>JARHVA010002521.1:1950000-2390000 GCA_037957365.1 Torreya grandis | reverse complement strand
AGATGCAAACAACATTTATTTTCTTTCCTAGGGAATTAATGAGTATAGGTTTAGTGTTGTGGATGTCCGAGCCATTCACAAAGCTAAACATGTACCTAAGATTTAAATTTCTATCTTTTCAAAACCCTAAGACCAAATTCACACACAAAATTTTTTGGAGTTAAAACAAATATAATAACATCACCAACCTTTTCAACACTTCTAAATTGAATCGTATATGAAATAAAAAACCTTTTCTTCTTGTTCTTCTCTTTTCCTCTTCTCCTCAGCCATGTCCCTTCCTTCTCTATGGCTCACCTCTTATCAAAAATATCCTTGTCAATCCCAAACCATTCAAAATTTGCATGCATCTGTTAGCTCTTAGGTAACAGTTCATGCATAATCCCCATTTTTCTCTTAACTCACTAATATCCTAGTTAAAAAACTAGAATATCCCTAATTTTTGTATCGATTCTTCCCTCAATTCCTTATTTTTTAAAATTCAATTCCAACTTTGCATGCCATCTATGTTTCAAACCTAAGTATACCATTCAATAAGTCCACTTTTGTCATGATAACTAACAATTTTAAATCTCTACGTAGTCTATGCATTTCAACTGAGACTAGACTTAGATTATAAAATAGAGTTTTAGGATATTTAAACCTCCAAAAATATAAAATAAAGATAATTATCCCTTTATGATAGACCAAACAAGTATTACTTTCAATTATGTCCAGATAATTGTTTGCGTTCTTTACTATTGTATATAAGCTATATATGTCTTTTATTATTATAATAGCTTGACATATATTGATATTATCGAATATCGATCTTAGTAAGCTTAACATTCTGAAATGTTATCAAGACATTTACTAGTTTATATAAAATAACAATTAGATGTTATCTATAAGATTTACGTTTCCATATTCATACACAAACACAAATAATATAATATTATATAATCATACTAAAATTTTAAGCACTAAGTCTACGTGTAAATACAAAATAAAAAATCCTACAAGATTTATCCCATATAAATCTACAAATGTTTAAAAAATTCAAGTTCTAATATCTACTGCAATTCACTTTCAAAAAATACTAACTCTATCAAACCAAACATAAAATACATATTATATATAAAAACCTAATGTGGTGTGTGCATGGGTCTTAGTAATTGCTCTATCATCCTTCACCATTTCCATCTATGTCACCTCTCTAATTATGCTCTCCCTCCATCATGTTTTGAGGAATGAACTCTCCTGCATCTAACTCATGATAAGAAGGTAGTTAGTCATTTACATCAAGATATAAATCATAAAATAATGCTATAACAAGTAACATAATCATTATGTACATAATTCATAATTAGCCATCTCATAATAATGAACTCATGATATCTAAGTAACATACATCTATCCCATAATAACATATGACTTAAAATTTAGTTAAAAAGTAACAAATCAAATTAACTATAATATTAATCCATGGATAAATAGGTAAATCAATTTAGTGAGAGAATTAGGATGTAACACACTGGGTTGGTAATAATTCCATCTTCATCTTCCATCACACTACCCACTACTCTACTCTGGCCATTCTAACCATACTATTAGATTCTTTTCTACCTTAGAAAACATCCTTCCATAAGTTCCCTTGTTACCTCCACACATGCCTACCTTTCCACCTATGTCACTCTAAACTTCCACACCCCTTGGAAGCACATCCACTTAATCCATCAAAGTATCATCACCTTATCCCTCTCTCACTTTGACCCAAACTCCCACCAAGGAGGTGGAGATAGAGAAGTCCACTAACATAATTGTGACTTGTCAACCCACCAATGGAGTAGAGATAGCCAAATCATCAATCGAAGATGCAGTGGCAATGTCAATGGTAGATAAGACACTTGTTAAAGTAACTACCAGTGTGGAAGCTTCAATCACAGATTCACAAGCAATAGTGGCCATTGTGATATGATAGGATTCATTGGTATTCACTCTTAGTTGGATTGCACAATCAGTGTCTAAGAAGAGGAAGCAAATTATATTTCTAAACACCCTAGATTTTGGTCTATTAGAAGCATCTAAATAACTAATGAGAGGTGTTGAGACCATTTCTAGACTCTCTTATGATGCAACATGGGATAAGTATGCAGAGATAATAGTTCCCCTACCTGACAAACATAAAGAAGATTTAGCAGTGGGGGATTATTAGGTATCCATAGTACAACTTAGTCATCCAATAAGAGAGGGACTAAAACATGATTTCTAAACAAGCATAAGATCTCTCGTCAAGAAAATGGATAGTGACAAAGTCACCAAGGATGATTTGAAGAACAAGGTAGAGTAGTTGACAATTACCTTGAGGAAGGTCATAGACTTAGCACATCCACTTGAACCAACCCAGCCAAATTAATCTCTCCCTTAGTTCTTTGATAAAAATACATTTGAGACAATGATATAGATTGGTATAATGGGTAGAGCTATAAAGAATTGGGCTGAAGAACTAGTCACCAAAGGGAACATGGTGATAGGGTTGACAATGGATTATTATAAAATAATGAAGGATGACCTTGAAACTCTGAAGGTAGAAATAAAAAAAATATGAGGAAGAAGTTTAAAGGCTAAATCTCTTCTCTCCCAAGTTGTAGGCCATTGACCAAATAGAGAACGACATCCTCATGTTTGAAAAGATACTCAAAAATCCTTTGGAGCATGATGAGCTGGAGAGGGTAGCTAAGTTCAGAGTCAGAATACTTAATGAAAGTATTGATAAGGCCAAAACACAAGTGACAAGGCCAACGATGTAATGTATGACATCGAAGATTCAATTAGCAAATTTTCATGTGAGGTAGTTATTACCAAGATGAACCTCTTACTATTCAAGTTGTTCAGGATAAATTTAAGGAGATGATTAAGAGGGAGTCAACACATGACATAATTTTCAATTTGGATTCCATCCACTAGTTTATCAATTACCACAATACACTTAATCAGATGGGAAAAGATATTCAAATCTATAGATCTTCTTCTAGAGAATTATATGAGGTAATAGTAGAATGTGACATCATTAATGTTTACATAATTCATCCCAATGAATATTGGCTACAAGAAATATTTAGTAGCTTCAATGCTTACATTGAAAATATACAAGAAGAAAAGGACAATGAATCCTCTGATGTCACTACCATTGATTAATTATTTAAGAAGAATGCATTCTATAAATTACAAATTTTGTAAGCTAAATTAAAAATTTGTAAAGTTGTAAGTTGTAAATTATAACTGTCATTTTGATAACTCTTAGCTTTTAGTTGAAAAAGTGCTACTTGTAATTTTCAATTATCATTTTGTCAAGTTTAAGTTGAAAAAATGCAACTTGTATTTTGCACTTTTCTTTTTGACAAGTTGAATGACTTAAAGGTTGTAAAATATCACATTGTAATTTACACATCCCTTTTTGTCAAGTGATTTATAAGTTGTAAAAGTCTCAACTAAAATTTACAAGTTAGGTTTTACAAGTTACGTTTTAAAATATTCAAATATTGATAAAAAACATTCAAAATTTTAAAATATTGACCAAGTCATGAAGTTTCATTTTGGCACCCCATTTCTTGGTGAGATACTTCTTCAACTGAGCTTAAGGAGAGATGGTTTGAATGAGGAATCCAATAAAATTTTTCTCTGTTTTCAAAATTTAGAGAAGTGCCTAGCTACTTATAGAGTCCTCTTATTCCTTATACTCCACCAAATATTCCTCTTCGAGCAGAAAATGAGGACATTTGTATGAGCACTCCTTGATTTCTTGCTCTAAGAGCAAGTGTAAAAGTTTTGGACTTATTTTATTTGAAGGGTTTTGTATATATATGGGTCTCCTACATATCCCATGGATATTTTTACTAAAAGATAATTTTTTCTACTTTTGAAAAGTTTATCTACATGCTGTAACCTGAAGAATATCAATATACTAAAGTTTTGCCTTTCTTATTTTATGTCATCCTTGTGTATGTATGGATTTTGTTAAATTTGTGAATGATATAAGTCTTATTTCAGTCATATAGGATCATTTGTGGTATTTATCTTTCCCTTTTGAAATATTGTTGAGGAAAACTTGAGAACTTTTTGCTCCTTATTTGATAAAGTGTCTAATATTACCTTTGATTTCATACCCATGTAAGATTATGTTTCAAGAGATTTTAGTATATTGATGTTCAAACTATGTTCAATCAAAGCAAACAATAATTTCCACTAATTTTTTTTTGTGCATCACCATTTCTAGTTTTAAAACTTCTTCAAAACTCTTTTCTTTACAAATAAAACCCTAGTTAGGAGCAAAATCACAAAGAAGTTATAGTTAGAAGTGAATTGGTCATATATCAGATACACTAAGCTTAGTGAAAGGAAGTTGGCCTTTTCCAAAGGTTCACCTCAATTTGCCAAGGTCCCACAACTTGGAGGTGATCCCATTGTGTCATTAGATTCCTATATACTATAACTCCTACAAAACATAGCGGGTGCAAAATTTAATAGATAACAATTTTTAATAGACATTGATAAATTTTATAAAGTTTAAAATATTGATTGATATTGTAAATGCGAGGTAGTGTATTCTTAAATATATTATTATTTTGCATTTATATTAATGATAATATTTATATCATTTAATCTCATTTAATATTTTAACAAGAAAAATATGATATATATTTTTTGTTTTTGTAAGAATATGTTTACTTATTAGTTATATATAATAATTATTTATTGTATATGTAGTAATAAATTTTTAACTTAAACTTTTGTACCTATGTATTATGAAGTATTATATATTCATAATGATGATATAAAAATTTCATTTTGACCCATTACAAGGCATTTTTTTCATGATCTATCAACTTGTAGAAGTAGTATGCGACATAGGGCACTTTTAAATGCATGCATAGTAAAAAGATTTATTATGGTGAATTTAGTAAATGTGAGGTAGTGTATTCTTTTTTTGATAATAATAATTATTTTTATTGATATCAAAAAATAAGAAGGCGATTTACAAATACAATAAGAAGTTATCTTTAGTAAAATACTAACTTGCCAAATTCCTCCATGAGAAACTTGCCTAAACAAACATTCTAAAAAGAGAAAACATTCCTTTACCAAGTTCAATGAATTTGCATGCAAGTCTATCCTTTAAACAACTTTCTAATATGGACTTGCATGCATGATGCATGCAAAATCCACTAGTTTCCTTATTGTTTTCCATAATAGTAACATTACTTTCCCTCTTAGAGCCACCCTCCTATTTTGGAGCTAAACACTCCTTACTATTTTCTAGAATAACAACCTTCCTTTCCCCCTCCTTATTTTTAGGGTAAATATTTCTATTTTCATTTATTCTCTATAACATTCTAACTTTATAATAATTTCCAAATACTTCATCTCCTCATGATAGTAGATAGTTTCCATTTTTCCTTGTTTATCAGTTTCATACAAAGATATGCCCAGGTTAGTGAGCCAATTGGTCACCCTATTCCCTTCATAGAGAATGTGTTCCATTGGAGAACTTCAAAGTAAACCTTCAACCTCTTTAATTATTGTATCATGTTAGATATCCTCTAATTGCAATTCTATTGTTTCTCTAGGGATATAATAATCAACTTAGAGTCACCTTCCACTAGAAGTTTCCTTATCTTAGCTTCAATTTATAGTTTCAGTCCCAAGACCAAAGCTTCAGCCTTAATAATATTATTAGTATTGATATCGATATAGACTACTTTAAAGGCAAAAACTTGGCCCTTGTTGTATCTGATAATATCCCCTACCTCTGTTGCTCCTAGATTATATTTTGACACACCATAAAAATTCATTTAACAGTTTCTCTTATTTAATTTTCCAGATTCCTTGATCAGGAAAAATCCATTTAAAATTTTCTCTTATTGAATTTTTTGTCTATCTATTGCTAGGAATCATTACATCATAAAGTTTTAGTAAACTCCCCCAATTTTGGAGGATCTTAATCTCTTCTGGATTTGCTTCTTTGTTTTTATTTTGTTTCAAGGTTGAAACTATTTGGGTTATGCTTGACTTTATTTTTGACCATAATTTATCCACATCCTTATGCCTCTCATTAGAATCAAAGATTATTGAATTTATTTATAGCCATAGATTACAAGTTAGATGACTTGGTCCCATTCCCCATATGTATTTTAAGACATTTAGGGTCTTGTTACTTTGCCATGCCTTGAGGTGATCAAAGAGGTTAAGACTCATGCTCTAAGTCAAATTAAATTTGCTTAGAAATTTATTCCATAAGCCCAAGGAGAAAGGGTAATGTAGTAATATATGGTCTGTACTTTCTTCACTATTTTTGCATAGCACACATCTAGTTGTCCCTTGAATTCCTCTCTTTTTAAAGTTTTCTCATGTCAAAATTTTTCTATGAGTGGATAATCAAAGGAAAGCTTTAGCCTTTGTCCAGGATTTTGAGTTTCAAATGCCTTTCTAAATTGAACCCTTTATGGGATTGAGTTGAGGGGTGAGTTTTTATTCATAGCCACCTTTGACTGAGTACTTTCCTAACCCCTTTCTATTCCATTTTAACTCATCTTTTTTGAGTTCCAAGGGATCCATAAACCTTGTAGCATGTTGTTAATCCTATTTTGCTCTTCATTATGAGATCCATCCTCATCTAGGAAAGTATTCCAAGTGATTTTTTTCACTTCTTGATCTGAATTTTCTACCCAATAATATTTCACCTTACATTTGTAGAGCGTAATGCTTTATTTTCTTACTCCATCTACATTAGGATCCAATCTAAGTGGGTTTTGAGAGATCCATCTATCCTCCCATAAATACACCATTTCCCCATTTTGAACATTATAAAAGAGGCCTTTCAATAATAATACCCTAACTTCCCTGATACTATCCCAAATATCAGAGCCTCTGGGTTAATCGTTGGATGTAAAAATTATGTGTGGGGTCATGTCATTCAACTATATACCTTAAAGCACCTCACTTCATCTTGATCCTAAATTAACATTCATCCTCCAAATAAGTTTTGCAAAAAAAATCCTATTGACCTTATCCAAGTCCCTTACGCCTATTCCTTGGGAAATGGGTTTAAAAACTTTATCCCATGCTAACAGGGGAAATTTATCTTTATCCCCTATGCCTTGTCAAAGGAAATTCCTGAGAATCTTTTCCATTTCTTAGATAATAGCTACCAGATCCTTCAATATAGAGAACTAGTAATTGGTTGAGGCTTGAAGAACCAATTTGATGAGGATGATTCTTCCAACATAAGTCGGATACTTACCCTTATAGTTGCCAAGTTTCTTTCTCAACTTATCTATCACTTTCTCCCAGAGTTGCTTTCTTCCCACCCCATAGAATAGAGGAAAGCCCAAATAAACATCTAGATAGGGGACTATTTAAAATCCCAAGTACCTATTGAGGAAGGAATGAAGATTAGGAGACATATTAGTGTAGATAATCTTGGATTTTATTCTATTAATTGCTTGGCCTGATGCCTTTTCATAATTTGATAACACATCTATGATTTCCTTAACGTCTTGCTAGGTTGGGTTAACAAAGAGCATGGAGTCATCGATAAATTACTAATGAGTAAAAGCCTTTACTTCATCAATTATTTGAAAGAATTTTATTTTACCTTCAATCTTGAGAGATGTCATCCATCTACCAAGGGACTCAACCATCAGGATGAAGAGGTAGAGAAAAATGGGATCTTCTTGTGTTAATACTATGGATACTAAGAAGAAGCCTTTTTGGGATCCATTAACCATAACCAAAAATTTAGGGGAAGAGTAATAGTTCCATATCCAACTTCACCAAGCCTGATTGGATCCAAATCTGTCAAGAACCCCATCTAGAAAATACCAATTAACTCTATCAAAGGCCTTGGCAATATTAATTTTGACCAACATGCCACTCCTCTTACTAGATTGAAGGGAATGAATAATCTCATGCGCTATGATTATGCCATCTAAAATTTGCCTAGATTTTAAAAAACCTCCTTGTTTAATTGAAATCAATTTTGGGAGTGGACCTTGAATCCTATTTGCAATCAATTTTGAGAAGCTCTTATAGATAGTATTACATAAAGATATAGGTTAAAAATCTTTAGGAGACTTGTTATCATATTTTTTAGGAATAAGGACTAGGAAGGTAGTATTAAGTGCTTTAAGAATTCCCTAAGATTCCTTGGATTCTTTTATCACTTCCCTAACCTCATCCCCTATGATGTACCAAAAGTGCTAAAAGAAGAGTGTAGGCTACCCACCTGGCCTAGGTGTATGGTCTCATACCATCTCAAAGACTATCCTTATGGTTTCCTCCAAAGAGATATCATTAAGCAACATTTGGCTTTTTGAATCAGAAACCAAATTAGGGATCTGAGTCCAAAACTCTTCTTGTGTAAGTTGGATCCCATCATTCGATTGACATAGAATATCATTCCAATACTTGACAAGGTCTCTAATTTCCTTAGGATTAGAAGTGTTCTTACCTTCTGAGGTTTCTAGTTTGCTAATGTAATATTTTTGCCTTTTTATTCTACATGAGAGGTGAAATAAACTAATATTCATGTCTCCTCATTTTATCCATTTTATCCTAGAATTTTATCTCCAATACGTTTCTTCCTTCTTATATATTTTCTCTAGTCTATGGCCACTTCTTTTCATTGAAGATTGATGGAGATCTCCCCCTCCATCCATTTTCCTTGGATCTCCTCACTTATTATTACTAACTCTCTCTTTTCCTAGAATATATTTTTAAAAGTAACTTCATTCCATTTCCTTAAATCACTATTAAGAGATTTTAGTTTCTAATGAAAAATGTAGATATTTTTACAATAGAAACTATTAGGGGCTTGCCACTATCGAGTTACAAAGACATCTAACTATGGGTACTCCAACCACATCTTTTCAAACCTAAAAGGAACATTCCAAGGTTGTTTATATTTAAAGATGTGTAGGGATATGGGTTAGTGATTTGATCATGATATATTAAGTACCTTAGACTCCAAGATGAAGCTATTCTTGACCCAACCTGAGACTATAAATATATAATTTTTTTTTATAATGAGATCTCTTCCTGACCTTCTTTTGCTCCATGTAAACCAACCTTGCTTGGTTTTGATATCACATAGATCCGAATTGATAATGAATTTGAGAAAGGTTGGGCTAATATTCTCACTCCCCCTTTCTCCTTGCTTCTCTAAGTTATCCTTTTTGGCATTGAAGTCACCTTCTATAATCCAAGGTGTGTCCTCTATTGCAGTTTCTTTTTCTATCTATTCCTAGGCCATCTCTCTCTCTCTCTCCTCACCATTATGAAAGCCATAAAATTTGACCAAAAATAAAGAAGGATTTAGTTTTCTCACCTCAATATTATAGATTATAAATTGATTACCAGTTTGTACGAGATATAAAGTAACTTCATTAGGATCATAAAGGACAACCAATCCTCCTCCCAAACCTATGGCATTCCTACCCACCAATTCCCTTCTCATATTTCTGGAAAGGCTTCTATAATGATCTTATAGACACCCTAACTTAGTTTCTTGACCTTGAATTAGCTCAGGTTTTTGTTCTCTTATTAAATTTTTTAGAATCCTTCGTTTGGATGTGGTGTTAAGACCCCTAATGTTCCAAACGATCAACTACATCAAGAAAGGTTATTTTTATTAGTGCTTTCCAAGAGTATATCAAATTGAGATTGAGTTCATATACCAATGGATTCCATGGCCTATTCTATCCTTTTTTTCTTTTTTCTCGGTCTCTCTCTTTCTTTTGCCTACATTTATTTTTTTATCATGTTTGGGGTTTGTGATATTCCTACACTTTCTGATTCTATTTCCTCATATTCATCCATGCTCAACCAATTATCCTTTTCTCTTGGGCCTTCTGCTATAATTATCTTTTCCTTGTGTAATTTTTCCTCCTCATTTATTTAGTCTATCTTCTTTCCCTAATTCTGACTCTTTGAGGAGATAATCCAAGTATTCTTTGAATCCATACTCTGTAATGATATCTTCCTTTTCTTAGATAGCCTTTTCTCCATGTGGTTGTGTTTCTAGGACTCCTTCCATATCTTCCTATGGGGGCACATTTGTCTCAGATCTATTAACAACCTCCTTCAGGATATATTTCTTGAACATTTGATTTTGAATCTTCATTGTATAATTTATCTTGGGTTTGATGAAACCCTCAGAGTCTTTTTCAGATGTTTCAAGAATTTTTTCAAGACTACTACTTTTTTGAAGTAGTGAGCATTCCTGGATTAGGTGTTTGTATTCATGACAACTTATACAATAGAATATGATGCTTTCATAGTATAGATCATGTATCCATTCCAATTCCTCTGCTTTTAAGGTAATATTCTTTGGCAGGGGATGTGAGAGGTTAAGTTCCACACAAATTCCAACATAGCTAGATAGACCATTACCATGATTGGGCTTAGAAATATCTACTGGAGTACCTAGAATATTGGCAATAGTTTAAAATACATACCTGGACCAAAAATATTATGGAAGTGCATACATCCTAATCTAAATTGTTGTTGTATTCATAAGTTCCTATATTAGCCTAAATGCGGTATGCCAGTGTTTCATGAAAAGTTCTATAATGTGGAAGAAATATGGTCCTCCTCCAAACACTTTATCTCTGCCAAATTCATTGGTGAAGACCCCTATGAAATAACCTTTTGCAAATATTCTTAATTCATACTCTCCATTAGTTTTCTATCTCTTTCTTTTCCATACATGTAGCTCTTCTAGGGATAATTGAGCCCCCATGAACTTAAAGATATGGCTTCTCCCATATAACCCTTAAATATTCTTCCAAATTTTAGATAGGTTAAGCATAACTACTAGGTTCACCTCGATTACTTGCATGCATGGTTTCTTGTCTCTCTTACTTGGATCTTGCATCTTCTTCTTCCCTATGGCATTTAGTAGGGCATTAATTTCTTCTTATGCAACTGAAGATGGTGCCCCTACCACCATTTACTTGAAAGAAATATTTGGGGGTGGAAACCCTCCTACCCATTAGGGATTCATCCTGGATCAAATAAAAAGTAGAGGAAACCCTGATTTGGGATGTATTTGAAGCAAAACCTAAATGTTCTGAAGAAAAACTATGCCTAGAGAAGCAAACTTTCTAGGCGCCCAATCTTCACCATCGCCACTCTTTACTGTTTCTTTAATGGAATCGTTTGTGTTTTGAGCCGTACCCATGCCATCACTACTTTTCTTGTCCGCATGCTGTACCACATTAAAAATTCTGAGTTTAAACTAGTTTAGTGGGGCTTCAAAGAGATCCCACAATGCTATATGATAAAAAAACCATTCCTGCAAATTTGAAAAGGAAGATGGGTTTAAAAAAATAAGATGGGTTGTGTTTGCTTGGTTTCAGTTCGTAAATGAAAACCAAGATGCATAGTTTAAACAAGGGATAAAACATAAAATAAGAGCTTTTGGAATGGGAAAGAGGAAAACAAATCCCAGTACATTAGTAATATTTTGAACGACAAAAAATAAACACCACCTGTCTAGATTTAGGTGTACTACTGCCATAGAATGCCAATGAATTGGTTTGGAGGCCTGATAGTGAAGAATACACATACAAACTTGATTTTGACATGCCCAACTAGTACTACCTTTCTTGCTGCCAAACTCGCCATTAACACTGGTGTTTATATGTTTCAAACAAATTGATAAACGAATGTATTCTCAAGTTCATCTATTGAAGGATAAGAAACCTGTTTCCTCCTCAATCGGATCCTTGCTTGTGACACGTGGAATGCATGTACCGTATAATATTGCAGTTGCATGTAGTACTTTAACGAGAAAGCCTGTGGGTCACGTGTTAGTCATTTAAAATTCATTCCTTTTACTTTTTGGGCTTGAAATTTCACTGTTTGTCTATGTTTAATGGCTAAAAAGGGTGATCGTGAATCTTTTTTCGCTAACGGAAGATGTGGAGCAGGCAAGGTAATATAATTTACACGTACCACATATTAGTGACCGCTAACTATATTGCTTTGAAATAATATAATATATAGCAAACATGCATGGATTTGGATGCTAATAGAATTGCAATATTATCGTTGGGTCACATGTTTAGGTTACCAGATTGAATCACATAAAGTGTCACTCCATCCAATTTCAAATCTAACCTATTTTATGCCAAACAATATTCATGCAACATAATCACACCAAAAAAAAAAATCATGTAATTAAAAAAATCATATCGTTTAATCCAAACTCGAGCATTGGCAAAGGGAAAATTCCTAACAACACTTGCAATGCTGATTATTCTGTGCCTTACTAATGCTATCAATGCCTTCGGATTCCAGGAGAATATATATTCCACAAATTTGTGTTGTACAAACAATTACAAGAACATTTCCTAATTAATCCTCAAATGTATTCTGTAGTTGATTCACAGGGTCTTGGGCAGAAGGAAATAGCGATGGAGCATTTCCTTTTGTACAAGTTGTTGCAGCTTGCGAGTACTATGACTTCCATGCGTTCATGTAGTGATCAAACATATGATCTAGCACTGCATACAACAAAATAAAATTGATTTATAAACTCAAATGCAACTGAATTTTTTTAAATGGAGACCTAAAAAAACTAAATGAAGGTAGGTACCTTCATTTTGGTAGTGCAGGGGAAACGGTGTTGTCCCAACATCCTCTTGAGAAAAACATTCGTCTTCGTTTCTCTCCTCAGACTGAGAGGGCAATGAAATACTGGCCATGCATTGTTGTTATAGATGAAAAGGGCAAAATAGAGTGAAAGAGAGAGAAGACAAAGCCCCCCCCATTCCTTGAAGAAAACCCTCGTCTGTCAACATTTTAATCTTCCAAAGATATGGTCTCCGAGGTTGAAATGGTATCCGAATAGGTAGTGTTATTTTTTGTGGGTTTGTTATGAAGCTCTGAGTGAATGAGTTGTGGTCCATTCCTTCCATCCTCCAGATGTTCCTAGAGAGCGTCAGGATCATAGATGACTATGCTGGGCATGCACAAGCATGGAAGAGGCCTGGTGTTGGTGTGGATAGAGTGAGATAGGATTATAGACAGACATTTAACATCGACCACCTCTTAGCAGGGGCTTCCAAACTGTCCTTGTTTGATGTCCGACCCCTCTTTAATTTAATTTAATTTTTATAAGTTTATAAGCATTTTAGATTATGAATTTATAAGGTAATTAGATTATAAATTTTTTAATTTAATTTTTATTATAAATTAAAAAAAATTAATAATGAATATATCAGTTTAATTATTTTAGACTTTTTATTTTTATTCCATTTTTAATTAATAATTATATAATATATATACAATTATTTTATTATTTTAAACTTCTCAGTTTTAATCAATTTTTAATTATATCTATATATATGCACGCATGTGTATGTGCAAGAAGTATTCGAGTCTCCATGAAAAAAAAAAATAGAACCAACATTATTTTTATAAAAATAATAGAAACAGACATTATTATATACATAAATTAATTTATAAAAATAATAAAATTTTGACACTATTAAAATTAAAGTTATGTTTGCTTAAATATTAGTATCATTAGCATATATATTTTTTTCCGTTGTAGGAAATGAGTTGATTGTTTAAAATCAAATCAAGATTCCATTTTTATCATCGAGGTCATTTTGATTGGAAGGGCACATCTATTTCATGTGAAAAAATTCAAATAAAAAATATTACAGCATTTAAGCATTTGCATTCTATTGCAGCCATGTCATCAGCTACAACTACTTCATCTTGAGTCCCTGTAATTTAATTATAATACTTTGAACTATTGTATAGTAAATATTGTCCACAAGATAACTTTGAGGAACTATTATGTTACAAATTTTCATGAAAATATTGTATTATAAAATAATAAGATAATCACATATTTTAATTTTATTTAGATTATAGAATTTTTTAATTTTAAATTTTTTAAAATTATAATTATTTATATATAAATAATTATAAACATATTAATATAAAAAATTATTATAAAAAAAGTTGTTTTTAGAGAGGGTTTGTCTTTATATTATGAAATTAACAATTTATTTGTTTTAGGGGAGGAAAACATTTATCCCATTAAATTAACAATTTATTTGTTTTAGGAGAGATATTTCTTTCAACTATTAAAATTGTTGCATGTGTTTTTATATGCTCAACAATGAAACATATTTCAATATGCTTATTTATTTCTATTACTTTGTTGCCCTAAATTTCACAATTTATGTTTATTTTTATACTTTTAGGTTGTAGAATACAAGTATAATTGAGCTCCTTAGGTTTGTGTCAGGATTTGTGTGTCTCTTTATACTTTTAGGTTGTAGAATACAAATTGCCCTGAAAATTCAAAATTTTGTGTCTTTTATTAGTTTTTTATAAGTTTTAGAATACATTTGAGTCCTTAAATTTTAATATTTCTATAAGCCTAAAAATTTATATTATAAAAAATAAAGTTAGTTAAATTATGGGAAATTTTAACAAAATAGACATCTTTTAAACTTTGACATTAGATCATTTTTTTATATTATTATTATTATTATCTGTATACTTATGATTAAAGAAATAGACTTAGATTAAAAAATAAAAAAATAAATTGATATGCTATTTTAAATTTATAAATCTGACAAATGATTTTTAAATTAAACTTATAATTTATCTTGTATTTTAATATTTAATATATAAACTTAATAATAATTTTTATAAAGTAAAGTGTTTAAAAATATATATTTAAATTTATTAAATAAGATGTTTTTTTTTCCCAAAATAAGTGAAAGTAGTAATATATATTTTTGTGGCGCCTTATTATAAGTAACTTTTGAATATATGTTTCATATTTAAAAAAATAATCATTTACTACTACACCATCTTTTTACAGAGTAATTTACACTATTTTTTATATGTTTAATTTATGGTTTATATATATATATATATATATATATATATATATATATATATATATATATATATATATATGTCTTACAGTAGAGGTTTTATATGTGTTATTATAATAATTTTTTTAAATTGTTTTTCTTTGAAATAAAGAAAATTCAAAACTATATAAATATTAGTATCTTTATCTATATTTTAGATTACATATAGTAGATTACAATTGTTGGGTAAATATACATCTAAATTGAAGCCTTAATTAAAGAATTATGAATAGGGAGAATCTAATATATCAAAATTCCTTAAAGAATGATTTTAATTCTATTCATTTAACCCTCTATATCAAATATCTAAAAAAACTTGTATTTTATATATATTTTAAATAAAAATAATTATAAAATGACATGTCATATAAAAACATCCTATAATATAATATTTTGAAAACACCCTTATTAACTATTTTAATATAAATGTTTAATTTCTCTATGTAATATGCGCTCCCCACATCAAATAATTGTTTCAAAAAAACTTTCCTTCCCACCTTCCCTACTTGCATCATCATCAAGGCATCACTCACATAGCTTGATTCCCAGAAATAGATGTTTCCATGGCAAATTATAATCTATATAGAAACAAATCTTCTAATTCTACATCTTATAAATTAGATAAATTTGATTGCATCATGAAAAAAGTTTTAGTAATTCTTCCAATTTGATAATCATGCCATATGAGTTTTCCTCTACTCATTTTCCCACAGTTAATCACTGATAATGACCTATGTTCAAGCCACACTCTGAGCAATCTATCACTATTAAAATAGTCATGTCAATGCAGTTATAACCCAATAATGCTGAGAACAAGTCCCAAGAAAATCTTGGTAGAATAGAAACCTTTTAAATGTGGCTCTTAAACTTTTTGGTGCAGTCCCTCGTGATCGATTGACATCGACTCCCAGATCAAGTGAGGGATGAAAGCAAGTTGAAAGCATACTTTGTCACAAACTAACAATGCCCCTTCTTGTTTTTTATGTACTTTAGTTTCTGAGTTGGCAAATGTATGTAATGTGATTTTGTCTCTAGTAATCATTAGGCTAATGGTATAATATAGAGTGACATTGTTCAATGTTTGGTCCATGTATGATTGTAAGCCACTATGCATATACTGAGACATATTGAGACCAACTTGTAAATACACATCTAAAATTTTCAAAACTCTGCCATGCTAAAAAATTTCATGTCTGTAGTCAAGTAGATGCATCAAAGTTTTATTGAGTGAAGTAGCAAAAAAAAGAGTAATTAAACCACCTAAAAAAAACTAATCTTAGCTTACCCTTAGGCAAAGCTTCCTTGTATTTGATAAAGACTTACATGGGAGTCCATGGCAGAATTAGACATAATGAAAATTATAAAGAAAAAACACATAGTTTTCTCTTAGATATAGAAACCATACCTAATAACAAATAGGAAAAATATAAAGAAAATAGAGAAAATGATTGAGGCATGTCACACCTTTTCCAATAATCTTAATGGCTTAATCAAGCATTAACTAGAGTAAACAAATTTACATTTGCATTAGAAGATTTTTTTTAACATCAGTGTCAAGGCCTCCTGCATGTTGAACATTTTGAATATGCAACTTTGAAGTAAGAATATATATCTAATTTTATTATTTTTAGTAAAGAAAAACTAGTTATTAGGATATTTTGTTATGACTTTAGATACATAATTATGTGTAGGTCTTTGAGTAAATATAATTTGCTGACATATACGATTTTATTAAAGAAAAGAAAAGCTATTTGATAGCAGGTCCATAACAATTTCACTAATTATTTTCAAGATTTCTAGTTATCTTGTATTTTTATTGCATTCAATTTAATTAGCATCGTAAGATTAATTGACAAATAGAAAACAAAAAACAATATATACACATAATAATTGACAAGTCATTTTTATCGAAGAATACAAGCCATTGTTAAAAACTCAATGCAGTAACATAGAAGTTGTTTTGCAAAAGGAGAACCTTTTTATAAGAATTTTTAAAAATAAAATGTAGGTGATTGATTATTCAACACTTTTCAAGTGCTATTGCATTTTAGATACACATCAATAGAGCTACATGTTGGAATTATAGAACATTTTTTAAACAGTTTTAAAAAAAATGACCCTCATGCACTAAGGTCTTTTGAATTAGAGTTAGATCCTAAAAAACTATATAGATTACACCAATTACAAGATACTGGAACATATTTTTACAGAATGCAAATTTATACAACTTCATGTACACTAAATGGTGAATATGGTCTATGGGGAGACAATTTCTATATAAATTGGATTTCTAAATGGCTAAACATTTCTATTTGTGTTTGGTCTTTAATAAGAAAACAAAAATACTTTCATTTTATTGAAGATGCTCCCACACCTCCATATTTATACTATTTCATAATTAAAATCCTATTTGTGGCCATTATGAACCATTGTACTGTACAAAATTAAATAATTATCAAATTCCCTTAGCACAAACACCTCTATCAAGAACTTGTTTTTCTCTTGCCTTCTTTTTGGAAACAAATACTAGAAAATTAAAATCATGTGGACTTTTCATAATATTAGAAAGCACATCTTGTTGTGGTGATAGCATATTTAGTTCTATTTATCATTTGACCAAAAATGATTTTGACATATGTTCCTTGCACTGTTATTTGGCATAGTATTTTTGTAATGCATTTGTCTTTGGAGATATAAAATCACACACTTATTTGAAAGATAACCTAATAGACAATGTCATAAAAAATATATCAAATATTGCAAATTGGCAAGCATACATTGTAAAAATGGGATATACCTATGGCGAGGGTGGAATAGAAGGAAACAAGTTCACTATCCAATGGATTTTAAATTTATTAAATTTAAGCATCCACCTATGGTCATCAACAAGTTTAGAAATTGTCAAAACCTACAATGACTATACTCAAACACTATCCTTATATAACATCATTTTTTTCAAAATGGATACAGACCATGTACATTATGAACCATTAATAATGCAACAACATACTAAAATAGGAGGTGATGATGCTAGTAATTTTATAGAAACATTATAAAAATAAAATTCTCTTTTCACTGAGTAAAGAACATTGCATGCAAAAAAACAACAAAATGTGTAGACTATAAATTATGAACAATAGAGAAAGATATAAAGCCAGAATTTGACCATTGTAATTTTAATAGAAAATCATTGCCACATGTCCCCAACATCTCTTTATAATGATTAAAGAACATGGCACGTAGTAAAAATATAATTAAAAGAAAACTATCAAGATCAAGAGCAATAACAAGATTCATTGAAAGAATTATAGATACACCCATACATGTTTATGGTATTTTTAAACAATTATAATTCAAACATAAAATGAAGTATTTTAATCAATTTGAAAAGGACACATGCAAAAAAATTAATTCCAAACAGTAAAGCTATTCTTAAAAAGAGAATATGTGTAAATTGCAATGAATCATTGAGAAATGGAAAACTTCCTGCATTTATAACTCCTATAAATATTAGACTAAAAAAACACTTACAATTTGTGAATATGCTATCAAATATTGAAGAAATACTTGTTTCACTTAGAATTGCATTTTATCACATAAGAAACTTAGGATACAACAAACCACAAATTGGCTTAACAGGGCTAATTATCAATGTCCCATCAAATGTTGACAAAATTCAAAAAGCATTACCTCGATCCATAGATGAAAGAACAACAATTGAAGTAAATTTAAAAAGATGATTGGAATAAAAAAATGCATATCAAGAAGGAAGAGTTAATTCTAAACTTATTATGGATGCATTACAACAACTATTTACACAAAAATTGTACATTATTCATAATGTGCAGATTTACTCTGATTGGAAACCATTCATATCCACTAATGTTATTAGATGATGCAAATAATAAAAATATACTTAGATAATCTAAAATAGATAGTGGTAGTGAACATAATATGTCTTCTGATATAGATGCAAACAATTCTAATGACACATTGGTACATGTTTTTTAAACTCAACATGTATTACTACATTGGAAGACAAGTTAATTGCAATAGCACCAGATGAATAAAATCATCCTCTTGGTATTTTCAAAGAAAAACACTTAGAAGAAATGAAATTTTCAACACTTTTCTTTGGTAATCCTCGAGATGATGACATTATGTCAAAATACTCATATCAAAAAATCTCACAATGGGGACTCTTGCATACTAATTTTCATTTTGCATATCATGTTACCAATTTATTTTTCAAAGTAATAAACATAATTATAGATCAAGTTGGTAAGACTATCTGGATTTGAATTAGAAAAGGTCAACTAAAGGGAAGAAAGCTTTTGGCAAAAGACGTCAAATATAAACCAAACTTAGAAAAGTTACTGAAATCAGAAATTGGATATGTAGATTTCAAAAAAAATCGTATTTCACCTGATTACATGCAAGGTCTAAAAAAACATGTTTGCCATGATACATCAATTAGGACCTCCAACATTTTTTTTGACATTCACAAGTGTTGAACATTCTTGGCAACAACTAATAAATACATTGAACCAATTGTATCAGAAACATTACAAAAAGTCAAATTCATAAATAAATAAATTGAATAAATCAAATGACATTTATTTCCTTGTAATAATAGATCTAGTCACTTGTACATGTTATTATAGACATCGTATCAATGCATTAAAACAAATTCTATGTGAGGATGAATTGTTTTTAGGTAAAATCATAGATTACTTTTATGTGACATAATTCTAATGTAGAAGAAATAATCATGATCATTTGCTAGTATGGACTAAAGATACACTAGTATGAAGAAATAACTAGAATTCAAAAATTATGCTTTTTATAGACACATACATAACTTATAATACTGACATCCTAGAAAATGACTTAGCAAAATTGTATGTACACCATCATACCAGTCATTGTAGAAAAAAAAAGAAAAAAAAATGTAAATACAATTTCCCAAAACTACGAATGAAATAAAAAACAATACTTAAACCATGTAAAACAAAAAATGAACTTGGAACTGAAAAGTTAAATCAAATTTACTTACTACTAAGCATGAAACGTTATAATGTTTCAAATAACTTTGATACTTTCTTACATGATCTTAACATAGATGAGCCTCAATACATAAGAATAATATAAAATACACTTGAACAACCCACCATTTTTATTGTGCATAAGCCATCGTTAAAATGGAGCAATAGTTTCATAAAAAACATGCCATACTTATGGCAAGCTAATATAAATGCACAATTTATACTAAATGCATATACTGCAACAACATATTATACTCATATATGACAAAAGGAAACCCAAAAATCACAAATGCTTTAAAACAAATATGAAAATAATATGCAAAAACAAACATAGATGCCATTCAAATGTTACATGGACTTGGAAATGAAATGTTAAACTATCAACAAACAATTCACTTAGTATTATCATTACCATTGAATCATTTCTCAAGAGCATGTACTTTCATAAATACATCTTGCTTTGATGAATGAACATTTATTCTAAAACCTCCAATTCTCTTGAGACAAGAATGAGATGAAGCCGAAGATGTCATGTGCCAATCTATTATAGACTATTGCATTACACATCCTACTACTAGTGATCATGTTTGTCTAGCTAAATTTGTTTCTAGGTATAAAAAAAATGGAAAGCCACTGAAAAAACTAAATGTTATACATTTTGTTAATTATAATAAACATCTTGACTTTTAAAATTATTTTCGTGAATGACTATTATTATATGTCCCATTTAAAAATAATGAAAACACTTTGAAATAAAGTCTTAAAACATGGAAAGAGGCATATAATTTACAAATCAAGGCCATAAAACTAAATGAGGAAAAGTTCAATTACGAAACCAATCCTATATGGGGAGACACATGATGCAATTCGCCAACTTGAACATGATACTAAAAACATGAACAATAAAATATTTCACTCTAGCATAACTAGACCTATGCAAGAATAATATGATCTAGAGATGGACTTGTAATTAGTAAACTTTGCACCAAAAAAGAAAAGTTTAAAAATATTTGAAATTAAACATCACCCATTCATTACTGACAATGTTGAATAATTTAAACAAAGATGAATGTTAAAGGAAAAAAAAGAAGCAATTGTTAAAAACATTGCTTTAAAAAATGTGTAGACAAAAACAAGCCATTATATCTATTCTTAACAAGAGGTACAGGGAATGGAAAGACTTTTACTACAAAATTTATATATGAAACATTAGTTTGTATTTATGTAAAGTCTATTGATAGCGATCCATCCAAGCCAAAAGGCCTAATTCTTGCATACACAGGTAAATCTGCTTATAATGCAGATGGCATACAATTGCACTCTATATTTCTATTGCCTTTTAACAAGTCATAACTCATTCCATTGTCTAGTGAATGACTTGATACATTATCCAAGAGTTTCAATCAATTGTATATAGTGCTAATTGATGAAATATCGCTTGTAAAATAAATAATGTTATATCATATTGATAGGCATTTACGTGACATAATGCAATTTACAACTATGTACTTTGGTAATATTAACATGATCTTTTATGGAGACTTATACCAGGCTCAACCTATAAATGATTGCCTCATATTTAAACATCCAAAAATAAACAAAGAAATAGTCCCATATGATTTATATAAAGAAAACGTAAATTGTTACCAACTACACCAAACTATGTGTCAAAAGGATGATTTTTTTGGCTATACTGAACAAAATACATACATGCTCTTATACACAAAGTGACATAGCATAGCTTAATCATAATTGTTTACATTTGACACCAAATGACTCCTTTTTCCCTTATCATTTTTACTTAAATGATGATGTTAATGCACACAATAACAAAATTTTGGCACTTGTTCCACATAAATAAATTGTTATTAATGCAATAAATAGGGAAGACAACACATATAGTGAAGGAAAGGGATATGCTAATGTTGCATGCTTAATAGAAAAAATAGTTTTAAAACCAAACGTGTTAGTTGAACTTTTTGCCATAAATTATGATATGCAAGATGGGCTTGTCAATGGTTTAGATGGTGTATTCAAATTGTACACCAAAGAAAATAACAATGAAATTATTTGGGTGAAATTTAATGAAAATCATGTTGGACATTCTCAAAGGAAAATGCATATTTAGTTGTATAGAATCCATATAGATCAAACTGGACCCCTATTTTCCATATTTCAAGACCTATTGTAAAGCCTTCTTACAAAAAGACATTAACAATACAAAGCCAATTTACAGTACTAGCTTATGCATGTACAATACATAGATCTCAAGGTCTAACCATGGAAGGTGTTGCATTCAAGTCTCTTGGGGTACATAGACATGACCCGACATATACAACACTTTCACGTGTGAAGGCCATATAATCATTGTATTTATTAAGCCCACTTATAAACTAAAAATTTAAAGTAAAAAAAATATATCTATTGAGTTGTCAAGATTAGAATCAAATTCAAAGTGGGTGTTATAACATAGCTTAAGATCATGTATTTTTGCATCATTTATTGTAATATGTTCATTGAACACTAATAGCCTTTATCTACATTTAGAATACATTATCAATGATCATGACTTAATAAAATGCGACATACTATGCTTATAAGAAACATACATGACAAATATCAACACTTATAACCATATTCCAAATTTCAAGACTTGTAATTTAGTACATAATGTTCATGGTATTATGATATGCGTAAAGACACATGTTTTCACTTCAAATCCAATGCAATACATTGAAAATGAAGTAGAAGCATTGGTAACAAATTTTTTAATACAAAAACGTGAATTTATAATTGTCAATATTTATGCATCTCCATCTGCTTCTATTTTAGATGTCATAAATGTTGTTGAACAAACATTGTCAAATGAAAACACATCCAAAAACATTTATATATAAGGAGACTTCAATATTGACATGCCTACTTCTAAAAAGTCAACAATGCTACTTGAAAAACACATGTCAAATTTTGACATGGATTTCTTACCAAGGAAATATAAGCAATATACAAACAAAATCATAGACCATGTATGGTCAAACACTACAAATGAAGATAATTAAATTTTAACAATAGATAACTATTGGACTGATCATGATGATATTTGTCTAGTAATAAATAACAATGCTTAAACACTAGTGCAACAAACTTTGTACATAGAAAATATTCCAATTACTTGTCTATAAAATACATGAATTATTTCATTATCTAAACATTATATATTTAAGAGTTCATATCCTATCTTTCATTTCAGTTTATGACATGGATTAAAAAAAAATGAATTTGGAGCATGAAAATTCTATTGAAGAATCACCATCAAATTTATTTGATGTTAGTCAAATTAATCCCATTCAACAACAAATACATAAATGATAACATTTCAATCCAATATTTTTTCCCAGCTCTTCTTCAATCAATTATGATAAATTTTGAATTAAAACTAATATCTTAATTCATTGAAAAAAATATTTTTTTGGTTCTCTTATAGTAAAAGAATAAATCCAATCTCCTCATCCTCAATATTAGATATTTATGCTAAAAAATACATTGTTGTTTTTAAAGGAGATATACTAACAGTATATGGCCTTGGACATACTAGAAATCCTGCTTCACCAATTAAAGATGAAATAGTCCATGTTGACTTGGTTGACCTTCATGGCCAGATGATAATAATAGTTACTGTCAATAATAAATTGATTCAAAAATTTGAAATGTACTTGAATCCAGGAAATAGTGTTTGTATTTCAAACTTCTTGTTAAGGAAAAAATCAAAATATGAAAGAGGAGATGTTGACTTTTGCATTGTGCTTAATAGAAAGTCAAAAATAAAGACCATAGCTAAAGTTTGAAAAAAACACAAGATTACACTAGATAGTACAATCATTGATATTTTAGAATTAGAGGATCCATATTTAGTGGGTTCATTTGGAGCTTTGATTATAGGTTGTTAGCAAACTAACACACAGTTCAATGTATATGTCAAAGATAGAGAAACTGAGCACAACACTACAATAGTAAGCTTATATTCATTAACACATTGTTTTCCCTTGTATTATGACTCTCTTTGCTAAAAAAATTAAACTAAAACTATTTTATTTCAGGTTCAACTTGGTGAACAATATGAAAAAGTTTGTCATGATATATATAATGAACTAATGTCTGAGAAAATGCTAATTTATATATTCAAGAATGTTGTGTGCATTGGCATAAAAGGTACTTGGATTTTTTATGATAATATTGCATCATTTGTTTAACCATTGAATGATGAATGCACTAAAAAGAAATTACAGATAATGACAACACCAAACATTGAGGCAAGTATAAATTTTATTTTTTCCTTATTTATTGAAATCAAATTAGCATTACTTTTTCCTTATTTCTTGTCCAGATTAGAAATCAATGATTAAAAATTGTAATTGTAAGTCACAGGGACACTAAAAGTAAATTTTTTTTATCTATCACCCTTTTATTCAACTTAAAATACATGTCAACATGTAATCTTGGCAATGAGTCCTCATATTGATAGCTATTTGCATTGTGAAAGATGTCCTAGAAATCCATGCTATTCTTATACTCATGCACTCACATGCATTATCCATACAAAAGATAAAAAATTTGAATGCACACTGTAGAAACCTTTACTTGATACTATACTATCAAAACTAACAGCCATATCATTTGAAGATTATTATAAAGACATTTCTGCAATGGTATTTCTATTATGAAAATTTCAAATGAATAGCATATTCACAGTTAGAATGGATAACACTATTTATGCTATTATACAACAATGAAAAATGATTGTAAGGTAATAAGTCCCTTTCAAATTTTGATTACATAAATATTTTTAAACTGCAAATAGTTAATTCTTCATTATACTAATGCATTTTTTATTTCTTTTGTTTCATTTCAAGCTATTACAACAATATGTCAAGAAAGTGCAACTTTTTATTTACATTAATAATGCTTGTTAAACTTTTTTTAAGTGACTATAGGATTTAAGTTATTATCCTAAACTAAATTCTTATTTACACTTAGACATCTCCAATAGACATAATGCTTGAATGTTTATTGCTATACTACTATGCATTTTTGTATTTCTATGTTATTTTCCAATCAATAGTCTATATATTTGCAAAAAAAATGTTCATAAACTTAACTGATATATTATTTGAAATGGACTTTGTTATACACCTATCCCTACTTTTTTCCATTGATTATTAAGCATTACAAATTGAAATGATTAGAACATACAAATGCTATACAGATACATTTTTTCATATAAAATTTGTTCTTAAAAATGCATTCTAGATATACTATATTTTTACCAAACCAACGTTTGGTCAATCCAAACTAGCTTTTGGTCATATCACACCTGCCTTTGGACAAATCAAAAATGATTTTGGACAAAACACTCATGGTTTTGAAATCAACATGTTTGTTAATAACACAACATCAATGATGTCATAGAGCAAACTAGCAGACCTTGCATAATCATTGGTATGTTTAATGGAAATTATTTTGTTTAAACTAAAGTATAGTTTGGAATTTCATATCTTAGTGATTTTTATTTCTTGTATGGTATTTTTGTAATGTGATTTTTATGTTTTGAGCATCAGGTCCATTTACACATGCTTTGCATTGAATGTGGTATGTTTCTAGTGGAGTTATGTCTTAATGATTGGTTTAACTTTATATAAATTACAACCTTCCTTATTTGGTGGATTCCAAAATACAACTCCTACCCAAACACATAATAGTGCTTTTTCCTTCGATAATTTTGGTTAGTCACAGCCTGCAGGTATGTCAAAATTCTATATGATAAACACTTATTGCATATTTTGAATGTACATTGGATTCATGTTTCAAAGTCTGCAGATATTTGATTGGATCATATGATTTGACATTAGACAGGCATGTCTTTATTTTTTATATGGTTTATCAGTTACTTCTGGTGCTTTTGGTGTGACATCAACTCCAAACTTTGGGTAGACCACCTTTGGACAACCATGAGATTATATGGCTATTGTTTTGCTTGAAATACTTAGAAAAAATGCTCATAAACAAAATTTACAAGTTCTTAAGTGAAAATATTCTTTCTCCCATGTTCTCTTGTAACAGTTCTTAATATAATGTGATGGTTATGGCACCATAACATGATAGTAATCCTTTGAGAACTCTTCTACTAGTGCCTCGAATGTCTATTGGCTAGATCACATAACTAGCTCCATTTGTTCAATATGAAATATCTAGCATGTTTGTAAGTTTGGAACCAATGCTTTCAATAAGGTTGTTGCATATCTATTCTTTTGATTAGGTTGTTTCATGTATTGATAAATGATTATCTATGTAGGTTAATGAAAAACCTAATCAAGTAAGGACAACATCCCTGTTAATTCCATGGCATGCAACTCCAAGGTCAAGAATCATGCATTCATGAAGATACAATCCCTGTCAATACTTTTATAGGCTTTATGGACTGCATGCTAGGTTTTCATTATGAGTATTTTTGGATAGATTGTGCCTTAGCAGTAATTTGGAGCATTTACTACCCCAATGGCCAATGTTTCAAACTTGATAGGCACCTGGTCCTCATGATAGTGGGGCAATTCAGGTGCAATTTGTTAACTAGAATGCAATACTCTTTCCAAGTGATACATAAAAGAGGGTTGCCATTTTAAGAAATTCTTGAGTATGAAACTATATAATTTACTAGTTTATTATTGATTCCAAATCACATACCCACCACCATCTATCGATGCTCACATGGTAGAGGAAGAGTATAGAGCCACTTGGATCATGGTTATTGGCTTGGTCATTGTAGCAAGTTTTGAACACAAGTGAATTACAATTGTAGAGTGCTTTATTTAATGGCAAAATACTGGTTTGCACATCTCCTTTTGGAAAAATGAAATAAGAAGGTGTCCATTTTTCCTTTATAAATCCAAAAAGTTTGGAAATATAGGTGGAAGTGAACATGAAATATATTATAAAATATAAATCTTAGAGACCATATCATTTAATTATTGTGTATCAATTTGATTAGTTTTATGCAACTTTTTTTCTTGGAAATAAACCATCTAGTTTTGGCTTGCTTGTAGGAAAGTTCAAAGAGAGTCTTCTTCAGGAGATAGATATGTAGATTGTGTTAAACTAAAGCTGGAGATTAAAGTTTAGGTATTATAGTTTTTGCTGACCCATATGGCACTTGCAAATGCATGCATGCATGCATGTGTGTGTGTAGTTATTTTTTAACTTAGCTTTTGGAAATGAGGCAAGGAAATTCTTTTGGCTAGATAAAGATGGTAATTTCATTTCTTGTTATTGTGTGTTTGGTTTCACCTAAATGGACATGTTTGATGCCTTGTTAGTTCTTGGTGAATTTGGTCAATGATGTTTGATTTGGATGGCCAACCAAGTAAAAATAAGTTTTTGAGGCAATGCATCATATGGCTTATTTGATGATTTTCATCAAGTTTTTAACATCGTCATTTGTAAGCACGCATGCTGATTAGATTCAGGATTTTTGAAATATTATATGATTGGCCATAGATTATGATAATGTGGCAACAATCTTATGGATTCATGGCAAAAATGTTTTTGAGAATGAACACGTGAAGGTTATTATTTTTATCAGTAAGCTTCTTGGTTCTTTTTCTATATTTTTTAACCTTGGTTGGATTATGGAATAGGCATTCATATTGGAATTGTCTCCTTCCATTTTATTATAGATTAGAGCATTTCACACCCTTGAAATCAAGAGACAATGACCTTTTATTTAAAAAAAAAGCAAGTATCTTTCATTCTTTATAAAATAATAGTTTTTGGCTGCTATTTTTTGTTTTACCCTTATTGGTCTTTTCTTTTACTTGATCAAGGAAGTAGGTTTTTAAAAAGCTTTGCATTGTGTAAATGATAAGTTAGTATGATTTTTAATTACACATTGAATACCCTGATGAAATGTGTTTGCTTCCCTTTTATAGTGTCATTTCTTTTCTATATTATTATGAACCTTTTACTTAATTTTAGACTTAAGCACCATACTTTGCATGATCACAAGAAATACGGATTAAATAACACGATTGTGAAAATTTGATTTTGTATGTTAAATAAGAATCCAAAATATTCTTTATGAATTAATTTATAATTTTACGATCAGCTTGCATTTTTATCTTCGTAGGCCTTTTAGGGAGATGCCTATGGAAAATTATGTTTAGTTTCTAACATTGATTTTTGCACATACACCCATGATTTTGTTTTTGATAGGATTATTATTCTTTTGAAATATTTTCATGACTTATAGATTTGTTCTACTCTTTGATGTCCATTGTGTTATTATATAGCTACCAATTTATCTAGGTCTTTGCTTTCTTATGTAAAAATTTAGCCAATTTGTGCTCTTTATCTATTTCTCTATTTTCATGTCCTTATTAGTGGTATTGGAATATTTTGAATTTCTTCAGAGAGAGAGTATTTAGCCATTATTTTCAAATTATGATAACAAGTGTAAAATTCTAACTAGATGGTTTCTAAAAGGAATCTATGTAGATTATGGAATAAAATTTTTAAGCCTTTTTGTCTGTTTAACTATGACATACCAATGGAGTTAGAATAACACTAGGGGATTAAAGTGATATTTTTGCCATTGATTCTTTAGGTTTTTGTGGAGATATTGGAGATTGTGGTAGATTTATATTTTTTACACTTGTGTAAAACATGTAGAAGCACATGAACTATTTATCATCAAGTCTGTTTTAATGGGTGAAAACATGTGCTAATAGAGAATGGGATAGCAAGATAAGTGGGTAAAAATATATGATTAAGTGCTCTTGAGCTGGAATAGAACTAGGATGGGTGACCTCACAGGAAGTTATTGTTAATAGGTTCAAGTCCCAGCAATGATGATTGGTGTTATGTGATGGTTCACTTTGCTAGTTTTAGTTCCACTGTATCACACATGTAAGCATCACTCGATGCAGTGAGTGATAAGTAGATCATTCAAGATTAGGAGCCTTGTACTTATTAATTTTACCATATGATTCGTATTTGGTCTCAAAACCCATTTGATTCTAGTCACCACTTTATCATGTGGTGATTCAATTAGTTTCCATGTGTCATTTATCATTAAGGAACTATTGCTTTCTCAACTACTTTTATGCAGCTTCTTTATATGTTTGTTGCTTATCATATTTCATCATTCTAACCTCTAATGTAAAATTTACTCTAGCTTGGGATCTAGTTGTTATTTTTAATTTTGTATCACTATCAAAATTGATTATGATTAAATATTATGTTAACAGAAGATAATTATGTTTTTCATGTATCTATTCAATAACTTTATTTAAGCAAGACTTTATAATTAGAATTTGAATTACATCCTTCCTTATTTGGTGGATTCTAAAATACCACTCTTGCCTAGATACAAAATAGTGCATTTTACTTCTATAATTTTGGTCAATCACAACCTGCAGGTATGTCAAACATCTATATGATAAACACTTATTACATATTTTTGAGTGTACATTGGATTCATGTTTCAAAGTCTATATATATTTGATTAGTTCATGCAATTTGTCATTAGATGTGCACGTCCTTATTTTTTGTGTGGTTTATTAGTTGCTTCTATTAGTTTTGGTGTAGCTTAACTCCATCATTTAAGCAAACCACCTTTGGATAATTATGAGATTATATGGCTATTGTTTCTATTGAAATACTTAGAAAAATTGCTCGTAAACAAAATTTAAAATATTCTTACTCCCATATTCTCTTGTAATAGTTCTCAATAGAATGTGATGGTTATGGTGCCACATCCTCTTAGTAATACTTTTGGAACTCTTCCACCAATGCCTTAGATGTCTATTGGCCAGAGTGAAGGATCTGCTCCATCTATTTAATACTAAATATCTAACATACCTGTAAGTGTGGAGATGAATATGCTTGTAATAAAAGCCTTAGAGTGTAATGAGAGTAAGTGCATTTTATATATTTATCATGACATTTTCATGTTTTGTCATAGGAATTATGAATGGTATTGACAAGTTTTTTTGTTGAGTGCATCAATTGTTCCTTGTAAGGATTAAGGAATAATTTCTTCCAACTTCATACCTTTATCCTTAGATGTTAAATTTCTCATAGTTTGTTAATATTTTGCAGGCTCAAAGAAAGCATGTAGATGATGAAGTAGTGTACTAAAAAAGTGTGGACCAGGTATAACATTACTTTCAGTCTCTAAGGAAGATACATATGAGACTGCAAGGAATAAGTTTGCCTCAAAATTTCAGAATAATAGGAATGATAAATAGTCTACTATCAAATTTTCCACAAATTTTGCCAATGATTTTTTTCTCTATATCTTATGGAGAAAAGGTTGGATTTACTTAAGAAGAGGAAAATAGTAGATATGCCTTGGGGGTATCTAGGCTAATTAAAGGAAAGTTTAGATCTTAAACCCTTTTCCATGTGTCCATCCTCAACTTCTATTCAGATAGAAGAAAATGACATGTGAAGCACGAGTTATACCAAGCTAGAGAAATCACTCATTGGTCACGACTTCATACAATTTATCATTTGATATTTTTCCTTAACTTAGAGGAGATTCCATTATTATTCCCATTGGTAATGTAATGTGCTTAGTGACATCCACTTATATCATAAAATAGAAATGTAATTTTTTGTAATATATACTTCTTTATATCGTACATGCAAATTGATTTGTCATATTAGAAATTATAGCTTTTCATGAATCCCTAATATAATTCCATTGATTTTGGTTATATTTTTTCCTAAATCTTCTCACTAGGTTTATACGAAACTACAAAATCTTGTAGGGACTTGGCGCATGGTGCCCTTGTTTAAGTATATTCCTATACATTTAATATAACTTCAACATGTGTCTAATTCAAATTAGAAAAAAATAATGGTGCTGTCATCCTCTATGCAAAGATTATTATGCATATGCCTCCTGTAGTAATCCCAATTTAGATGGTTTCACTGGGTACTTTAATGTTACATAATTCTAACAATGAAAGACTATATTTTTCACTTACTAAATTTATGAATTTTTGGCCATTGGTGAGTGAAAGGTTTAACAAGATGGTGAGTGATGATAAATTAACATTTTTGGAATTGACATGTGTTAATGTTATCTCATGATAATTAATATAGGATCAAGGATCACCATAGGAAATTTGTCCTAATTTAATTGATGATGGAACACATTTATAAAAATTCAAACTTTTTTATTTTATATAATTTTGCTATGCTGTTAATCTATCATATCTTTTGGGTAATGCACTTAACCTATTGAGTTAGCATCCATGTGTATTATTGTTATTAAATGGCGATCATGAGGATGTGTGTGTGTGTGTGTGTGTGTGTGTGTGTGTGTGTATATATATATATATAAACTTCATTTAAAGGGGCCAAGGATAGTTGGTTCATAAATTAAAGAAATAGCGTAAATACATATTGCTAGGTTGGTTTAGGAAAATCAATGAATATCCCCTCAAATTTTACAGTTTGAGACTTGATTGTTGTCTGTCAATCCATATTTATATGTGAAGTTCATGGATATTGATATATGAACATTATTTTATATGAAACAAAATTTAAAAAATAATTATAAATATTAATTCAATTTTAATTATATATGTCATAGAAGTTTTCACTAATGTATTAATGTAAATTTTTATTAACATCTTTATTTTTCATATAAGTCATCAAACCAAATTTCACATCATTATTATATACATTTCTATTCAATCAATTCATAATTTTTTAATTATATATCAAATTAAATTATATAATAATTTAAGATTCTTTTGTGAAAAGTCTATGTTACCATGTCATTTATAGTTTATTACTTTCCTTTACAATATATATACCTTATTTTGATTCAAATTCACATCTAAATTAACTTTTAAATTTATTCTTTTGTTTATACTCTATATTGTTATGTTTATCTTAAAATTCTCACATTTATTTCTTTTATTTTTGTGTTATTGAAATAATTTGTATTGATGATAAATGTTATACTAGTCCATATAATTCACAAATTTTTTTTATAACAATTATGACAGGACCAGCCACTATGCGACCCTTGTTTATCAAATAGTCATATCTTATTTAATATCTCCACACTATTTAATCATTTGGTTGTATTGCATCTAATACAAAACTCATAAAATCATTAGTTATTAAACCTCTAACTTAAGGAAGAATTAAATGAAATACCTGGTATTCTGCTCAATTAGGACCATCATATTACATAAGTTTAATGATGACTTACAACTGTGCCATTAATGTATTACAAACATTTAATTATGCCCCTTTATTAAGAGCAATTTGAACAAAGAATACAAGAACAATAAAATAACATTGAAGACACTTTGATTAAACATCATATTTTACAATATAAAGCCATAATAGTATTGACCATTTCTTAAACTATGTATATACTCGTGATCTAGATACAATTAATTACAAATTTACATACAAACTCAAGCATAAACAATTGTCAATATAAAGGTAGGTACTAGCCACTATGCAACCCTTATTTTTTAAGTTAGAACTTTATAAATGTTGGATGGAATTGAAGACTTTGGTTTCATTATTTATTTTCTATTACTGTAAATAATATTTTAATAAGAGTAAGAATATTTTCATATTTCATATTAAAAAAGTGAAAATTATTTCTGAGTATGATTCTGTAAATATTTTTAGATTCATAATTTCTAATTATTTTATTTTCATCTTGATGATTATTCACTTAGTGTGACTTGAAACGTCAATCTAAAAATATTCATATAATTATATTCAAAAGCAAATTTTACATATATTAATAATTTTTAAGATTTTATATACTTTTTAAACTTATATAATTGTTATAGCAATATAATCTTGATAACAATAATTTAGTTATTTTAGTTGCCCACTTGTGTGTGTGTCTAATAATCATATTGAACATTGTAATTTTTTAACTTTAAGGTGATGGATTCTTATCTATCATTTAATCTATTAAAAAAATAAGTTCAAGATGCAAAAATGTTTGTTTATAAAACAAATTTTACAACATTTATCTTCACTTTGTTTTAATTTAATTTACAAAGGAAATGATCTATACCTCCATTTAGTAGCAAACTTAAAAAATGAACATAAAATTGGTTGTATTTATGTCATGAAAATGTAAGTATGGTACACATCATATAATTAGGAAATACAAAAGCTTATGACCAATAAAAAGATTAAAATGGTTAATATTGAATAGAAAAGGAGGCATGAAAGTTCTAGTGGACTTAAGTTTATAAAATCAATTCATAAAGTATATTTAATTTCATCTCTAAAAAGGATAGGTGGGGATTTGAGTTGAAATTGAGAGCAAGAGTAAATTTAAATATATATTTATACACTTTTGTAGAGCTTAAGTGTGGATTTGAGTTGAAATTGAGAGCAAGAGTAAATTTAAATATAAATTTATACACCGTTGTAGAGCTTAAGTGTTCCACTATCCATGTAATGATCAATACTATAATTTAAGATATATGTGATGGCTAATATTTAAATAAGTACATTGTTTTATCTTATTTTAGATTTAATGGTCTAAATAAGATAGAATTTGAGATTAATTTAGAATTCTTAATCTATATTTAAATTAATTTTTTTTTTAATGATTTATGCATAGCTTCTCTGTTGCATATATTTATCATGTACATGCATGAATAGTTTGTAATTCTCTTAGTTTAGACTCTTTATCACATTCTCTCATAAAAAACTCATGCTTATTCACAAACCTACACACTACACTTGCACTTGCTCATAATCCCTTACACGAGACGTGATTGCTCACAATCCTGTACAACACACTCATACTTTCTCATGATATTTTACACTATAATTGCACTTGTAGTCTTATGTAATATACTTATTCTTGCTCAAAGTCTTATGCAACAAACTCATGCTTGCTCATAATATTATATGAAACACTCATGTTTTATCATAGTCTTACACAAGGCACTTGCACTTGCTTGCAGTCCCATGCAACAAAATTTTGCTTGCTTGTAGTCCCATGCATTACACATAAAATTACTTATAATCTTACACAATACACTCCAAATTATTTGCAGTCTCATATACCACACTTTCACTTTCTCTTAGACTTGTGCACACACTTCTTGTCAAGCATGTCATCATTTGTATATGTATACACTTTTCTTATCCCATTATGGCCATGTTTCAAATTTCTCTATGTGGCTTTCCAAGTGGTGCCTTTTAGCCTAGAATGTTTTAACAACTCACCACCACATACCTGGAAGACCAACCTTTTCTTATTAGGGAATATGACATGACTCATAATAGTCTCCTTTGTAATCACTAGTAGTTGTAACTACCTCGTGTATAATTACATGTATAAATAAATGTGCATCTAGCCAAAGGAGAAGGCCTAAAATGTCAATGCCTCACCTTGTAAACACATACACAATCATAACAATAGGTAACATGTTATAAGTATCTAATTTATCATATATGCATTGTAAGCCCTATTCATTCTAGTCAATTCAAAGGGAGTGCTACCCTTTTTGATCATGAAAACCTGCTCTCCTAGTTTTTTTGAAGTTTTGTCCACCTTTGCACCATTATCTATTATTTCATATTGAATAGAAGTTGAATTCCTACAACTATTAGATTTAGCTCCATTTAATGTGTATAGATTATTTTTTCTAAATTTTCTACATTCATTCAGTCTTATAACTATAAATTACTCTAACTTGTAGTTGTTCCATATGCACTTGGTCTTGGGCCCCATAAAGTGAATCATTTATATAAGAACACAAACACCATTCTTATCATTTTTTGAGTGATATTTATATGCATTCTATTTTTTCTTGTTTGTTTCAGTCATGGCAAAGAGAGTAGAAAGGAAAAAAAATCTTAAGTAGAAGTGTCTCTTTCACAGTCTTTAGAAGAGAATGTGTGCTTGATTAAAGAGATACAAAATCTCTAATGCCAGAATCAACAATTATAATATGCTCTTTGGTCCAAGGAGAAAGGCTCTAGTATTGTCATGAATTAGCTAATAGATCTCATGATGAACAATGTTAATCTATCTAAGCATGTCTGCCATGCCCTTATCAAGTTGAGGATAAATATCTCCTTATCATGAAAAATATACAATAGGAGCTAACTACCATGGAGAAAGAACTTGAGCATCATGAACCCAAGTACAAAATTTTTCAAGTGCTTGATCTTCTAGTCATTATCACACTCCCATTCCTAGTCACAACATGTGATGTAGAGATAATAAGGGACGATGAAATTGCGAGTCCTTATCATTCATTGCCATCTAATTGATCATCAAATTTTTTTGGAAATTTTGAGAAACACTCTAATGGAATTGGTTCCAATATATCATAGCAAATGGGTTATGAAGTCCAAGGCCTATGAATTAAGGGTCAAGGCATCATCAATACCTTTCAAACAAATATAAGACCATACAACATGTGTCTTAGATACATCAGTTGTAACACACTTATAAAATGATTCATACACTTTTCATCATAGTGACACACCAATGGTGCATCCACATCATGATCTATGAAATATAGTTTAAGTGTTTCCACTTGCCCACCAGTTTCCTCATCTTGACATCTCTATGAGAAAATTAAAAGTGTCGTATGAGCATCCCTAACATGATCCATCGATAAGTCATTGTTTAAATGCACATATGACATTAAATGGAAAATTATGCCATGGAAATATAGAAGATGGTGTGCATATCAACAATGTCACTGTACATAATCAAAATTTATAGATTTTTAGCCATACTCAGTATAAACATAGCCTTAAACACATGTTTATACCTCCAAGTAGAAGAACCATGTGAAATATAAACCATGCCAAATACAAATGATAAAAATGGATTTAATATGATAAATTAATCTTGCACACTTGACAAATATCACTCAAGGCTCAACTATTTTATTCATTACCTCTTCACAATTGAAAGGCTCATATTCATCATCTCATTGCACCTAAATGCTTATATTATGGATTGACCATATTATTATTATTTTTGAGATAAATTTTAGCTCACACAACACCTAAAACTTGATATACATCTTACACTATCAGTTATAGATCTTCATCTAATCTCTATTCTCTTATACACTAATGTCTAGATTGGGACACTAGCTCGAATCTAGTGTCTAGTTTTGATGCTAGTGTATGTACCTCACAAAGCCTCAAATTTACAAAATATTTAGATATCTAAGGATCGAACAAAGTGTCTTAATTAACCCTCCATGAGACTCATTTCAAATAAGTGGTATAAATACAAATAAAAATATCATTCATTATCATCAAGTACTCTTCAAGCACACATCTAACACTTATCAAGAAAAAACACCTCTAAAGCATTGAATACTACCCTATTATTCCATATTTCCATATCATTAATAGGAGAAGTATTTATATAGGTATAAACATTTCAATGAACAACCCATGAGAGTTATTTTTCATGTTTCAAGTACTCACATATAACATATTACACCATTATTCACACATAAGTCCATATATAAGGAGGAACTACATATGTTTAAGGCCCTCTTCATAATATTAACTATATAATAAACCTTCATTAACATAAGGGTATTTGAGGTTAGATCAAATTCATTTGAGCACACTAACCCTTGTTTGGCAAGATCATATGCCCTAATCAGAGGACCTAGAATTTTGAGCTACACACTGATATTGAATACCTATGCACGAGATCTATACATACAATCAATAAGGTGATAGTGACATTTAATAGGTGTAGGTGAAATTTATAGAAAAGAGTTGATATTTCATATAGTATAGAAGCATAAAAACTAGATATAAGCATCGATACTAGTGTCTTGATTTCAATACAAGTGTCTAGGATGATATTAAGGCTAATTTTTAGAATTTAATGAATCAATCCTAAGGATCATCCTAACTATTCTCACACTTGCACTTATTAGATCCACCTGTGTATCAATAAATAAGTATTGTTTCTTCTTCATGATTAATGAATTAAATTATTATTTTGCATCATACTTTCTATTTAACCCTAAAAATATAAAATGGGGTTATCTAGGGTTAAAGGGCTATATAGAAATTAAATGCCATAAGGGTGATAATTAGTTCTATAATAGGCCAATTAAATGCTAAACTTAGATATAAGCATATACTAAATTTATTATTCTAAGATAGTATATTTATGGAAAGTAAAACTATGATAGATATAGAAATAACAAATAAGTATATTACTTAGCTTGTTTTGATGCTAATACAGTTTTGAATCTCGAATAGGCAAAAAATAAGTGAGAAGGAGATTCTATTACATTTGTTAGATTCTAGCTTAGATGCTTTTGGCTCTCTAGAGAGTAACATTAGCCTAAGATAGTTACATAGATGTTACTATCTAGGTTCAATTCTAGTGTCTTGTATAGAATATTTGATGAAATAGGATGCAACCACATGGATGCTTCTAGGTTTTAATTTTCCTTCACTCTAGTGCATTTAGATCTGGGTCATGGACTATCATTCTTTGTGAAATGGTGAAACTCTAACTTTAAAACTTCATAGTGACCTTAGAGAAAAATGGGTTAGTGGGAACATGGTGTTGAGCTGAACCCAAAGACCCCACTATTAGAGGATGCTGCTTACATATACAATATTCTAGAAGAGGGAAACAAAATCATGTAGTTTTCCCCTATGTGTTGGCTTGTGTGTGAATCATATAATATGTGCAAAGTAAGTACAATAGTGACCTATCTTGTAACTTGGAAAATCAAGCTCTTAGGTTACTCTTTTAGTACTTCAAACCTATATATGTATATTCCCATTGACTGATATGAAAATGGGAATAAATAGGGAAGCTTTGTTCAATTAAATGCTCTTTGAATGCTCTTCGGTCCAAATGCTAGGTGTTTCATAGGTGAATAATGAATGAGGGTTGATATTATATTTATATCAATTCCTTTGGAGTAATAAATAACATTAAATCACTTAGGCCAACCATTAAGATACCTTTCATTTTCAAATTGGATAACTTCAACATATTGGACACTTGAATTGGGACATGATAGTAATGTCAATGCTATCATCTGTCCTAAATGTTAGTGTCTAGGGGGAAAAAATATGGTATAGGTTCAAAACTTATAGATATGAAAGATAAGTACATTTTAAGCATTTTGTGTAATATAGAAGACATAGGTCATCAACATAAGATTGGTCAGACTAAGAGATATAGGCTAATGGGTATTAAGATAGAGCAAATACAAGACTTTTTGAAGTAGGAAAGGTAAATAATTGAGAGGAATGACCAAGTTTTAAATTTCTAGGTATACAAGACTGAGGTGCTATATAATCATAAAATATCATCTACATTCTCCCCCGCTTTAATCTAGCAATAAAATTACTAGTTTAAAGCAAAGGAATGCATACATGGGCATGTATGCACACCTTGTCTTTATATGCCCAACTTGAGTGATTTAATGATGACTGACCTACAACCAAGAGCATATTATAGTATAAAATTAGTGTATATAATATAGGTTTAAATTACTTGAAATAGATTAAAATTAAAAGAGCAAGATTTAGGAGTACACCTATGTGTCAATGTAAATGCCTTGCCTATTGACAAGTTATTTTGAAAAATATGTATCATTATAAGGTTATAAAATTGAGATTAGGACAAATATAGATAAATATTTAAACTACATATATCCGGAGAGAGAGAGAGAGAGAGAGAGAGAGAGAGAGAGAGAGAGAGAGAGAGAGAGAGAGAGAGAGAGAGAGAGAGAGAGAGAGAGAGAGAGAGAGAGAGAGAGAGAGAGAGAGAGAGAGAGAGAGAGGCAAATGCCCCCAACTTTGGAGCAAAAGTGAGTTACCACCTAGCAGTTAAGATTGGGTTAACCATGCAACCCAATGATACTTATAACCTGGTGAGGTTAGATCATACTATAAATTCCAACCTAAAAACTTGGAAAGATTGATTTATTTGATCACCTCAACCATACCAAAAAGGTGAACCAACTACTGCAGTAGATTAGCTCAATAAAAGTTTGTGGGGTATCAATATGAAAAAGTCTATTATATGGTAACAGTCCATAAAAGAGTTTTAGAATCTAAAACTAATTTGGATTTTAAAATATTAGTTAGATGTTGCATAAGATATACACCTTAGATATCTCTCATGCTGAAATTATGTATAACAATAGTATTAATATATATAATTCTACCATAAATCTAAATCACATACTATATGCTTTGGCCAATTTGGATAGCTATGTAAGTGTGGAGAAAATGCTACCAAAGCATGCCCCCAATATATATGGATAAATATGAAAATTGATATAAGTACCAATGTGGAGGACATGTTTCCAAAACATGCCACCACTATAAATTGGAGATGCTAAATACTAAATAGGTGTGGAGAACATGCTTCCAAAGCATGCCCCCATTGAATCTGGGAACTGATATAAGTACCATATATTGAATGAATGTGGAGAAAATGATTCAACATCATACCCCCACTTAATATGAGAATTGTTAATGTGTAGAATCCATGTCAATATGACATGCCCCCATTGAATCTAAAAATTGATATAAGAACCATGTACTGAATTAATGTGGAGAACATGCCTCTATGACATTCCGATAATAATATACCCCCATTTAAGGTGATGAAAATACATGAACTGATAGTTATCTCACCTCAAAAGGAGAAGATAATAATATGATTTGTGAATGGAACCATGTAACATATAAAAGGGAATATGTTTAGGTAGATATACCATTGAAATGCATAGAACCAATATGATCATATGTAGGCCTAATATTCATGATAAATATCATGGAAACATCTAGATAATAATAGTACAATATCAATAAATAAATAATCACACACATAAGAGTAATCAAAATCAAGTCAAAAGGTAATGGTCTAAGGAAACCACAAACAAAGGGCATGTTTAAATTTCACACAATCAAAGGGAGACGACTTAGTCAAAATTTCAAAAAATTAAGAATGAAATATTCAAATTTCCATACCACAAATAATGGCATATGAAAATGTTAATACAAGCATACATAGGCACGGGGGCTGTAAGCAAAGGAAAATATTCAAATGCTCAAGCAAGGAAAATAATAGCAAGGTAAGACACTCAAGGAAGTGCATGAAGTAGAGTATAAGTAACCAACATAAACATGTCATAATATCCCATGGATCTAGTGTGTTAGGAAATAATTTCAAGTGTATAGCATATCAAGTACCCTATGTAGGATATAGTCATGAATAATAGGAATGTGTGAGTACATATGTAATATCAAACATGTATGTGTATCAAGATCAAAGAAGTGGATGCCCCCAGTGTCCATATTACATGAGTAGAGGGAAAACCCAACATCTAAAATGATAATGTATCATGTGTCTGAGTATGATTGTAACTGTAATTGAGTATCCCATCCATCAACATGAAACTAACACATAGATGCCAAGGATCCAATAGAACATGTAAGTGTCAAAAGTGTTTTTGGATTTTTTTGAATGTTTTTGATTTTTTTGGTATTTTTTGAAGAGGAAAGATCATCCTTTGATAAAATACAATGGAGGGTCTTACATATCTCCCCCACTATGAACCTTACAACCTTAAGTTGTGTATTTTACATTATTTACATCATGATTGGATAGGATGAAAAGGTACATAACATGTTCCTCCTCATGTTTTGCATGTGTAGTAGAAGTAATGTTATCATTTGAAATATGTATTAATTTTCCTTCATGAGGAAACTAAATACCTTACTGATTTGGATCAATTTTTGCTTCTATTTGGTATAGCCAAAGATTTCCTAGTGTAAGTACATGCAGAAATGTGGTAGGCATAACCCAAACCCATGTTTGAATTACTATAGGACCACAAGCAATTAATAGTGTTATATTGCCTAAGGAGTCTTTCCAACCTCCTTTATTATGACTTTATTAGATTGCAGCCCATTTTTTCTAAGTGTCTTACATTTCAAGTAGTTTTACTTGTGTAAGATCAATATGGTTATGCCAAAAATAAGCACCACCCACATATAAGGTAATTGTTTTTGATTAATTAAGGCAACAAATAAGACAGGAAGGCTGACAAATAAAAGATGCCAACACCGAACCAACGACATAGCCAAGAAACAAAGTCAGAAGTAAAATAAAACACTAGAAAGACTGGAGTTAGAAAGGATGAAACTACATAACTATAGAATTAACAAGATCCTTAAGATTCTCATTGTCCGCATCGTCAACATTCCTTGGATTACCCACTGCTTCCAACATAGTCATATTCAGTAGAATGTTATTTTGAAGGCCTTTGGCGAAGACCTTTTATAGATTTTGAATGTAGACCTTCAAGGCCCCAATATTTATTTTCTAATCATTCTCATTCTTCGAACCCTCATTAGCTTCTTCTACATGCATCTTCTTCTTATTATCAATAGTTCCCCTAGAATCAGAACCTTGCTCTTCAGTGACCTCAAAAACTTGAGAAGCCTATTTCCCACCAGTGTCCTCCAAAATTTCTTGAATTTTTGGCTCTTCATACCCCAATTACCACCTTGAGCTTTGAACAAGTAACAAGCCCTCGGTTCTGTTTGCATTGAATGCAGATGTGAAGGCTCATTTTACAAAATGGCCTGTCGTGGTGACGTCTACTTTCATGCTTAAAAATAATTCCCCCTTGGTTTTCATGATGCAACTCTCACACCTCCACCTCATGATACAAGGAATTAATCATGACAATCAAGGAAGTACTAAGGTTATCATTTTCCATGATCCACAATGGCCTTCTCTAGGTGGACCACCTTCGAAAGCTATCTTCATCATCAATGTGCATCATTCATGCTCCGTCATCTCCTTCTGAGTGATCTCTCTAATGTTTGGGGGTATATGAGCCCCTTGTCACCATACCCTCCATCCTAAGAATTGTTGACCAAGGTTGGCACAAGCATCAATGACCCTGTTACCTTCTCTGTAGGTGTGGGTAATCTCAACTTCAGAAAACTTTTGTAAAAGAAACTGGATGTCTGTAATGATGTCTTTTAGATGGATACCAATGTTAGATGCTTTATTAACGGCATCTATGACCAACTTAGAATCTCCCTGAATATTCAAATTTCTAATTCCTAGGGATATAGCTAACTTTAATCCCCAAAGTAAGGCCATAACTTCAACATAGTTATTGCTCTGACAACCCATGCCACCAGCATAGACAACAAACATCCCTCCTTTTTCATTTATTATTATTCCTCCTCCACTTACTTTACCACTTAACTTGGATGCCCCATCAAAAATGAGTTTCATCCAATTGGGTTTAGGTGGTATCCATTTAGTATGAAGTCTTTGAAGAATTTTGGAATTATCATGCCCAGGATAAGGTTTAAAACCTTCCATTTGGCAGCAATTTGACTTTCAAATTTAGATAGGGGTTTCTCTGCAACACTAATATGAGCTGTTGTAACACTTTCCAAGATGGTCCTAGCAAAGGAGTTAAATACCTGAGCAACATTTCTAGCAGTGTCCCTGAAAATTTTGTGATTTCACTCTTTCCATAAAGTCTAGCTCAAGCATGGCAGAGCTTGCTTCCATAATTCCTTAATCCAGGGATGTGTGAAGGTTGAGTTCCAGCTAAGAATTAATTCTATAAAGTTAGAATTACAAACCCATTCAATGCCAAAGTTGTTAAGTATTGTGCCCCATAAATCCTAGGTAGACTCACAGTGTATGAATAGGTGTGAAACTGATTCCTCTCTAGAACCACATAGAAAACATCTGTTGACCAAAGTAAACCCCCTCTTTTGAAGGTTATCTTGGGTAAGGATTTTGTTATGGGTAGCATTCCACCAAAACAAGTTAATCTTTAGAATGAGTTTATGATTCCAAACCTTTTTCCATACCTCCTTATTTTGAGCTTTAGGTGTAAGCAAATGATAGGCAGATTTGACAGAGAATGATCCATTCTTATTCAGCCACCAGTATTGTTCATCCTCCCAAGGGAAGAGCAAGATTCTAATCTCTTGAACACATTTCTTGATCTCCCAAATTCTTGGGATAAGCTCAAGCCTATGCACACAATAATCCAAAAGGTTTTTCCAGCTCCTTATTCCATTGCTATTTTCCATATAATCACTAACCCTATCACCAAATAACTGAGTAGTTAGGTCTATAATTTCTCCATAGTTTCCTTGGGATATGAGAGGCTTATCCCTTAACCAATTATCCTCCCTAAATTTAATCTGCTAGCCATTTCCAAGCTTCCACCTGATTCCCTGTTTGAGAAGACTTTTACTTTTTAGCATTTTATTCCATATAACAGACCCCTGGGGTAATCCTGCCTGTTGAAGAAAGTTGGAATCATCAATGCTATGCATGTATTGGCATACATTATTTCCCCCCACTCACTGTTTTGAATCAGATTCCAACTAACTTTTGAGAAGAGGGCTTTATTCATTTTCCTGATGGATCTTATATTAAGTCCACCATGAGATTTTAGGAGACACACTTTTTCCCATATGACTAAAGACATTCTCTATTTGTTTTCCACTCCCATACATAAAAATTTACTTTGGATCTATTCCATATTTTTAGCAAAATACGTAGGAATTTTAAAAAGAGACATGAAGTAAGTAGGAATACCTTGCAAGGATGCTTGAAGAAGTTACAGCTTACCCGCACTACTGAGTAGTTTCCCCTTCCACCCAAGAAGTTTCCTCTATGTACATTCCACAATACCATTCCAAAAACCTAAAGATACCTCTTTGACCAAGAGTGGGAGACCTAGGTAGGTAGCTGGGAGGCCAGCCTCAACACAATCTAAGATATCAATGATTATATGTCTAAGTTCATTGGGAGTGTTGAAGAAGTACACATTAATTTTCTAGAAATTTATTCTTTGTCCCGAGTCTCTGGCATAATCATTAAGTATATTCTTCCATCTTCTAGCTTCGATCACTGATGAGATGCCAAATAAGATGGTATCATCCACAAACTATTGTATAACCATAGGATGAAGGGAAGAGGCAAGTTTGATGCCTACTGGATTTTTTGAAACTATATCAACTTGTATGTATTTTCCTAGTGCCTTAGCCATAATGATGAATAGGTACGGGGAGAGAGGGTCTCCCTGACGAATTCCTCTCGAAGAGGAGAAAAACCCTTTAGGAACACCATTAACCAATGCAAAGAATTTAGCAGAAGAGACTGCATTCCATAATAAACAAGACAATTTATCATTAAACCCAAATTTTCTAATCACTTGGAATAGAAAAGTCCATGAGACTCTATCATAAGCTTTGGATATATCAAGCTTGAGGGCCATCCCAGGGATTCTGCTCTTATCCATGGAGTGGATAGTCTCATGTGTGGTGATCACAACATCAAGAATCTGTCTACCCAAGATGAAACCTTTTTGAGCGGGAGAAATAATTTTGTCAAGGAAGGGTTGAATTCTCAAAACCAGCAATTTAGTACATATCTTATACACAGTGTTGCATAAGCTAATGGGTCTAAAATCAACAAGGTGTAAAGGTTGATATTTTTTAGGAACAAGTATAATGAAGGTATTATTGACTTGTTTCAAAAGTTTTCTAGATCTGAAAAAATCATGAACTGTACCCATGAGGTCTACTCCAACAATCTCCCAATATTCCTAAAAGAATATAGGAGGAAAGCCAGTAGGACTCAGGGCTTTAAAAGCACCCATGGAGAGTAAAACAACATGTACTTCTTCATCGAATATAGGCTTTATAATTTATATATTATCTTCTTTTGTTATCAAATAAGGGATTTTATCAATGAATTGACTCCTAGATCTATCAATTCTATCATTATTATTTTCTTCCATAAGCAAATTCTAAAAAAACACCCTGGCTTGCTCCCTTATTTCATTATCCTCAGTAATAATGTCTCCATTATCCAAGACAAGCTTAGTTATTGAGTTGGCTTTTCTATGTTTCATAGCTGAGAGATGAAAAAAAGTAGTGTTCCTATCACCCTCTTTAAGCCATTAAACAAGAGATTTTTGTTTCCAGAAAACCTCTTCCCTGTCCATCAAATTCTTCCATTCTAAAGATAGACTGTTCTCTTCTTCTAAGGTGCCCTCAGAGTCATCCCCTTAATCAATCAGTTCCTGAATAGCCCTGAGTTTTCCCATTATATTTTTCTTCTACTGAAAAACCTGCCCAAAACTGTATCTATTCCAGCCATAAACTTCTTGTTTAATGTGCTAGAGTTTCTTGACTATTCTAAACATGGGAGTACCTTGAATGGGAATATTCCACCATTGAGCCACCATTTGTCTAAAACCTTTGTGTTTAATCCACATAGCTTCAAAATGGAATGGAGGTGGTCCGTGATGTCCTTGATCTCTCTAATTGAGGTTAATCAGGTAGTGGTTAGACATGGTTCTAGGTAGAGCTTGCACCTGCATATTCTGATAATCATTCCAGTTGATTGATATCAGAAATCTATCTAATTTAACTTGAATCATTTGATCTCCTCTTCTTCTACTGGTCCAAGTAAAATTTTGGTTCTGCAACTCTATGTCCAATAATCCCCAATCTTTGATGAATTCAGCAAAGTCGAACATGTTGTTCGAGTAATCAATAATTCCACCCTATTTTTTAGAAGGGTATGAAGGTGTGTTAAAATCTCTAGCTAACATCCATTTAGAATTCTGAGGATCATTCATGTAGCTACTCAGATCTATCCATAATTTCTATCTCAAAGCTCTGTTATTCGGTGCATAAACATTTACCAACATCTAGTTCAAGGAATTCATGGAAAAATTGGTAATCAAAAAGTGATTATTATGGGCCATAAGAGATCCTTGGATTTTAGCACTATTACACATAGTGACAATCCCTCATGAAGCCCCTTTAGTAAGACTAATACAAAAAGCAGCCTTAGGCCATATATAGTCAGCAATTTTTGCAAAATTCTCCTCTTTCATCTTGACTTCTTGGAGTAATAGAATATCTAGTTTATTATCTAAAATGCAGTTTTTAACCTCAAACTAATTTGAGGGACTATTAAAGCCCCTCAAATTCCATGATAATATTCTCATTTAGAGAGTTTGGAGGGTTGGGACTCCAGTGTTTTCTATTTTCCACTGGCAATCTCCCTAACAATCTCTCTTTGTCTTGTTTCCCTTAGGGTTGGCCTCCCTTGTTTGGGCTCAGTACCAACATCTGCAAATTTTTTACCTTTACAAATCTTTTTCTTTGGGGTAACCCATTCTTCCTGTTCATTGCTACCATCTTATCCTACTACCCCTATTGCCAAGTAGTTTCCTACCTAGCCTCCATCTTCCAAATCACGAAAAAAGTCTGTATTTGACTGTGGATCTGGTACTCGTTGAGTGTGACTTTCAAGTGTTACTTTTTCCTATCCAATCCTTAAAACTGTGTCATCTTCATTGACTTCCTTTAGCAAAAGGTCCCCTCCTACCCCTTCCTTAAACATATTAGTCTATTTTTCTAAAGTGTAGACTGTGTTAAATGTGGCCTTGTGACTGTCATCAGATACTATATTCTCCTTTGGGACCTCTTTTCCCTCACTACTGATGATATCCTCCTTTCTCTTCTCATCCTCTCCTTCTTCTATAGCCTTTTGACTATCATCTAATCCTATATTTTCCTTTGGGACAACTACACCTTCACTGCTAGGGGTAGCCTCCTTTCCCTTCCCCTCCTCTCCTTTTCTTGTATTATCAGGAATTTCCACATTATTCTCTATTTCCTGCTTGCTATTTGCTTGCTCCTCCTCTAGATTTTGGGAATCCTCTTTCATCCCCCTTTGCTTCACTTTGCATTGTGTCATTATATGTCCCTTCCTCTTACATATTTGATAGAAAGTGGTAGCATTCTCATAAGTAATTGGCTAAGTCTAGGTTCCATATTTAGAGTTTAGCTCAATAGACGTAGGGAGAGTCTTATTTATTTCAACATTAACACAGAGTCTAGCATACACACATCTAGACTTAGTTTTGGTTATATGATCTGAGGTGACATATTGACCAATAGAATTTCCAATGGCTCTGAAGATTTTTTCATCCCAAAATTCCAAAGGGAATCCTAGTAATCTTACCCAAGTAGGTGTTGTCTTATTGACGTCTGAGTTAGGATCAAATCTTGGTTTCCACAAGCATAAGGCTAGAGAATGTGGTCCAAATAGCCGGGGACCTCTAGCAAGGGTAGCGATCATGTCCTCCCTATTCGTAAATCTAAAAAGGAATAGACCTCTAGCCATGGCTGTGATTGAAACACTACCTTTGACTTTCCACCTAGACATAATCCATCTTCTAAGAATTTTGGTATTAGGATGGAAATAAAAAAACTTACCAACCAACGTAAGGTCCATGGATGCCACTATTTCCTCCACCAGATCATTTGGGATACTCAATGCCTTGCCCTTTGAGAGAACAGGGAGGCTCGACATGCCTTTCGATGGACACGTCTTTTCACCTATGAGTGCCTTCTTCCATCCATTGGATGGACTATCCCCTAATAGATTCTTGGATATATCCCTAGAGGTACTTCTACCCGCAATGACCTCCATTGGATCCATGGTCCCACCTGTCACACTTAGGGGGCCCAACCAGGTAGGAAAAAACTAGTTTTAAATATTGTCCACATGCTTCACTCCTTCGTTCCTTTGCTCCACCCCTTCTCCACATATAAGGTAATTGTTAAATCTTTTTAGCATGGATGTTTTTTGTTTTTTTCACTTTTTGATTCTTGCATAAGATATGGACCTTGGATTGGCCCCATGTTGAGTAACACATATTAATTGATTATATAGAGATTAGGGATACCACGTTTTTGTTTATAATGCTCCTTAGATAAGTTATCTCCATCCTTTGTGTGAGGGATAAAGCTTTTTTATTTGGAGGGAAATATGTTAAGTTTATTTGAATGAGTAATTATAAAGGAAGATAATCTATGTGCATCATTATATAAATGGGTAAATGATTCATATTGTTTATGTAATGACATTTAATTTAATGGGGAAAGAAGGACTAAACTAAATGTAAATTATAATTCCAAATCTGAGTATAAATTCTAGCTCATAGGATGTACTTTTGAATCGAATAGTATAATCTTGAAGGGACTCATCATCACATTGTTTGAAATTGTGAAAATATTCTAATGTAAGTTTTGGCACCTTGTGGATATTGAAATCCATGAATAATGCATCTTCCAATTGTAATAAATTATTTAAGGAACCCTTCGGTAAACTATAAGACCAATTTTGATCGTCATTGGAAATACTCATATGGAAAACTTTTAGCAATAGTTTGTCATCTTGTACCCATTTATTAAAAGAATGTATATAGCTAATCATGTGGTCAAATGGGTTCTTGTGTCTCAAAAAGAGAGTAAATATAGTAATTCAAAATATTTTGGATAAGGATATTTAAGTATAAATTATGCAAGAGGTTGATTATTGAATGAGGCTACTGTTGTGCCCTAACACACACCTACCCCATTTTCGTAATTTTGAAAATAGGGCCCTATTGTAAAAAACCCATACTTAGGAAATGATGAGCCTAAATATTTATGATTAAGGTATCATGCATTTATCATAAGGGTTATTTCTAAAAAATCCAACATTTCCCAAGTAAAATTCATAACAATATAAGCTTAAACTAGTATCTTAAGTCATATTGAACATTGTATTGTCTATTGATTTTTACTTTAATATAATTTACAAAGTAATGAAATCTAACTATTATTATCCTAGTATGTACATGTTGATCATAGGATTAATAGTTAAAGACCATTGATTTCCTCTAAATTAGGACCATAACAAATGTCTCACATAGTTGTGACATGTGTCACTCTCGTATCATTCATAATTTTGGATGTTTACAAAAGATTAAGTCTTTTGAGTCTTTCGAGTCTCATGAGCTCTGTAAACATGCCATGTGACATATCCACACTAAACTAGAACTATGGGGACTTCACTTGTTTATCAACAAACTTAACAATTTCATGTTCTTCGAGCCTCCAAGATTTTGATTTCCTAAGTCTCTGAGCTTTTGAAATCACTCCAAATGTTTTGATCATGTAAACTTGCCACCATGGGAAAGTTAAATGGTTCTTTGGTATGTAGTCTAATGTCTTGAACTTTTAAGCTTCTAGGCCCTCGAGTGGATGACATGAGGTATATTTATGTTAATATACATGGTTGAATATTTAAACGGTTTTTCGATTGCCTACTTAGTGGTCTAATTTATCGAGTCTTTGAGCTTCTAAATATCATGCTATGTGTCTCGATCACATTGAACCATGACCATGTAGATCTCATCACCAAAATAAATATCCATTTAATAGCTTGAGCTTCTATGCTTCTAATACTCTAAAATCATACCACATGGCTCAATCACAATAAATGACCACTATGGGACCTCCCAAATACAATGAAGAAATCCAAAGGGTTGAGTTAACAAGAGCATAACACATGACACTATCTAAGGAAAGTAAAGACAAAACATAATAACAAAGGTGCAAAAATGTAGCAAAGATAAAAATTAATAATAGTTGACATTTATCTCAAAGTGAACTAGACTTGAATAATTAATGATAGATTTCCATTTGGCAAACAAGGGGCACTTGCCAAAGCTGATTGGCATATTCAAATCAAAATGCTCATTAAAAGTGAGAGTTTGTTATCAACATTCAAAGTGCACAAATTAAATCAATACACAATCTTGAAAATGATATATACCAAATCTATGAACATTGAATTCACCTTACTATTAATCTGATCATTAAGAATTTGTGTTATCGAGTTTCCTAAGCATCTAATGAGCCCTAAATTTCTTCATTCACAAAGAATTGAATGAGTCAATCTCTAAATTTGAAGGAATTACAATGAATACTCTTTATCAATGGCCTTAATATCAAAACAAGGTAAGAGCTTAATCCCATCCTCATTTTCTTTTTTGGGATCAACAAAATATAAGGATACAGAGTTTGAAAGGATTGATTTAAATTTTAAATTACCACACTACTCAGCATTCTAGGAAGAGGTCAAGTTAGTTTAGGCCTATTTTAAGGAGGATAAAATCTCCCCTGAGGCCAAAAAAATGCATAGATGACTTACTCCCTATCAAGGAATAGGCCCTCCACTAGGCTACGACCAATCTCTAGGTAATGCCATGAATTGACCTCTTAAAATTTTTGTTCATCAATGGGACCACTATGGGTGATATTTTTCATGTGAGGAAGGTTCAATCCACCCCTATCTACATCTTAGGGAGTAGGCTCCCTCTCCCTAAAATTGCATACAATTAGGTCTTAGTTAATATGTGGCTTGAGCACAATATAATATAAGGGAAAATAAAGTAGTGGTGGCAAAGGGGTAAGGATTGAATATAAAAGGAGCAATTTACACTAATTGTATTATTTGTAGACATCAAATTCCTAACGCCATTGTGTTGAAATTGTCAATCTTACTCGACATGTACCCAAACGCATATTTTAGGCCAAAATCACTTAAACATGCTAAATGGTCTGAGCTTGTCATATACAAGTGCTGATTTAGGCTAATGTATCCATAAATGGGGAAATTCATTTTATGTGATTACTAAAATTTATCAAATCATTTTGAGTCAAAATGATGAAACCACATTTTGGTGCTCTGATCACTCTTTTCTTCTAATTTAGAAGCAAACAACATGTGTATGTGTTATTTTGTGTCAATAATGTCCTAAATGGGATACCGGTCCATACGTAACTAAAATCTCCTTCTAATTCCTCTCAAGTCAAATTATGATCCAATATTAAGACATTTTGGTTAGTTTGATTAATTATGCGAAAGCAATTTCCAAAGAATTGCATAAATTTGATTAATCTCACTTGGGAAAGTTAAACCAAATTATGAGCTTAAGTGAGAATTCCATAAAAGTTATTGAATATTTATTTATTGGAAATTGATTCCTAATAACTGCATCATCAAATGACATCATTTTTGGGGTGGTATTCATTATCCCTAAATGCAACAAATATCAAGTTTATGGCCTCCCATGCCTCTTTAATGCCTCTTCCTCCCAAATATTTATGATGATATTCATGGATTAATTATGAAATATTAGATTAATTCATGGCCACACATCTTGATCTCAAGATGGATAGTCATGGTTGATCCTGATCAAATTAAAAAATATATAAGTAAAAAGGCCAAGACTACCATTTTTAAGTTTCATTTATGTAAACTTATTATGTAGAAATCTCTCCATAAGCCATTTGTGATTGTATTTTATTATGCTTAATTTGCAATAGAATAGCTTCAATATAGGCATAACATTGATTTTCCTATCATGTGCCTAGTTTAGTTGGTGTTCTTCAGATGATGGAGGATCTTTGCCTTGCATTTTTAAAGAATACTTGAATACCAAATCAAGGGGGAAAACACATTTTAAACTGCATTTGGATGGTGGGATGCTCTTGGGAAGGTAATGTATATGTGCTTTCTTTCATTTGAAAACTTGAGAACCTAAGAGCATGATTTGAAAACTTGATTATTTAATTATTGATTATGCTTCAAAGCTAAAGGAAAATCTCTAACTTTTCTTGTAGGACCTACATGAAAAAGTGATCAATTTGAGCATAATTAAGTCTTAAACCTTCCCTTTGGTGTTTAAAAGGAACTTAGATGTTTTGTTTAAAAGTTTTGTGTAGTTTTTCAAAGTTTTTTCAAACTAAAGCCAAGGGGCCAAGAACTTCATTCAACATTACAATTTGGTGCTTAAAACTAACATTCACTTAAATTGCAATCTTTTTAAAAGTGTGTTGTTTTATTCTAAATCATCTATTACTTGTTTATTTTTTGAGCAAAATGAAGAGTGCATGTATGCTCTCCCCATCCCCTTTAGGGAACTTGGGTGACCAAAAATGCATTTTCATTATGATTGTGCCTTTGTCCAAGGCATGAAAAGGAATTTATTTAGGCTCTCCCCAAAACCTATATGATTTGGGTGATCCAAAAACAACTTCTAAAGCCTTTTCACTTAGTTTTATTTTATGAAATTTGGCTTGTGGAGAGGAGTTCATAGCTTATTCACAAGTTCTTTATAGAATCCTTGACTCGGGGTTTTATCTCCTAGCATTTTATTCAACCCCACTCCATGATGGGGTGTACAAATTGAGGGAAACCTACTAGGATGTTTTCTTGAGAGACTAAGCAACTCTGTTAGTGGCAATCTAGTTTGGACCATAAAGGCAATTCAGACATCACACTACACTAGGAAATTAATAGATATAGTGTTTGTGAAAAAGATAAGACCTTTTCATAATAATCCAATTTATGCAGATCTAATTGACGTGTTGCATCTTTAGCATTAGCCATACTTAGGATCATATAAACAATAAAAAATTTAAGTTTTAGAATAACCCCACTTACCATGGAGTATTGTTGATGCAGGGTGAGTAACCCAAGGGTCCATGCCACCGTAAAATATCTTGGAAGAAGGGGGGTGTAAAATACCCTACTACTTTATGTATTTTTATTTTTTGGATTAACATTTAAAATTCTCCCAAGAGCATGTATATAGATAGATTTCAATAATACGATGTAACCCTATCAGTTTAGGTCTTAGGATGATTTAATTAATTGTATTTGGTCTTTATTTATTTACTTACCTAGTCTTAATTTTGGTCTAAAAATTGTTTATAAATAACATGTCATAAACAAACACATTTGTTATCCACTATTTCTTGAATAAGGAGGTGTTACATTGGTCAAATCCAAATCATCTTTGCCTTGTTCAAAACCTCATATTAAACATTATATTTGTATTATCTAAACAACACAGTTATGATGCCCATTTGAGTCTAAACCATTTTCAAATTTTTTTTAAGTCCTCCATCGATAATTCAAATTTAGAATTATACCTTTCTAAGTTCTAGGTTAATGTGTTAATTGGTTTTACCATTTTCACTTGACATGAGTTAACTTGGGTTCAATTTCTCTTTTGGGTTGAAGGCCATGTATATAATCATCATCATCATTTTATCATTATGAACTTAGGTCATCTTTCATGTCACTTATGCTTTAAGTTCTATAACACATTTTATTCTACCTCAAATTATCATGTGATGGCATTATGCTGCCCATTTGGTTCTAGTTTTATACTTTGGAATTATTGCATGTTTTCACATCTTGAGTTTCTTGGTTTGCATTGTCACCTTCCTAATCCAAAGGGATTTAGTACATTTTCATAGTAGAAACTCATTGAAGTTGAACTAGTTTTTATGATACTAATGTATCTCTAAATTTACATTTTGGTGTACTAGTTTACACTTTAGGTTTTAGAATTATCATACCCTCTTCTAATTTATATGATTTCACTCCTAACCAAGGTTGAGTAATTTAATGAACACATTATTATAATTGTGTGGTAATACACCACCTTATTTTTATTATAGTCACTTTGGTGCATTATCACTTGTTTAGAGAAGATCAAAACACACCTTATTAAAATGTTTGCAAAACATTTTCCAAATCTTGCCAAATGTAGAGAATAAAATTTTCTAGACATGACTCAAATGTGCACTCATAATGGGGTCTTTATTGGACCTAATTATGAAGTAGAGCATTTTGATGATGAACATGAGTACTCCATCTTGTGTGAGGACCTCACCCTTGTTGATCCTATTTGTTGAATACCAATCCAATCCATGACAATTTTTATATGTCATCCCCATCCTTCCCCTTAAAGTTTTACACCACACTTGAAATTAAAAATTTTAGGATATCCTCCTTTAATTTTTGCACCACACTTAAATGTTACCATTTTAGGATATCCTCCTTTGATTTGCACACTGTGCTCAAAGGTTATCATTTTAGATCATCCTCCTTCTACTTGCACAAATGATCAAGCTCCACAATGTGTGAAGGTTACCATTTTAGGATATCTTCCTTCAAATTATGCAAGTGATAAAGCTCCACAACATACGAAGGTTACCATTTTGGGTTATCCTCCTTCCACTTGTGTGAGTAATCAAGCTTTGTAACATGCAAAGGTTACTATTTTAGGCTATTCTCCTTCATCTTTTATGAGTGATCAAGATTTACAACATACATAGGTTACCATTTTAGGTCCTCCTCTTATGGCTTGTGTGAGGAATAAAGCTCCATAATGCCCTATCATTACCATTCTTGGCCCATCACTAGCATTTATTGAACCTATTGTTGAATAACATCAATTTGATGAACTAATATTTGTTGATTCCTTCTTTAATAGTCTAATTTTTGGAGAGTCCATTATTGAACTAGAAACCATTATTCACCTTAAGCCAACTATTCCCCACTTTAGAAATTCTATGTTGATCTTCGATCCTTGATAATAAGAACCATTACCTCTTTAAGAGCCATCTTGTGAGGACTAAAATGTGTTCTAAATTGATATTTTGCAAATAATTGTGAACTAAGACTGTGATGTTATTATTGAAACACCCATTTGTGATGAGTCAACCTATAATGAATCACCCATTGATACTTTACCTATTGTCAAGGAGTCTCACTCTAATGAGCTAGTCTTTATTGAGTCACTTTTTTAAGATTATAACCACCTTTGGGAAAATCATTGCCTCGATTATTATCCTATTTTTATAGAGCCCCATCCTTTTGATAATTTAGTCTTTATGGATTTATCTCTTGATATTTTTCCACTAATTGAGGAGTCTGATTTTGATAGGATAGTTTATGTTGAGTTACCTCTTGAGTGGTTCCCTCTCTTCAAGGGGCTTCACCTAGATGAGCCAGTCTATGTTGAACCCTTCTTAGATGAATAATTTTTTATTGAGCCCATTATGAAATCGCAAGCTATTATTTATCCAACACCAAACATTCAACAAGACATCATTATAGAAATATCTAAAATTGATGAAGATTCAACACTAGAGTCAGGTTCCCTTTCTAAAATAACATCAGATATAACATCAAAATCAAAATCAACATTAGTCTCAACATTGGATTCAAAGTCCCTTGACTTAGACTCAACTTTAGAATCATAATACAATCATGGTTGTTACAACATTGGTTACAATTATCTTACAGATCAATTTGAATATCTTTATGATCCTTATATGTTTTTTGATGATATTACTTCAACATCGACATAGGTTCTCCTAGTATATTCTAAAAAGATTGTGCTACCTTTCATAATTCCATTATTACCACCCAAATTAGCCATTATATTGACATTCTACCTTCCATAACCATTGATTAGGACCGACAGAATCAAACTTTATTGAATTGCATCCATGGTGACATATTGGGTACAAAATATTAGGGGGACCAAGACCCAATTCATGCATAAGAAGAACAATATCCTAGTGAAACCTTTTTGGAGGTGCTAGGGGATGATCAAAATTTAAACTCAACATATTTTAGTTGAGCACAAAAGTTCTTCACTATCTAATGAAGATGAAATTAAGGTTCAAATAATTATATATTTCAATCTACAACATAATCAAATTACAAATACTCTTAGGATCAAAAAACAAAAAAATTTGATGGTCATATTGCAAGAATATTTAGAGGTCTTTAGCCCCACCATAATCAAAATTATGTTGAATCTAGAATCAACAACATTGTGTGTGCCTAAAAGTCCCAATATTCATTTGTTAATAACCATTATACATTCCATTATAATCCACCTATTCATTACCAAGTCATACCATTTATCTTGTGCTTAACATTATTTACCATTTTTGGTAGCACTTTCCTTTACAGAGGCTACAAAGACATATTATCTAGACATTTGAAGGATGTAAAATAAATGAATAATGAGGATCAAAATAACATTATTAGAGTTTAGATCTACAACCAGATCTTGATAGCGTAGCTATTTAGATAAGGTATTTGGTATAAATTTTTATAATTGATTATTCTGGTTGTCTTATATGTTGACTAAGATGTGTATCTCCATGTTAGTATGAGTAATAAAACCATTTTTCATTTGCCATTTGTCATCTCATTTTTATTTCCTTGTCTCTTGGGGGAAACCCCTTAGACCATTTTATTCTAGGCATTTTATGCCACTGTGTCCTATTTATCATGCAGTTTGAACAACATTTACTTGAGGTCCTTCAGGACTATGTAGGTCGTGGTCAATTTTTATTGAGGTAAGCTCGATCATCTTAGCTACACTCTCACCATATTGTGAGAAATTTATTAAGTTTGAACACTCGTGATTTTATGAGTAAAATAAGCCACACTCTCACTATTTTATGAGCTAATTCTCACTTAGGAATAACCCTATTTGCCATTATAGCCAATTGCCATCTTATCATTTTATTTATACCATTTTATTATACCATGTCTTTACTATTTACCAAAGCTTGTTTTTAGCTATCCTACCCAATCCCTTTTTGATATTATTTCCTTTGGTTGTCCTGCACTCTCTATGGGGGGATTTTGATATATTTTTAGGAGTTTTTAGAATTTTATGTTTAAATGATAGTTTATGGAAGTAGTGAGATAGTAGATCTGGCAAGATATCATCTTTCATTTACATCTTATTTGATATCACTAATTATAACCATCTATGGGAAAATAAATATTTTATTTGGTACCACTGATTATAACTACCTTTGGGCAAATCAATATTATGATGTTATTTCCTAATTATAACTACCTATGGGCAAATTAGGAATAATGCCTTTTTATCATGCATTATCACATCACCTAGTCCTTACTATTATCATTTACCTAGCCATTTACCTTGATTTGTGAGCTTGTTATGACTTGGTCAAATTTTCACCACCTTTTATATGGGTAAAATTATTATGACTAGAGGTCCTAATGGAACAAATGTAGACTGTGCTCAATTCACATTGAGATCAACTCAATATTCCTTTTCCATATGCTCTCACCATTTTGTGAGTGGTATCTTGTTAATCTCTAATGAGTTAAGATACCCCAAAAATTCTTAAAACATTCATAAAATTTCAAATTCTAAAAATAATTTATTTTGTGTGTGTTTGATTATTGTTGTTCTTGTCTTTTGATTTACTATTTTGTCTTACTCTTTATTTAGTTTTCCAAGTACTTCTTGATTATACACCTGGATCTTGATTATTCATATCTTGATTTCATGTTGTTTATTGAGTTGTTTTTGCTTTGTTTTTATACATTCTTGTTCCTAATTAATTCCTAATTATTCATATCTTGATTTTAAGTTAGGTTACATTTATGTATTATTTTTATTTTTATTTTTAGTTTAAATATAAATAGCTGTAAATTGAGTCTTGGTTATTTTTACCATTATCTATAGTTATAAGTATTCACATTTAAACCATCTCATCACAATTAAAATGCAATGTCATTATAGGTTATTCACACATGTGATGCATAATTTCAATTTGCTATAACAAGCACATGTGCTTTGGATCATGTTAGAGATATAGATTGCACCCTAGCTGAAAGTAGAAGTGTTTAAGTTCTAATTACAAATCTAGATCAACATGGGACTGAACCCATGTTGTGGGTATCCTATAACAGGGTCAAACATCTATGATTTTCAATGAGGCTAGCTCCTCTGATGTATCATTTTAGCTCATTCCCACTAATAATACCTACTAATGACTAGGGAAAAGGGAGAGAAAGATGACATGAAAGGGAAACATAAGTGAATGTGATGATGCACTTATAAGATGTTGATCTACTTGATTTGAAATATTAACTAACACTAATGAAAAAAGTAAAAGACTAGATAGAGAATTCCAAAAGTTTGTTATACATTAGTATTTCATGTAGAGGTTCACCAAATGATCAAAAGATGACAGAAGTAATGGAAAGGTCTAATGCAAGACACTAACCAGCCAATATATCCACATAAAAACTTTAACCAAATAACATTTAAATACTAAACATGACCTATATATAAAAATGACTACTAACTAGGTGAGACCAAAGACTTAACAAGGGAGAAGGATTTACTACTTATGTAAGTCCATTGATATGAAGACACTAGAATAGCATAATGAAATCTAAAACACAGTCTTCTATACATTGCAAGAGGTTAAAATCTCAATCTTAGTAGAGTATAATTGTGCCCAAGAGAGGGATCAGAGGGATACATAGGACATCTATTTTTTTGCTTAAAAGACTTTAGAGAGAGAGAGAGAGAGAGAGAGAGAGAGAGAGAGAGAGAGAGAGAGAGAGAGAGAGAGAGAGAGAGAGAGAGAGAGAGAGAGAGAGAGAGAGAGAGAGAGAGAGAGAGAGAGAGAGAGAGAGAGAGAGAGAGAGCAATGTGTAGGGGAGTAGAGAAAGAGTCCTAGTCATGATCAAAAAAATGACATGGTAGTTCATTAATTTCCTTATATATGCATTCCTTGATAAAAAAAATGGACCTCCTTTTATCCCAATATTTCCCAAGCTCCTCTCATCATCTGAGATATCCTACTAGAATACAAGGGTTTGTTACCATTTATCTACCCTTTCATGGGAAATTGAACATGGGCCCACTATAGGTGAAAACCAATCCAAACCATTGGGTTTTCTATAGTTTTTATTGATAAAATAAGATAACTAGGTGCATGTTATTACTTTGACAATAAGGTACCACCCCTTTGGTCTATATTAGGTCTAAAAGACCTATTTTACCTCCATGGATCTCTATTAATAATGCTTGGTCCTATTTCATCATTCAAATTTGTCTACACTTTATTTAAATTATGTATAAAATACCTATTTTATCCTTGTGGAGCTTCAATGGTAATGTTAGAGATTATAATGTCCATCTAGTTTAACCCAAACTATGCTCGAGTTAGGTTCTTTTGTCTTTTCCTTACTCGAGTTGAAGAATGTTATATTGAATTCCATTAAAATGTCCAAAGGTCACCCTTTATTTATTGGCTATCAATATCTGATTTATACTATTGACATATTTACCTTTAATTGCACCTTCGATCTTGATTTGTATGATCGAGCGATAACCATCAATATTATCCTTAACTTATCAATTTCCATCCAAGCTAGCATCACTTGACAATCCCACATTTGTACTCAAGATCTACTATCACTCTATTCACTCCTATGCTTATGCCATGTGGTGGCCTCTAATATCCTTGAATTTTTGACTTGTTCGCATGCTATTGGATTTAAATCCATGATTAAATATGAGCCATTGATCTACCTGGGCCCATTAACTTGTTAATTGTTTCTCACTATTAGTTATTTTATATAATCAAATACCAATCATTGATATTTATTTTTTTGATCCAAATGGATATTCCATAGGGATTAAAATTTAAGTATGCACACCTATATTTTATGACTACATGAACATATTTGATGTCCACATGATCATTATTGAGATATTTGAACTTCAATGATCATTTATCATGGCCTAAAATTGACATTTGCATGCTCATCATTTGACACTTGCATAAACATATTTGACATTTAAATAACCATCAAATTTTAGCTCTAATGGATGAATATTGATCTTGAACTTTGACACTTATATGAATGTCACTTTGTTACAACAATTTCCTTGAGACAAACCATTCTATTAGATTTTTTGGCCATGGGCATTTTCCATCAAACTTTCATTTTGGCCTCTTTGTATCAGATAATTTATCTAATGAAAATGACTTTGGGTTTTTCTTTCGAGAAAATTTCCCTAAAATAATTATACTTTGTACCTTTTATTGTGAGCTTTGTACTAAGACAATTCCTCTAAAAGAATTGGTCTTCGGGACTTTTGTCTCAAACAAAATGTCTGAAATAATTGACTTATACTATAGACAATTTTTTTGAGAGAATTATGTCCTTAGCATTTTCCATATAAATTTTGATTCAAACAAAATATCCAAAATAAATCATTCCTTTAGGATCTTTGTCTTGGATAAAATGTTTGATAGGATTGACTTAGACTGCAAACAAAATGTCTGAGAAAATTGATAAGGACCTTTTGAATTTGGGACAATTTTCCCAAAAAATTCCAATCCTTACCCAAATGAAATTGAAATGATTTATTTTAAGGAATTAACACTTATCCCTTTCCAAAGTATCAAATATTTTTTTAATTCTGAAGGCTCTTTTGGACATGTTCTTTAAATTGCTAATTGATCCTTGAAGATTGCTCAGGGAATATCCATTTGCATTTCTAGACCTATTTCTAAGCCACTTGATCTTTGCTCCATTAGGGACTCAACTCAACTTTTCCATCTAGGAAAGAAGCTTAGTATGTGGGACAAAATATCCAACATTTCTAGTAACTCTCAAGGAAGCATGCCTACTATGCTTGGAGAACCTAGATCATTTTCCTTGTGCAGTCCATTTAACATGGAGTCTCTACTCTAATTCAACATATTGACCTAGATCCAAAATTGGATACCAATTATTTGGATAACCTCTTTTTGGGATAATAAAAATATTAAAAGGAGCAAAAATAATAGAGTGCCTAAGGCACTTATTGAAAGGGAAACTAACCTAGAACAAAATAGGGGAAACAAACAAATGTGCTAGAAATTGCACTTAGAGGAATTTTAATAAAACTATCCTAATATATAGCTTAAAATTATGTTTACCTTTCCTCTTTGATCAAAAATAAAATTTTATAACCCTCTTTCATCATGAGATGATGAATTTAAAGAGGCATGCAAATTTTTGATCTTTGGCCTTGATGCCTCCTTATTTATGGTGTCTACCAACTTTATTGGCATGATGTTTAAAGAAAACCAAGTGGATCCAAATAGGTCAGATATGTGCATTCAAATAGTCTCAATATCCTCACATGACTCCTTAATCATAACCTCTAGTGGTGTTTAATAAGGGCATACCTTCTTGATTTACATAGTGTCCTCAGTAAGATTAGGTTTCTCTTTAGTTGCAAGTTATTTAGGCTCATCAAGGAGCTCTATATATTCTTCCTAATCTTGGTCATTGTCCTCTATGGGAAATTATTTATCCAAATTATTAATAACTTGATCCTTTTCAATAAGAGACATCTCAATCTCATCCATGTCTCCTATTTGTACCAATCTATCATCAAGACCAACCTTCTCATTCCACTTAGGTATCCCCAGAGTAACATTGTATTCTTGAAGCTCCAAGACATAAATGGAACCCTCATGAATATTCAACTTGTTTTACTATCTCTTTATCCAAGTATTTCATCTTAAGTTCACTAATCTCATTCATGAAGTCATAGTACAACCACTACCAATGGTCTTCTTCTTTAGGAATGCTCTTTGCCTCAATTTTATTTGAGTTGTCTTGATGTACCTCTTAGAATTATTCCTATTAGATATCATCTCCAAATTTCACTTTCTCCTAAAACAATTCCTTTTTAAAATTATAGAAGAATGAATCATGTTTGTATCTACTGAGAGGTGTCCCAATAATGATTTATTCTTCTTGGTCACTCAAATCCTCTCCATTTTTTATTTCCTCTGCTACATCTTCTTGATTTGCCTCACAAAGTAGAATCTCTTTCCTTAGTATAGGCACAATAAATCCCTAAAATTACTCAATAAAATGATAAAGATCCATATAAGTAACCATAGATACCTAATCTTTCTCATGGAGTTTCTCTCCTTCTACCACAATTTCTTTCTTTTTGCTGCACTATTTCTTGAATGCCCCCCCATGAAGGAAAGGCCTTGGTATTTAAGGAGAGGGAAGTGGAAGATAGATTGAATCTTATTTGGATTTAATACTCACCACTTCCTCTTTATTTTGTATGTCACTTTGGATGGATCTCCACGAGTAAAAGGACTTTAATTCTTGAGGAGGGAAAGGAGGGGATTGAATGACTTTGGATTTGCCTAATTACATGATTTGGTTCCAAGATGGAAAATATTGAGGACCTTATTTACCTTCTTGATTTTGTTTCTCCTCCTCTTTTCTTGTCTTCAAATCTAACTCTTTTATTTTCCTCTCTATATTGTCTTGGAATAACTTCTTTTTAAGGTGGTCAGTGGCTTCATGAAGATAAGGAACACAAGAAAAATCTTGAGGAGGGATGAGAGAGGTTTACATAGGTTCAGATCCTCCTTTAACTTATACTCTCAAATCTAGATTTTCCTTACTTTTCCCACCGCATAGCTTCATCACTTGATTCTAGCTTAGAACCTTGAAGGATTTCTTAAGGGGGTCTTGAGGAAGAATAGAGTCTTGGACATCCACATCAGGATGTTTCATAACAGTCTCCTTTCTTTAAAATCTCTCCTAAATGAATTCCAAGAAGGGAAGGTCTAATATACACATGAATATTCACTTGGGATAGCCATTTGGGGAAGAATGGGTGGCACATATGAAGGCTGAGGTGGTGCATATGAGGATACATAAAGTTGGCAAGGTTGGACCTACTATTCTCCAATGATTGTTATCTTATCCTCAATGCTTTGAATGTAAACACATACATGCATCATCTCACCTATGATATTGTTCCAAATTAATCTCTCAATAGGTGCCCATTCTTCTTTCACTTGTTGTAATGACTCCCTCACATAATGGATCTACTAAGTAGGGACATCTTGGCCATACTATTTTTGTGAGCATAATTATAGTACATATGTGTCAAGGCTCAATAAAGTTTTCCTAAATGTTGGTATGGATGGATCATGATAGGGTTGATAAGGATCAATATTATGATGGGCTTGCTGATAAGGAAGTGGGTAAAAGGGATATTCACCATAGTTGTCCATATTAACCTCATATGTCAAATGAGATGCAAAAATTAAATAAAAAATATTTAATGAGACATACCTAGTTTGCTCATAACCAAAATATTTATTTCAGAGTCTCCATTAGTGCTAACTTGCTTGCTTCCAAAAGCTAATTAGAGGAAGACACACCAAAATCTTCCCATGTTTTTGAACCTTTATCCTACCAGGCATGCTAGAACTATTAGAGATATAGATTTCACACTAGCTAAAAATAGAAGTGTTCAAGTTTTAATTCCAAATCTATCTCAACATGGGATAGACCCCAGGCTATGGGTATCCTTAACAGGGTCATACCTCTAGGTTTTTTAATGAGGATAACTCCTCTGATGCATCATTTTAGCTCATTCCCACTACTAAGACCTACTAATGACTAGGGAAAAGGGAGAAAAAGATGACATGAAAGGGAAACCTAAGATAATATGCTAATGAACCTAAAATATGTTGATCTACGCTATTTGAACTCTTAACTAACACTAATGAAGCAAGCAAAAGACTAGATCTAGAATTTCAAAAGTTTGCTATACATCAATATTTCATGTAGATGTTCACCAAATGATCAAAAGCTGAGGGAAGTGATAGAGAGGTCTAATTCAAGACACTAACCAACCAATATATCCACATACAAACTTTAAAAAAATGACATTTGAACACTAAACATGACCTGCATAATAAAATAACTAGTAACTAGGTGAGACCAAAGACTTAACAAGGGAGAAGGCTCTACCACTTATGTAAGTCCATCGATATGAACACACTAGAATAACATAATGAAATTTGAAACTAGTCTTCTATTCATACCAAGAGGTTACAAGCTCAATCTTGGCAGAGTCTAGTCGTGCCCAAGAGAGGGATCAAGGTTATTTAGAGGGGATCCATTTTTTGGCTTAAAAGCCTCTATATATAACATAAAGAGAGAGAGATAAAATGGGAACAATACGTAAGGGAGTGGAGAAAGAGTCCTAGTCATGATCAATAAAATTATGTGGTAGTTCATTAATTACCTTCTATATGTGTGCCTTGATCAACAAATGGACCTCCTTTTATCCTAATAGTCCTCAAGCTCATCTCATTAGCTGAAAGATCCTACTAGAGATAAGGGTTTATTATGCATGATGACAAAATATGTTTGAGTGGAATCAATGCCCTTAACTACTTCTCCAACTACTAGCTCACTATCTTATGAACCTAAGTCCACTTGATGTGTTCATGAGAATCAAATACTTCAATACTAAAACTGATAGTGCCATGTCATGAATAATTATTATCAAGATATGACTGTGTTGAAGGACTAAAATCCCCCCACCATATCTCATTTATCTGCCCTTGTATGGGAAATTGAACTTGGGCCAACTATAGGTGAAAACTAATCCAAACCATTGGTTTTCCTATACTTTTGATCAACAAAGAATCTCATCAAGTGCATGTTATTGATTTGAAAATAAGCTGTCACCCCTTTGGTCTATATTACATCTAAAAGACCTATTTTACCTCTATGGAGCACTTTTGGTAATGCTTGGTCCCATTTTATCATTCAAAATTGTTGAAATTTTATCTAGATTAAGTCTAAAAGACCTATTTCATCCCTGTGGAGCTTTAATAGTGATGCTAGATCTTATAATGTCCATCTAGTTTATCCCAGACCATGATCGAGCTAGGTTCCTTTGTATTTTCCTTACTCAAGGTTAAGAATGCCCTATCGACTTTTTTGAAAATGTCCTAGGCTCACCCTTTACATATTGGCTATTGATATCTAACCTAGACTATTGACATATTTACATTTACTCATACTATTGATCTTGATTTGAATGATCGAGTGAGAGCCATTGCTCTTGTCCTTGACTTGCCAATCTTCATTTGAGTTGGTGCCACTTGATAGTCCTATATTTACACTCAAGATCTGCTATTAGTTTGTCTACTCTCATACTTATGCCATGTGGTATCCTTTAAGCTCCTTGAGCTTTTGAATTGATCGTGTGCTATTATATCTAAATCCATGATTTAATGTGAGCCATTGATCTACCTGGGCTCATTAACCTATCAATCATCGCTTACCATTAGATCTTTTGTATGATCAAATGTTGATCATTAATCTTGATTTTTAAATCCAAATGGCTATTCTACAGAGACTAAAATTGATGTATAGGGACCTATATTTGATGTCTTCATGAACGTATTTGACATCTACATGACTGTCACTAAGATATTTGAACTTCAATGGTCATTTTCTATGGCCTAAATTTGATGTTTGCATGATTTTCATTTAATTCATATGTAGATATATTTGACATATATGAAACCATCAAATTTGAGCTCCAATGGATGATTACTAAGCTTAAACTTTGACACTTGTACGAATGTCACTCTACTAGAAAATTTCCTTGAGACAAACCATTCTTTCAAATTTTTTGGTTATGGGCATTTTTCATCGAACTTTCATTTTGGCCTTTTTATATCAAATAATTTATCTAATGGACATTACTTTGGGTTTTACCTTTGGGAAAATTTCATCAAAATAACTATGCTTTATACCTTTTGTTGCAGGATTTATGCCAAGATAATTCCTCTGAAAGAATTGGTCTTTGGAACTTTTGTCTTAGAATAAATTTATGAAATAATTGACTTATACTACTATGGGATCTCTGTCTTGGACAAAATATTTGAATGGATTGACTTAGACTATGGACAAAATGTTTGAGAAATTGACAAGAACCTTTTGACTTTGAGATAATTTTCCTAAAATAATTCCAATACTTAACTAAATGAACTTAACATGATTTCTTCAAAGGAATTAACACTTATTCCTTTCTTAAGTATCAAATAAGCTTATAAGTTCATAAGTATGTTCTTAAAACTACTACTTGATCCTTAAAGACTACTTGGTAACTCTCCAATTGCATTTTTGGACCTATTTCTAAGCCACTTGATCTTTGCTCCATCAGGGACTCAACTCACCTTTTCTATCTAGGTAAGAGGCTTAGTATGTGGGCCAAAATGGCCAATAGATCCAAGTCTCAAAGTCAATGTAGTTCTATTGAATATCTCTCAAGAACACCAAGGAAACTAAGCTCAATAGGTTTAACACCTCGCCTCTATGGAAGATGTGTATCTCTTGGCATATATTATGAGTCTAATCAAATAATGGTGTATCTTTCTTCTATTTTCCATCCCTCATTCCATTTTATCCCACTTCTAGGTGAACTACATTTTATTGAGGTCCATCTATAATATGTAGATAGTGCTTGGATACATGACGTATCTCAACTTAACTTGACCACCTTATTTCTTCTTTTCATCTCTTTCATCACTTTGTGCATCTTAGTATGCTTGGTCTTTTATGGCTTTTACAACCATTATACCATCACATCTATGTTTGTGCCTGCTCATATTTAATCTATGAATTAGGCTATATCCTTGAGTTATTTATTGCCAATTTTACCATCCTAGGGCACAACATTTGAACCAATCATAAATCTAAATTAGCTCTATACGGGAAAACTATTCTTTATCAGTGATCAAAATTTGCCTTACTGGGGTAAAATTTCTTTATCAACATATCATATAATCTAATGGGGTACATTATTATTTATTCTATCTTTGGAGACACAATTCTCCTATTTATTCTAATTCCAAGCTCTATGGACTTTTACCCTAATTCTGGTAATATTTTAGTGTGAAAATTATCTCAAGATTGATCATTCCATAAGCATAGAGCTTGCACCCTAGCTTTGGGTGCATTTAAATTATGTCACTTATATTTTTGGATTGTAACCTTCCAATTCCCCTTGTATTTTGGGCCTATTATACTCTAATTATATTTTAATCAATGATGGAATTAACATGTACAAGCATCAACTCATCTGGATTTAATCTATTTCATGGGTTATCTCACTTTCTCTTTTTTTTCAAGAGTCCATCCTTCTCTTTCATCCTTATATGTCCTCTCGAGGGGGATTCATAGGTCATTTACTTCCAAATTCTTCTTGACAACTCTTTTTTTTGAAAAGATGTTGCTTCACTTGAATATCTCACTACGCCTTCTCAAACAAGGGCAAAATGTAGACATCCAATTCCTAAAAACATTGTGTTGAAATTGTCAATCTTACTCAAAATAAACTCAAATGCAAAATTTAGGCCAAAATCACTTAAATTCACTAAATGGTTTGAGCTTATCGTATACAAGTTCCAATTTAGGCTAATGTATCCATAAATGGGGTAATTAATTTTATGTGATTACTAACTTTTCTCAAATCATTTTGAGTCAAAATGATGAAAATGCATTTTGGTGCTCTTGATCACTCTTTTCTTCTAATTCAAAAGCACATGAAATGTAGATGTGTTATTTTGTGTTGACAATGTCCTAAATGGGATACTGATCTATACACAACTAACATCACCTTCTAATTCTTCTCTAGTCAAATTATGACCCAATAATATGACATTATGACCAATTTAATTAATTGTGTGCAATAAATTTCCAAAGAATTTCATAAAATTTGATTAATCTCACTTAGATAAATTGAACCAAATTATGAGCTTAAGTGATAATTTCATGGAATTTATTGGAAATTGATTCCTAATAACTATATCATCAAATGACATCATTTGTGGGGTGGCATCCATAAGCCACAAATGCAACAAATATCAAGTTTATGGCCTCTCATGCCTCTTTAATGCCTCTTCTTCCTAAGTATTTATGAGGATATTTATAGATTAATTATGTAATATTATATTAATTCATGGACACACATCTTGATCTCAAGATGGATGGTCATGGTTGATCTTGATCAAATTCAAAAATCTATAAATAAAAGGGCCAAGACCACCATCTTAAAGCTTCATTCATGTAAGTTTTTTATGCATAATTCTCTTCACAAGCCATTTGTGAGTGTAGTTAGTTATGATTAATTTGAAATAATATAGCTTGAATATAGGCATAACATTGATTTTCATATCATGAGCCTAGTTTAGTTGGTGTTCTTGAGATGATGGAGGAACTTTGACTTGCATTGTTGAAAAAGACTTGAGCACCAAATCAAGGGGAAAAACACATTTTAAGCCACATTTGGATGGTGGGATGCTCTTGGGAATGTAATTTATGTTTGTTTTATTTTATTTAATCTTAATTGTCATTTTCAAACCCTGTTGAATATGTTGTCCTTGATTGTTATGTTCTTATGCATTTTTCCTTGTTTTCTTGACTAATGCTTAATCTAAACATACTTGTAATCCATATCTACATTTTCAAGTTTATACCTATAATTTACATTTAAATGGAACTATTGAAGATATTATATGTATTCTAAATCATTTCATACATCAAGGTTGAATGGGTACCCCTATTAGACATTATTTTAACCATAGACAAAATGGTATCCTTAGGGGAGATTATAAACACAAGATTGAAATCTCAAACTTTCTACCCTGAAAAGAGACCTATGGATGGGAAATTTAATATGACATCTTATCTACTAGATGTAGTCATGGAAAATATGTAAAATCCTTATGGTCAAGAATGGTATCCATCCATAAAGTATTTAGGGAACAAGGTTAGAGAAGACTTCTTCATGTTTATTCAAAAATACAAAAATGACATCAAGAGAATAAGAAATGAGGTATACCTTCATATCTACCAAAATATGCAAGGCATAATAATTCCCAAATTTTCTAAGAACATCACAAGGACACTCACTAATATGGGTGACTATTGGCTCTACCTAGATGTGATTGCCATATGAGTAGAGGGAACAAGGACTACCCCTTTAATACTACCTCACCATGTTCCTGACCAAATTATGAAACATAAGATAACTTATCATGTTTTTAATAGTATTGATGAAGAACTCAGCTAGAAACACTTGGCCTATTATTTCAAAACACCCTATAACATTAGGTAGTACCAATACATGACTAGGTCACATTTGATAGCAACTAGTAAGCCTAGGGCAACCTATAATTTTTAGCTGGTAGCATTCAAGGAATGGGACCTTAATAAAAGGATAAGGGGATATTTGAAGACCTTCATTTAGAAGATTAAGGTTCATGTTTCTTATGGTCATGAAACTTATGACCATGACCAAGTTTTATTGAATGCCTCAGATGATTCCCAGGTATGGATCAAGATGAGGGTTAAGAAGATATTAATGAAATTAGCCCAAGATTTGTAATACAATAATAAGGAAATAGAGGAATAATCTTAAAACACATGGAACCAATAATGGCCTCCATCTCCACCTAGAGGCTCTCAATTACTAGACTAGCCTCCATCTCTAGAAGATCAAGCCACATAATAAGAGTGAAATGAGCTTGGAATTTAGAGGGAGTCAAATCCCCAGCTAAGGAAGGAAATTTTGAGAGGACTTCTTAGTCCTCATATTCTTTCTACAAGTTTAGGTGAACAAGTCCTAGAAACAAATACAACTATAGAAAATCCAATAGCTATCCAAGCTATCTAAATGAAGAGTAACTTTGTGATGGCTTATTTTGATTCAATTCCAACTCCCCTGGGCTATCCTAAATACCCTAATTCTCCTTAGGGAACCCATATAATTTTCACACCCTTAACTTCATCGCATGACTCTCCACCTCCTACCATAAATTTTACCACCACCCTTGCACCATCTCATCTACCCTCCACTCCATCTATCTTCACCTAACACAAGAATCCCAAGGATTCCTTTGACTCTTGCCATGGTATAAAGTTGGAAGAGAGGCCATCTCTTGGCCTCCTTGTTATTAAACAAGTTGTTGAGGAAGAAGAATAAGAGACAAAGGATATAATGGATCTGGAAGAAGAGGAGGAACCCAAACAATTAACATATATGGTTGATTACACATAAGAATAAGAAGAACCGAATATGGGAAAAGCCTAGCCAAATGATGAAGTAGAGCTTGGTAAAGTAAAATATTTGAGTCTAGAAACATCAAAAGAAGGAGAAATTTTGACCAAGCTTACCTCAAAATAAAACAAAATATCTTTGAATTAGTTTTTTCTATTATTTATTCTATATTTACTGTATAAAGTTCAATTGTAAGTTTACCCCCAATAATTCCTTCTATTACATCTTCCACTTCTCAAGTTACTATTAATTTTTTTGAAATTATTTTATTAAGGGCTCCCAAAATGGATCATTTTAAGAATTTGGTTACTATATCCCTTTTAAATAAACCCCTAGCCCCTAGAATAAAGTTAGCCCAACTTGAGCTTCCCATTCCCTAGTCACATGCTTTGCCAAAAGTAACTATGATTGTGGAAATACCACTTGGGTCAACCAAATTCTTGGCTAAGGTTACACCAATAAAATAAGCCTATCCATAGAAAGTAGTGGGATAGAATATTCCATAAGTTCCCATACAAATAAGCATTTTAATGTGAATACTATCTCTCTAAATAAACAATTCTCTTCTTGTGACCTCTCAACCCTCTACATCCTCATAAATTACCCAAGGATAAGGTATAGGATAATTGATAATTATTCAATGGGTAAAGGAGATGTAGAATATATAAGATCAAGGGTAGAATCTAGTCATGGCTAGGATCCCCATAATTTATACACGGTTTGATAAAGAGGGTGGGACCATATAATGAGTGAAGAAGAGGAAAATAATAAATACAAGGACAAAGGTGGAGATAGAGTTTGAGCAAAGGGAAAATGTGTTTCAATTGGTCAAAACACCTAAGAATAACCCTAATGAACCTATGTATTAAATTGAGGACTTTAATAATCTTATTGATTCTATTGGGTCAACACTGAAGGAAACACACTATAACACTGAGGAGGCCTTGAAGATATGGAAACATATGAACAACATACAGGCTCCTCAAGAAGTTATAAGTGAGGTACAAGGTGTATCTAAAATGCTATATGACATCTTTCTTAACATTAAAATATCTATGGCAATCAGGCCCATAGAGCAAAGATAGTCATATTATGAAACAAGATGATAGATAAGGAAATAAGGTTGAACTTCTCAACCCAATGTTCTAGAATAAGTGCCTTTGATCAACTAGACTTGATGACCAGCATGGTTACTTCCTAGTGCCTCAACTATGTGATTGCCAAAAGTGATTCCTCCTTGAACTGACATAAATCAATAAAGAAGCTAGGTGTTTTTGTAAGTCACGAATCTAAAGTATTAAAATTTTTGTCTGATATGAAGGTAATTAGGGTTATCAACTAGGCATGGGAGTTGGGGAATTGACCCAATTTTGACAACCTAATATAATTAGCTATAAAAGAGTTCAAACAAGAAGTAGAAGGTGTAGTATATAAGACCAATGAAGAAGTAATATATTTGTTCAATTTTTTTAAAGATAGGATCACAAGAGCTGAAGCCTTAGTAGATGAGTTTAAAAGATTAGGGGCATATCAAGATATATTAATGATAGAAGCTTTCATGATTTTTAATTCCTCACTTTTGAATTTTGAGGCCATTGATATAGAGTTTGATAATGCATATGGACTATGTGAAGCATTTAAAGTGAAGAAAGTAACTTCTAAATCCGTAATGCATGTAATTGATAGTCTCACAAAACTCTCGATCTATACCATAGTTGTAATTGTAGTATCCTCATCAATTAATTTAACTAGCATGGAATTGGTATTCTAATTTTAGAAAAACTATGTATTTGCATGATTCTTATCAAATTGGGACTTTGGTTCCCCATCTAGTATTATACACTCATAATTTATTTTTAGTTAAAAAGTCTATTTTTGACTATTATTATTGTAACATGCATTATTTCATGAATTATGAATTTTAGGTTCTATTTTAGACTTGTAAAATTAGGTGAAGCTTGAAGAGATGAGGCCTTACTCATCTCAATATTATATATACATGTAACCTCCCAATCAAAGAGGGAGGATAATTTTGGATATTAATATTAATAGGAAATTCAACTTGGTTTTGATGTACAAATCTCTATTATTATCCTATTCTATGGATTATGTAGACATTCCAACATTCTATTATATTAGTGATTAAAATTTTTTATGAGGTATTTAATTTTGAATACAAGCTTTCATTTTTAACAATAGTTGATTTGAGAATCTCTTGCATTCTTACCATAATCCTCTTGTAGATGTGCAATAATAATCTATAAATTAAGAAACCTTTGATTTATGTATGTTTGAGTATATTGTGTTTTATTCCCTTTGAATCTTTAAATATATTTGATTATTTTATGTGCTACAATAACTTTCAACAAGTATTGGTCTAGATACCCTATCGTACTTGAGCTCAAATAATAGGCTTGAATGGCTTTATCCTTGAAACTTCTACAGACCTTAATTTTCTACCTTAATTTTCCCTCATTTTGTGTTTTTTATATTCCTACCCACTTTATTTAGAAATAATCATCCTTACACCCATTCCAATTATATTTAGGTTCACCCATATCCAACTCACCTATGGTAAACAATCTATGCTACTCAACCACTATTCCACCAACAAGTATTTATAAAATTGAATACCTTGAAACTCATGCCTTGGAGTGGTTATGTTCATTGATCCTAAAAAATTATAGGAAACCTCATAAGAAACTCTGAGGTGTGTATAAAACCCACAATAATAGCTACATGTGTAATATCATTATGAAACCCATTTACATTTGTAGTATAGAAACTTGATTTTGAAGGTACCAACTAGTGGTCATAATAGACATTAGATATTTTATGAGGATATATGTGTTTTTCATAGGTGTTATCATTTTTTTCAACCCAACCCCTCTTTTGAATCTAGGTATATGAGTATCATCATCCTTATGTATAACAAGTGTAATTTCATGATCATTAAATTAAGGACATTTTGGCAATGGTATGGGATCCTTGAACTTTGGTACATTTGGTATATCATTTGAATATCTTGTACCATTTTAAGAATTTGTTTCATTTTCCTTTTGTAAGGGTGTAACAATTTTAGCTTTGGAAAATTTTGGTAAGGTTAGATTTTTTAATAGAGAATTTATTTTAAATGAAGGTAGGAAAAAAACCATCACCCCCAAATGGAGGGATATTGTTTAGAAATGTAGGAATTTTGGGGGGTTTAATCAATTTTATTGAATAAATGTCCCATTTATTAGTTGTTTTCACATCTAAAATAATATATTTATATATTTGTATTTTTTGATGAAAAAATAAAAGAATCTCTTGGTTATATGTACCCATTTTTTGGTAAAATTTACATGTTTAGTTGGTTTGAATGGTTAGTGACTCAAATATGTTTTTAAAAATCCCAACCCTTGCATATTTTTATTTTTATGCTTAAGGGATATAGGGTGGGTTATACCTTGGTTGTGTTTACCCAATACTTGGCCTTGGTATCCATAATTTTATAAGTATTGAATGCCAAAATCATATAATGGTGGTATATGAAGTATGGCTAAAGACTTTTTGTCTTTCTTAAGATAAATGAACTCATCTCTTGAAGTGGTGGGAGCATGAAAATGATTAGAGGGTAAGTAAATACCACCATTCAAGGCTTATATATGACATACTTTAACACTCAAAATAATGCAAGAGTAGTAAATTTTAAATCTTTCCTTGAAGGAGAATTTGATAGTTTCATAATCATAGTCATCAAAGCAATCAATATCATCCATGATAAATTAGGTAATAAGAATCCAATAGGGTATGCTTAGGTATAATGGCAATGAAGTATCATGTATAACAAGTGTTTAACCCTAAAAATATAAATTGGGGTTATCTAGGGTTAAAGGGGTACATATAAATGAAATGGAACAAGGGTGATAATCAGAACTATAGCAGGCCAATTAAATATTAAACTAAGATATAAGCATATAATGAATTATTATGCTGAGATAGTCTAAATATGGAAAGAAGAATAATTATAGATATAGAAATGACAAAGAAGTGAAGTATTTAGCTTGTTTTGATGCTAATGTAGTTTTGGATCTAGAATAGATAGAAAGTAGGTAGGAATGAGATTCTAGAATAGTCATTAGATTCTAGATCCGATGCTTCTATCTCTCTAGACAGTAATGTCAATCTAAGATGGTTATGTCGATGCTACTATATAGGTTTGACACTAGTGTCCTACATGAAATATCTACTAAAATAGGATGTGACCACCTAGATGCTTATGGGTTTTACTTGACCTTTAATCTGGTGTATTTAGATCTAGGTCATGGACTATCGCTCTTTATGAAATAGTAAAACCCTAGATTTTTATCTTCATAGTGACGTTGGGGAAAATGGGTTTATGGGCACATGATGTTTAACTTACCCAAAGAACCTAATGTTAGAGGGTGCTACCTACATAGGCAATACTCTAAAATAGGGACTCAAACTCATGTAGTTCTCCCCTACATATTGTCTTGTGTGTGAATCATATAATATGTGCAAAGAAAGTAAAAATGTGACCTAGTTTTTAACTTGGTAAATCATGATTTGGGATATTAATTTAATGCTTTAGACTTGTAGATGTGCAATACCTATGACTAGTATGGAAATAATAATAAATAGGTAAGATTTGTTTAATTGAATTCTATATGAATGATCTTTGGTCTGAATGCTATGTGTTTCATAAATGAGGAATGGATGAGGGTTGATCTTGTATTTATATCAATCCATTTAAAGTAATAAATCATATTAAATCACTTTGGATAATCATTAGGATATGTTTCTTTTGAAAATTGGATGACTTTATGGCACTATACACTTGAATCATGATAGGATAATAATGATTATGCTACTTTCTATCTTGGACATTAGTGTTTAGGGAACAAAAAAGTAGGTATAGGTTTATAAATTATAGAGATGTAATATAAGTAAATTTTAAGCATTCTGGGTCAAACTAAAAGATACAAGCCAAGGGGTATAGAGATAGAGCATATGTGAGACTTTCAGAAGCATGGAATGCAAATAACTAAGAGGAATAACCAAGGTATGAGTTTTACAAGTGTAAAAAAATAATATTCTATATAATCATAAAATATCATCTGCACCTTTTGTATTTAACATATTTCCATAATTCAACACTATAATTGAATATTGTGAAAATCTTAATTATTTAATTGGCATACTCTTAGGAATACTTAATGAAATTTTTATTAGGCTATTCTCCCTCTCCCTGAACTCATTCCAAAAGGGGTTAAACATTAATGAACATGTCCTCTAAGCTAAAATCAAACCAAAAGCCTAACTTTCCCTAGGGTTTTGACCTTTTAGGGTTTTGGATTATAAAACTTATTTAATTATAATTTTCCTATCATGTAGAAGTTTTTTTTTTATATAATTTTTATCTCTCCTCTCTTATTATCCTCTTAGTCTTTGGAAAATTTAAAATGGATAAAAATTAATCCCTCCCTCCTTCTAACTCTCTAAATGGTGATAAATACCATCCATCTAACTAATTACATGATATCACTACTGCAAGGGGTAAGGTAGCCCATACCATAGTGGTAAAAAAGGGTAACAAACATACCCTTCCTCAAAACCCTCCACTTTCCACATCTCCCCTATATGGTGTATATTCATATTCAATCCAAATAACCTAGGGTTTATTCTTGTGAAACGCTCAAGGATCAAATCATTATTATGACAAGGTTAATAGAAGAATTACAAAATCAAAGTCAATCTTTGGCTTCAAATATCATATCATGAGAAAATAATAGCATGCATACAAAGAATCTAGAATCTTCTAATGCTAATCATGTGTTTACATCTTTACGTAATAATTTTATGCCTAAGAAAACTTCATATCAATATTGTAAGCGAAAAATAAATAAATATACAACTATTGATGTAAAAAGTGAACAAAAGGCTAATAAGAGTTTGAGTGAGATTCTAAGGGAATTGCTTAGAAAAAGGTGATTAAATTACCTCGTTTACATCCTATATGAAGATAAAACTACTATTGTGCATATCATAGAATGCATGGGCATCATACATATTATTGTTTTTCCTTGAAGAAAAAAAACAAAAGATAAATGATAGTGGTGATCCTATCATCAACACATCAATCAAACAACCCACAAATATTATGAATATATCTCATAAAGCATAAGTGAAAAAAGAACAAGTATGGGCACCAAAGGATAATCCAGAGCAAAAAACATTGTAAATGCAAAAAATAGAGAAATAAAATATTCAAAGTGCAAATCTAGATCAAGCAATATTAAAAAAAGATCAAAATGAAAAAGGAAAATTATTAAAAAAATGTATTACAAAGGCAATGTTATAAAAAGATAAAGAACATAAGTTGCAAAACCAAACTCAAGATAATCAAACAAGCATTCTAAAAAGAGGGTTTCTAAAAAAATATTTTCAAAGCAAGGCATTCCTACAAAATCAAAGATACAAATATGGTTGCTAAGGATCCAAACATCATATTTATTTCATATAGAGAGGAACAAAAAGTTAAGGTCAATACTACAAAGTCTATGTTTTCATCCTCAAATAAATAAGTCAAGGCACAAATTATATATTTTCCTTGTGTTCATTAAAAGATACATGAATCTTATGTAGCCCATAATGAGATGCAACATTTTGATAATGATGAACTTACTCAATACAAAAAATTCAAGAAGGAAACTCCAATCTATGGCACAATTTATTTTCATACACCAATGCTCAAAAGGGTATATCACAAGTTCAAGAACAACCTAAGAAGATAACTTTATCCTATGACAATTATTACATTGATGATTATGTTCCTAATAATACAAAAGATTGGTATGATCCTAATGATGTTGATTATGTAACATATGAATATGACACACATGATACAAGGACCTCATAGAGGCATCCTATTGATGATATCTTTTGATTCTAGTGGCACTTATTCCTTGTACATAAAACCTTTTCTAATTATTAAATTTCAAAAAAATCAATTATTTAATAAAATAACAAAAAAATTCAAATAAATCAAAAATACTAAAATATTTAGCATTTCACGTGTTTACTAGCTTTTGTATATGGTGTTTACTTTATATTTTTAGATAACATATCATTTTTATACTCACATATGTTTCATAGGTAATTGAGTGTGATATAGACATACACTAGATCCATGATACATGCTCATGTATAGGTTGGACCTTTCCTCTTCTTGTATAACACACTATGTTGGGGGCATATTAATTTTATCTATAAGGATTAACACAGGTTCTATAGTTTTATGATCACTTTAAATTATCATGTTGAGTTTATATAGTAACTTTTACACATGCATATGCTCATACTAATATCTTACATAATTTACGTGATATGCTCTTTTACAATATATTTTTCTAACACATATATGTAGGAACTATTATGTTATGCTTATGGTAGTTGCTTATATTTGACTTATTCATATTATTGTTTAACCCTAAATTTAGATAAGGGAATATCTAGTGTTAAGTGGATTAGATTAAATTTTACACAAAGGTGGTGACCTAACCTATTGAGTATGGAAATTAATAAAAAACTAAGATAAACTATATTTTGAATTTATACAACTAAGATTGCTAAAAATAGTAAAGTAAATCTATTGTTAGATATTTTAATGAATTATAAACAAATGATAATAAATTTTTTATTTTTCACATGATAGTATGATATGAAATAGGCTATAAGTGGACTATAATATGATCTTATAATATTAATCATATTCTAAAAATATTCTTTTTGTGTCCACATATACTTGCATCAGATTTGGATAGTTGCATCGACACAAGTGTCTAACCTTGATGTAGGTGTCCTTTAAAAAATATTGATAAGATATGGATACAACCACATAGAACCTTTTGGGTTTTTTTCACCCTTATTATGATATCTTCAGATCATGACATAGGCTCACTCTTTGACAAATGATCAAACCCTATCTCTTCAACTTTGAAGTGATTATGAGAAAAAGTGGTTAGTGGGCTCACAATGTTGGGCTATCTAAAGGACCCCTCTATCAATGAGTTCTACCTTCATATCCAATATAACAGGGCCTTTGAATTATGTACTTATACCCTATGTGTTGGCTTGTGTGTGCATACAGATGTAATGTGTGATAATCAAAGACATGTAGTGACCTAGCCTATAACTTGAAAAAATTGGTTTATGGGATGCTCCTTGAATGCTTTAGACCTGTAAAACTACTGCTCCTATGATTGATATGGAAATAGGGACAAGTAGGGTAGGTTTTCTCACTTGAATGCTTGATTGAGTGTTTCTTGGTATATGGACTTATGAGTTATATGTGATTTTTAGGTGATTAATAAATGAGGAATGAATGAGGGTTGATATTATATATATACCAATCAATTTTAGAAATATATCACACTAAATAACTTAGGCCAACCCTTAGGATATGTATATTTTAAAAATTAGATGAATTTTAGGCACTGAATGCTTTGTAGGAAAAGTGGACACTTGCATCGATGCATGTGTCTATCTAGGATGTAGGTGTCAAAGGAGCTAGAAAATAGGTACATGTCCAAAAATGGTAACAAAAGATAATAATCAGGTTTAGGAATTTTTAAATAGTATAGAAGGCATGGTCATAAAATTAACAAAGGAATGATTAAGAGATAATAAATTTAGTACAAAGAGAAAATAAACAAAAACCTTTCATTAGTGGGTAGGTCCAAAATTGAAAGGTATAACCATGATAGGTATTTTCCAAGTGTATAAGACTGAGGTATTACATAATTTAGATTTTGGTACATTCTTTCCATTTAATATAGTAATGAAATTACTAGTTTAAAGGAAAACATATGTACATGGGTGTGTATGACACACATTGTCTTTACATGAGCCCAACTTGAGTGATTTTTTGGTTACAAAACTACAACCAAGAGCATGTTATAATATATAATCAATGGATTAAATTTAAAATTGAAAGAATTTGAAATGATTGAAAGTAATAAGAGTAAGGTTAGGTGTATTCATATTTATTAATGTAACCATCTTGCCTTTTGACAGGTTATTCTGAAAGGATGCATCATTATGAAACATTCAATATGAGATTAGAATAACTCTAAACCTACAAGTACATATATATAGAGAATGGAGGACACATGTCCCCAACCTTAGTGTAAGGGTGAGTTAAAACATGATCATTGGGATTATTTAATCTCAATAATGAAACACAAATATGTTCAGAATATGGTGAGTGTGAGCATTTTTATCAACCCATCATATATATTTGGTGAGGGTGGATGATTTAATAAACTCCAACCTATAAGTTTGGTAAAGTTAGATAACTTAATCAACTCAACCTTCAAAATATGAACCAATTAATAAAGTAAATTGAGTCTATAATAGTCCATAACAATCCATCTTGGGTATAATAACAATCCATAATAGTGTTTGAAATTTGGAAAATGATTTTATTTTGTAATTTTAGGTGCCCTTTGCATGGCATATGCACCTCATATAGATCTCAAGTTGAAATCTGGGTCTATTACCAATATCAATGTATATAATATGGCCATAAATATGTATCTAATCTTATAAATGTGAGATATGGTGATTTTGAAATTGGTGTAAGTGCAGACGACATGTTTCTATGACATGCCCCCACTGAATTTGGAGAATTTAAGAACTAGTGTAAATGTGGAGAACATGTGTCCATACCCCACTATAATCTAGAGATGTTGAATATTAAATAAACTTGGTGGTCATTCCTTTTTAACATACCTACACTAAAATATTAAACTATGAAAATGTGAAAACCATGCCTCTATGACATGCCCCCACTAATATACCACCCATTTTGAGGTGGGGGGAAGTAGAATATAATAGTTACCTTACCTCAAAAGGAAAAGATAATTGTATAATATGTGTATGGATCATGTAACATATAAGAGTAACATGTCTAGGTAGATATACCATTGAAATACACATCATATGATCATATTAAGTCCTAATATGCATGAGGTAAATCATGACATTGTATATAAAGGAACAATACAATCTTAATAAGTACACCACACAAGAGCACACAAGAGAAATACAAAAATAAATGGTTTAAGGAGACCTCATACAAAGGGCATGTTAAAATTTCACACAACTGAAGGGGCATGGTTTAGTTAAATGTCCATAAAGCATAAAAATGACATAATCAAATGTACACATACAACATAGAGTGACATATTCAAATGTCAAAATAGGAAAGCAAAGGCATATGGGCCAAATTTAAAGGAGTATATTGCTCAAATAAGAAATACAATACAAGAAAATATCAAGCAAGGAATACACTCGAGTAAGTGAAAAAATGAAATCATAGAGTACAGTAAACCAACATGAACATATCATACTAATTTTTAAATGTATGTGTTTTTAAAAGGTGTTAAGTACATAACACAAAAAGTACACTATGAAAGGTATTAACATGGATAAATGAATGTGTAAGTGTATAAAATCAAACATGATAATGGAAAGTGATCATAGAATAATATAACTTGGATGTATCATGATCAAAGAAAGAAAATCCCTAATGTACTTATGACATGAGTAGAGAGAAGACCCGACATGTGTATGTGCATATATTATGTATCTAGGTATGCTTGTATCACACTCAAATGAAGTGTGAAACATATATGTATATAAGAAATGAATGAGATCTTATTTATTAACATGGAGTAAATGACATATGTACTAAAAAATAGTATAGTTAGGAACAAGCTAATATTTTTTTAGTATTTTTAAATTATTTGAATGTTTTTTTATTTTTAGACTATTTGATTTTTAGGAATATTTTATGTTTTCATCCTTAGATTGGATCATTTTATTTATTTGGATCATGGTTATATAGGTGAAAATGGTGCATGGATTTTTCCTCATGATTTACATGTGAATTCGAAAAAAACTGCCTTCATGTGGTATATGGATCAATTTTCCATCATGGGAAAAGGAGTTACCTTGCTAATTTTGGTTAATTTTATATTCCATCTGGTGTAGCCAAAGTTTTTCCACTATAAATTAATAATGATATTTTATTATAAACACTTGTTTGAATTATTTTAGGACACCAAGCAAATGGTATAATTATGTTCTCCAATGAGTCTTTCCAATCTCATTTATGTTGTTTTAGATGACATTTATAGATTATGTAGCACCTCAATCTTGCACACTTGGCAAAATTAGACCTTTGTTATTCCTCTCAGTTTTGTACCTTTTCCCACTTCTAAAAATCTTTTAGATGCTCTATTTTGTGCCCCTTGGGCTATCTCTTAGTCTAACCAGTCTTATGTTGATGACCTAGGCCTCCTATCTTACCCAAAATAATTAAAATGTACTTATCTTCCATCTCTAAAAGTTTTATCTTGTACTTACTTTCCATCTCCTTGGACATTTACATCTAAGATAAAAAACTAACATTGATGTTAGTGTCCTAACCTGACGCAAATGTCTAGTGACATAAAGTCATCTAATTTGAAAATGAATTGTATCCTCATAGTCTCCCCAAGTATTTTAATGCAAGTTACTTCTCCAAATGGATTGATATAAACAAGATCAAATCTTATTCATTCCTCACTTAAAAATATGAGAACAATACCTAGTATTCTTACCAAAGAGCATTCAAAGAGAATTCAAATGAAAAAATCTTCCCTATTTCCATACCAGCCATAGGCACACCACATCTATAGGTTTGAATTATTAAAGGAGTAGCCCAAGATCATGATTTTATAAGTTAAAAGCTAGGTCACTATTGTACTTGCTTTGCACATATTGTATGACTCACACACAAGCCAACACATAGGGGAGAAATACATTCGTCTAAGGCCCTCTTTTGAGTATTGGATATGTAGGCATCACTCATTGTCATAGGGGTATTTGGGGTTAGCTCAACACCATGTGCCCACTAACCCATTTTCTCCCAAGGTCACCATGAAGGTGAATAACTAAGATTTTGAAAATTCATGAGGAGTGATAGTTCATGACCCAGATCTGAATTCATCAGAGCAAAGGTGAAGTCAAAAATATAAACGTACAAGTGGTCAAATACTTTTCTATTAGGTATTTTGTATAAGACACAACCATACTAGACTAACATTAGAGTCAAGAGATATATAAGTGTCAGATCTAGAATCTGATGACTATTCTAAAATCTTCTTCCTGATTGATTTCTACCTGTTCTAGATCCATCATTATGTTAGTATTAGAAGTAGATAAGTATACTAATTTTTTGTCATTTATATACATATCATAGTTTTACTTTCTATATTTATCCTATTCTTAGCATAACAAATTCAATGTATGTTTATATCTGAGTTTAGCATCCAATTGGCATATTGTAGATATGATTATCATCTTTGTGCATTGCTATTTCTATATGCTCAACCATATTAAAACAAAGTTAGGATTCCTAGATCTATTATATTGTTAAACATTTGGTGAACCCATTATTTGAACATCAAACCCTAAGATAAATTAGGGGTTTTTACTTTTTTATTGATTGATGTAATTTGTTACAAGGTTTAAAATTTTCATTTGTGAAGCAATGGAAAATGTTAGTAAAAAAACCAATTTCAAATGGAAGATAAAAAAGCATTGATTACTCATCTCAATAATAACAAGAGCTTAATGGATGTATTTTTGTATGTTACAATAGATGAAATAAGTAAACAAAATAAAACTAAGGTTGCCTCACCTAGTAATAATGAATATTTAGAAGGTACTATAACTAAGTCCACACCCATCAATACACATACATATAGTGGAGGCATATCTTATGTCTTCCAACCTTTATTTTTTAAATGTACTGTTACTACATCTACAATGTAATTACCTATTGTTTCACCACAACTACCGGTTTTAATGCTTGTTACTACTCAAACCATGTTTACATCCCCTTTGGTGGCTAATCAAATTGCTAATCTCAATCTCACTGGGTATACCATTCAAAGACTCCTTTAATTTATAAATAAATTGGAGGAAAATGTTACAAAAATTAAACAAAATGTTTTAAAAATTCCCCCATGTTATTAATTCACAAGATGTGTTGCATAACCCTCTTGCACTTGAGATCTCTTCGGACCCTTTAACAACTAGTTTTTTGCACCTAAATTTCCATTTTATGATGTCAAGGGTGATAATAAATAACATCTTCAATCCTTTTATATGCCATGCCTTGATTATTATTCTAATGATAAAATTTTGACCAAATTATTTCTTATAAGCCTCAAGGACTATGATTTGAAGTGGTTATATGATTTACCTCTCCAATCTATAAAAGCATTCAAACCTCTTGCAAACCATTTTTAGCACACTTTTCCATTAATATGTATGAAAAGGTTTCCTATGCTCAAATTTCCAAAATTAAACAAGGGACCAATGAACCTATCAATGAATATGTCTTGTGATATAAGCTAGCTAAAATTACCAATCCTGTGATAGGTAAGGATTTGTAAGAATATCCAAGTAAATTTTACTTTATCTTTTACATGAGTCCATTGTTTTTATTAAATTCAAATATTTTGATGACTTAAGCCATGTTATACGAGACCATAAAATGAAGCTTATTTCATTGAATAATTTTAAGTATATAGCAAACATACCAAATGCATCTACATCTAGTACCAAATTTACAATCAAACCAAGTTATAAGTAAAAACCTCTTAAACCTAAAAAGAAAACAACCACCATGGTTATCATAGTTTCACAATAGCCTAATTGACTTGTCTTATCCAATGCACCAAGGAGACACTTCTCTAAGTTTCCTGAGTCCCTAGCTTCATTACTCCTATGGTTATCAGAGTGTCAACTTATATCTCTCCCTCATCCCATTGAGGTTGATATGAGTTGACCTTTACCCAAAGGATATGATTTGAATGATTATCATCAAGGTCCAGGTCATTATACAAGTAGATGCTTTAGCTTGAAGCATAAGTTCCAAGATATTATCAATGACCAAAATATTACATTTGAGGATCCTCCAAAGGAATCAAGCTAACAACCTGGTGGTCACCACAAACATAAAATATTTAACAATCCTTTGAAGGAACATTATAATAAGGAACTAGAAGTGCAAATGAAATATAATGCACATCTTCATCCACCACATTATAGGCACCCAATAGATGGGATTATTAGTACTTACACATGATACATACCTCTTATGGATTAATGACCCTCTATTAATTTTGATGATAATGAAATTAAGGATGATGACTCTAATCTTCATTCTTTATCCATTCAAGCATACCTTGATAAACACCCTATATGTATTTTTATGATTTATAATGGTGCAAGTGATAATGTTTACACCATGAAATTACTTACACACTTGGGTTATACTCACAATCATTTACATCCTTCTACTAGACCAGTTAGAGAATTTGATGGAACCTCCCAGAAGGTTCTTAGTCAGATTGATCTAACTTTATAGGTCAGTACCACACATGTGATTACTACCTTTTTAGTAATACCTTCCTCATGAATATTTTATATGTTATTAAGGAGACATTGGATACATACACTTCGATCAATACCCTATATGGTGCATGGGTGTGTTAAATACATTTATTAAAATTGGGTAGTTATAGAATATCCTCTTAAATAAAAGAAAATTATACCTGGATAATTAATTACCAATCCTAATAAGGCTCATTAACCACAAAAGGGTAAATAATAGGTGATCCCATTTACTAGGTAGAAAGTCCTTGAGACACCATTACATCAAAGACATACAGTGGATTCTAAAAAATCCCCATCTACTATGCACCATGTTCAATTATCTATAACACATACACATGATCCTATTATGGTTAATATAAATAAACTAGAAATAATTCAATAATGGGTTCCATGAGACCTTAGTCCTATTACTCCTACTATTTTTTCATGACCACATAGTCTTATTTTACATATGTAGAGCATCCTAGATATTACAGTGAAAGATATTAAACCTATACATGCTCCTTAATAGTATCATAAGATTATTACACTAGGTTCATAGTGGGGAGATATCTATGACCATCCATTAGATGGAAACATAGGATGATCCTTCCTTTAAAACATTCCAAAGTACCAAAAAAATAAAAATAAAATTCAAAAATCCAAAAATATTTTTGGCACCTACATGTTCTATTAGCTCCTTGGCATTTATGTGTTAGTTTTGTATACACATAATATTTTAAAAATTTATTAATTACTAATATTTCATCTCTTATAGGAACCCATTGAGTGTCAGTCTCTCTAAGTGCATGTCTTAAATTTTGTAGGATTGTTGTCCCATAAACCACCATTTGCTATCTACACAACCATATCCTCTACACTTCCCTAAGCTTTGACACCTCTCTTACACACTCCTCCAAACAATTCACTACCTTATTTATTACCTACCTAGGACTAAAACATATTTTGACATTTATGGAATGATCTTAGCCTAGGACAACCCTATATTCTAACTAATATTTTCATGTTACGGGTCTAGGTCAGCCTTAGCTAACTAGACTAAGACCTAACTTAGTTTTTTCAATTAATGATATAGAGTTGAGTTGGGCCAACTTTTTCAACTAAATTTTGGGAAAGGTTTGGGGTTAGATTAATCTATATGCACATTCATTTCACCATTTCTTAGAGGAAGATAAGGAGTTAATTATTTATTTACACTTCCTTACAATCTACTCTTCGACCATTCTACTTGAGGAGTTATTGCTTCAGATTTATACTTAGAGAAGAATCTTATATTATGGAAAAGTATTGGATACTTTTGCCTATCTTAGTGATAGTTATAAACCAAAATAACCTCTTGTGAATCACCTTTGGCCAATGGAGAGATTGAGTCTCGATGGGTTCATCTTCAAGGTAAGTATATCTAACTTTACTCCTATATTTTAGTAGATAGAAGTAGTATAAGTAATGGATTTTAAATATATTTCTTTCTCTATGCATTAGGATTATATCTATACATAGCTTAATTATAAATATTCTATGCATGTTTAATTTCATGTTTATCACCCCCATTTGTACCATAATATTTAGTGAGCATTAGATTAGATTTTACTTTAGTTTGTATATACTTAGTAAATATGAAAGCATAGGTTATAACTAGGGTTATTGTATGGTGTTGCTTGACTAGGGGATTTGGAACCCTCTCTAGTGATGCTATTGTGATAAGATACCCCTTGTTTAGGTATAGAAGATCCATCTTGGTCATGACCCCGAATGTCTAAATGTATCAAAAAATAGAAGTGTAAGTAGGATTTATCTTCTCCAAGATAGGATTAATTAATAGGTCAGCTGTACTTTCCTTTGTATACATTGTAGTGAACCTGATGTAAATAAAACCATTGTAGGTTTTGTTTCATGCATTCATTTTATTATCATATTATATATTTTTATCTTTGTAGTACTATATCAAACCTATCAATACTATCTAACACTGTGTGCATAGGGTTAACACATAATTGATCCATAATAAATTTATTTTATTAGGTCTTTTCCAAATATAGGTGACTAGATCGATCAACTTGAAACAATTTTATTATTTAGTTATATGATTGCATACATAATTGAGCTAGTTAAATCTATTCACAATTCTTCTTTTTAAGCATATAAGTTTGTAGATATATTTAAGCTAGTTGAATCTATTCACAAATTATTTTTTAGCATATAAGTTTTGTAGAATTCATCGACCGAGTCAACTCAGTTCATAGAATATTAAAATCAGCACTTAAGCAACAAAAATAAATTTTATAGACTAAGCACATTCAAAATCACCAAGGTTCATTATTACCTTCTTTGTCATTTCTATTTTTCATTTTTAGTATTGTTTTTCACAAGTTTGTAGTCTATAAAACTATAACCCTATAGTGAACTAGGTCGACTCGATCAACACAATTCTATATCCTATCTTCTCTCTAGAAGACATAGTTGACCTGTTCAATTATGTTCTTCAGGATATTACTTTCATAGAATAGTAGTAACCCTATTGAGTCTATTCTATATTTTTTTCATATAATGTCACCTAAATTGACTCTATACTCTTCATAGTCGAAGGAATTAATCTATTTTACTAGTAATTAATTCACTTTCTAGTTTAGTTACTTGCATGCTTAAAGGAACAAACATAGACTAATTACATGGTTTTTTAATTTACTGATTTAGTCACACTATTTTTCTCTTTTTCACACACTCCCAAATCACTTTACATTAAAAAACATTAAACATTTTCTTCCGAAGCTCCACCTACTTCGATTTCATCACCAAGAGGGAAGTCAACTTGGTTTTCTAGTCAAGTATAAACACATGGTTGATGGTATATATTGGAAAATCACCTAGCACCCTTATCACTACAATATTGTGAAGTGAGGGGGTAATCCCTAATACCAAGCTATTACCATCACCAATATAGATCCCTTTAAGCCTAAACTACATAAAACTATCCATAGATTGCTTTCTAGTTCCTTCTCATAGATAACTCCCCTTCACATTAATTTCAAAATTTATTATAACTTAACAAAATTTAGGAATGACCAATTACTTAAAATTTACATTCAAGTTTTATTTTTTGATATTTGATCATTATATTTTGTATTTCAAAACTTATACTAGCCAACATTAGTGAAAGGTTTATGTTGTGTGATCCAATTAGATCAACCACATTGATTTAATTATTGATGTGCTTCATTTTATTTCCTTAGTTATTATCTTGCATAAATTTTCCCTATTTTTAGAATAATATCATCCTTGTCAACACCGTCTCTTACATGCCATTAGTATTGATTACCTTTAATACGTAATTGCCCCATATGATTATGTATCTTTCAACCTATTCAATTTATGCATTTGAAGTACACAATCAACCTATTTGACTGTGTATCTTTTTAGTCTATTTAGTTTCTCCATCTATGCTACATAATCAACCCATATACTATGTATCCCTCTAGCCTATTTTAGTTTCACCATTATTTGAACATAGTTGAATAATTCAACCGTCTTTTTTCTTCTTGATTTTTGGACCTTTTCCATAGACTCCATTGACCTAGTCAAATCTATATCTATTGGCTGATACTATTCTGTATTTGGCTATCTCTATCCCTATTTTTCCTCCTTGCTTCCTAATTTTAGATTATACCTTCAAGCATCATGAAATCCCCAACCAAAATATTTTTAGACAACCTGAATCCATTTAGACTCTATATGGGATGTTATTTTCTTAATACCTTTGCTACCCAAGAGGATCCTCACTCTTGGATCACATTTTATCATCCCTCATAAATTGATTTCAATATGGTTCAAATCATTCCAATAGATGAAATTGGTGGATTGGACCCATTTCATACTTATCAAGATAATTCTCACCTTCAAACATATTACCATACTATGGGTGCAATTGAAACAACTAAAAAATAATTCCATAGGAAACCTTCTCAACACCAATAACCTACCTCCTACCAATCCTCCACCTAGTAACCATCCCCCTAATAACAAATTGGGGAATCCTCCTACCAACACCAACCCACTAATTGATATAACTCAAATTATTGCATAGATAGTGTAACAAATGAACATCATGCAAACATCTAACACCTATCAAATGATGCAACTAAATTATCATTTGATAAACATGACTAATTAACCTCCCATTCTTCTTCCCCAAAATAATCAAAATTTTATTCCTCCACATATTAAAGATGATACGAGAAATGTTATTACCCAACCTATCATACACAATGAGATGCTTCAACACATTTTGAAATGAATCTTTATCCCCTTTAATTGTATATAATGATATTGGTAATAAATATCCAACTATTAAATATGATGGGACTAAAGACCCTAGATCTTTTCTCAAGGCATTCAATAATATTTATAAAGAGTGGATTCAAGCTAATACCTTTACCACTACTAAAATCTTAATTAAAAAATTCACCAGTGATGTATTATAATAGTATAACCTACTTCCCCAACATCCTATATGGAAACTTGAGGATTTAGTTAATCCTTTAGTTAGAAAATTACAACATAATGATCTTCTCAAAAACTTAGTCATTTCATCAATGCTAACCAATCCCTTACAAAATCAGTTGATGGTTTTATCAAATGATGGAAATCTTTGGTTCATAAAGCTAATCACAAAATGACTGATGATAACTTATTCAAACTTTTCATAATGGCCTTAACACCTTTAATCTAATACAAGGTTCAAACTTTTACTACCCAAACTTTAAATGATGCTCTTAACCAAGATAAGCATCAAGACTTCCTCATGAAACAATTTAAACCTAACACTAAAACCATCAAGGGATATTTCCAACATTCAACCAATGTAATCACTAACAATCCTCCTTAGTCAAAACTAGGAGTAGCTAAAATAAAAAATTCCCAACTCTTCTCATACACCGTTAACCATGCAACAAATGAAAAAACTTTTATTTCCTTATAAACCATTCACGTATCCTAATAATCCTCATAAATGGTATGATCCTAACCAATTTTTTTGTTTTCATGATGATATAGGTAATTCCCATGAAACATGTTGTGGAATTAAAAAATTTGATGTTTATTTTATGCTATGAGATTCATTCAATCATGATGCCATGATCAAAATATATCATCATGATTATGTTAATACTTCTCAATAGAAACAAACTTCCAAATCTTTTTAATCTAAAAATCCAAAAAATTTCTATACATCCAACCATCAACAATCAAATAAGGAAATTTGTGCAATTAACATTGACTATTATCAAACTATATAAATTATCAATACGCAAATGTGGCTAAGGCCAATTATCGATGAAAACCTACCCATAAAGATCCCATCACCAAACTAGAGAAACCATATTTATAAAAGCAACTTCTTAAAGACACTACTACCACTAACTTACCTTTGGAAACCAATGAGGAACCACTTCCTCAATCTAAACTTCTAATTACTTATCTTCTTACTAAACCTATTTTACCTTCCAAGCATCATGCTAGTTCTTCCTCTTCCAAAACTCATTATAACTTATTAGAGGAACTTACTTTCATGCCTTTAAAAATTCCTCTAATAGAGTTAGTTCACACTTCTCCATATCATCATAAATTACTAATGAAAACTCTAATAAATCAAATGACCATCTTCCTTAGAAGTGGAACAACCTTATCACAAGCCTCAACCAACCAAATTTCATACCATTGAAACTATTTATCCTTCTTCAAAACCTTCCATATAGTTCCTTTAAGAAGACATGATCAATGATGTAATTCTCTTTTGAGTTGATGATCCACCTCTCTATATCAAAATAGCCATTAATACCACTCTTATTCACAAAGTATTAGTAAATGAAGGGCTGAAAATTAATGTGACATTTCTTTGGCTCATTCAATGACTTGAGTATAACAAAGATCAACCCAATAAAACTCATTTAACATGTCATGGATTAGACAAGACTAATCAAAAGTCACTTGGTTGTATTTGGCTCCCTCTTACTATTAGACCTGAAACTATATGTACTAATATTATGGTTCTCAACTTACCATTATCCTATAACATACTCTTAGGACACCCATAGAATCATCACATGGGGGATATTTCCTTTTCTAGTAGCCAATGTATCAAGTTTATTCATAATGTCAAATAGTATAAACATGAGGTCGATCATAACCCATGGATTATTCAACTTCCCAACCTTATTTCTTAGTATATGATTCCCACTATTCCAAAAATTAATAGTGCACTTTTACTTGAATTTGTCAATATGAATCTAGACTTATAGGTCACCCTTGCCGATTATGATGATGATGAGCTGAATGATTTGTAAAACACATGAAATACTACCAAACTAACTCCTTACATTTTAGAGTGGATTCCTCCTTCCTTGTTACCTTGTGATCATACCATCCCTCTTATTGATGAGATGACTAATTTCCCTCCTCCATATAATGCACATGAAACATATTACACAAAAAATGTTTTCACTTATAATGATTATGGAGTGGCTAAGTTATTTCAATACCCTTTAACCATGTCACCTTGTAAAATTAGTGATATAAGCATATCACCTTTACAATTTCCTTTAGAGATACAAACATATACTATCTCTCCCACCTATGATGATAAATACATTCTGTCTCAAACTCATTAAATAGACTTGGATGTTTAACACTATCCAAAAACCTTAGATAAAATACATGCTTTTAACTATGATGTTCATATTATTTCTATATATAATGAAGTATAAACTGAAGGTCATGTACCTCTAGCTAATTATTCACTTCTTGATGCTCTTTGGGTTGTTGAACAAATCTTACCTCCTAAATCTTTAGACCTCATGGAACATTTTATACCTCATATCCCAAAAATCACTCTAAAAAATCATCTCCTTACCAATGATTCTAAAGATACACCTATTCTCAATCCAATTAAATCCAATCAAACCTTCTTCCATAGTTTTACCTACTCTCAAGATCGCTCTTGATGCCAAGGCTATAGATGTATGCTATATACATTCTGAATAGAATAACCATGATAAAAATATCATTGATCTTAGATTATATGTGGAATATTATGGACCTATACCTACATTACCTAGTGTTGAAGCCATACTTGAGTTGCTCCATGCCTGAGAACCTCAACTTCCTCGACAACATAAAAAACTTGAGAATTTCAAGAATAAGGCCCCTTATTTTAACAACTTCATTAATGACATTGATCCTAAAGCTAATCCCATTTCCTCTCTTCCCAATGTTCCATATCATTTTTAAGATAGAAATGCTATGATTATTGAAGAAACGATGAGAAAAGTATATAGCACACCATTATGTCCTCGATCTATAACAACTTTTAGAAAACTTATGCTGACCAAACATGATAATTTTAGTCTATTATTTGATAAATATCATGAGAATTTTTCTTGGTCATATGAAGACATGCCTAATATCAATCCTAGTATCATTGTGTACAACATAATCACATACCCCAATGCCAAGCTCATTTGACAAAAATAACATAAAATTTACCCCAAAGTTTCCACCCTATGCCATAAATAACTTATCAAATTATTAGATTCCAAGTTTATTAAACCTATGGACTATTCTTATTGGGTGTGAAACATTGTTCCCATTTGCAAAAAAGTTACCATGGTTATTCACATTTGCATTGACTTAAAAAATATCAACCTCAATTGTCCTAAGGATAATTTTCCATTACCTTTAATAGATGCCATTATAGATTCCACTATTGGATATGAAATGTTATCCCTCATGAATGGTTTTTTGGTATACAATCAAATTCATATGACCCATGAAGACCAACATGAGATAACATTCACTAAGGAATGGGCCACCTATTGCTATGTTAAGATTCCCTTCGGCCTTTAAAACATCAAAGCTACCTATCAATGGGTTATGACCCACATTTTTAATGACCTTATACATAATATTTTGGAGAACTATGTGGATGATCTCATTTCCAAATAAAAAATTCACAAAACCCATCTATCTATTCTAGCCATCATCTTTAATTGGCTCATCAAGTACAAAGTTAAAATCAACCCCTACAAATGTGTTTTTGGCATTACATTTGGTAAATTTCTAGTGTTATTAGTCTCTCTTCATTGTATTGATGTTGATCCTGATAAAATCAATGTTATCATCAACATTTTTATTCCTCACTCCATTTTAGACATTTATACTTACCTCAACAAGCTTGGGGTAATCTGATGATTCATCCCCACAATGGATTATTGCATATACTCTATTAATTACCTTATTAAGAAAGGTAATGATTTAGAATGTGATAATCCTTTTTAGAAGGCATTTGATAACATGAAATAATCATTGATTCATTTTCCTACCCTTCAACTACCTTTCAATGATCATCCTTTGATTTTGTACACTTCTTCTACTCCTATATCAATTGGGGAAATTCTTGCCTAATAAGATGATACTAGAATAGAGTATGCTATTTAATATATTAGTTTAGGCCTCATTGATTATGAGAAATGTTATACCAAAGTAGAATGTGATTGCTTCATTATCTATTTTACAGCTGAAAAGCTTCATCACTACATTCTCTATTAAATAACCTATGTCATCATTCATTATAAACCACTTCATCACTTTTTATATAAAGATTTTTTACATGGATATATAATTGGCAAGTAGGTGGTTATCTTAGTTGAATTTTACCTTCATATCATAATTAAAAATCTATCAAAGGGCAAGTCATTGCCAACCAACTTGTAGTGACACTCATACCTACTACCAATCACCTTCAAGTTAGCCTTAATGATGATAACATTCTCTATATTTAAGGTATAAATTAGGTTATCTATCTTAAAGATTAATTTCATAACTTCACTACTGATTTAGAAGTAAGAAATCAAGAAAATACCTATGTCATTCCTGATACTACTAAATCCAAATTAGTTATCATAGAACTTCTTGAAATCACCATCAATTTGCAAAAAGACACATGGACCCTACACTTTGATGGTGTAATAAGTATCCAAAGAGATAGGGTAGGTTATATTCTAACTACCTAATGGTAAAATAATCCCTTTGGAATTTGGGCTCATATTTGATGTCTCTAATAACATGGTAGGATATGAAGAGTTAATCTTAGGCATGAAGCGATACTTGGCTTAGATATTCCATATCTACATGCTTTGGGTGAGTCCTAACTCATCTATCATCAATTTAACAGTGATTACTAATGTAAAAGTGAAAATATTATCATTTATCATCAAATAGATACCACCCTCACTAAATAATTATCCTCTTTTACCATTGATCCCATTCCAAGAGCTCAAAACTCTATTACTGAATTTGTTGCTTCTTCAACATACTTATTTCATTTGCATTAAGTTCTTAATGATTCCCAATTTCTTATTCAAATAAAAAAGTCCCCATATTCTATCTAATTACAAGATTCTATTATTTTTCATATTGATGTTATCACCATTTGATATATCCCATGGTATAAAGACATTATCTAATTTATTGAACATCAAACTTATCCTTTAGACACAGATTCTCAAAAAAAACTAGAATTCAAAAATGATCTTTTAATTGTCTTTCAATATAATAACCTTTATTATCATAACATATAAGGTAACCTTCTCCATTGTGTAATAAAATAATAGGTCCATCTTCTCCTTGAACATGCACATGGTGTATTTTGTATGGTCACTATAGAAAACACGATACAAAATTCAAAATCCTATGTATGGAATACTTTTGGCCTACTCTCAAAAATGAATCTATAGATTTTGCTAAAAAGTGTAGTCCTTACCAACTCTATGATGATCTAATACATTCATCACCAGTTGAGCTTTAAAATTTGGAATTTTTTTTTCCATTTTCCATATGGGGATTATATCTCATCGACAAACTACCTTGGTCATAAGATAGGCATGTTTTTATCATCATGACTATTGAATATTTTCCTAAATGGGTAGAAACCATACCTCTTATCAATGTGACGGGAACCAATATTTCCAAATTTATGCTTAACCAAAACATTTTTCATTTTGGAGTTCCCCATATTAATGTTTTTGATAATGCCAACAATTTCAAGAACAAGGATGTGAAGCAATTATGCACTAAATTCAAAATATCCCACAAATTTTACACACTTTATCATCCACAATGCAATGGCCAAGCTGAGGCAATAAATAAAATTCTCAATAAAATCCTTCAAAATACCATCCATGAAACCCATACAAATTTTCATCTTCATTTATATCTTGCACTTTGGACCTATCAAACTAACATATGTATTGTCACTAGGGAAACACTGTTCTCATTAGTCTATGGTTTTGAGTCTGTCTTACCATTAGAAGTAGATCTTACTTCCTTACATATATTTATTCATGGTATCATTCTTGATGAAGAATTAAATGAATCTCACATTCATGTTTTTTATATTTTTGATGAACACCGTCTAGCCACTCTGTATTGTAATCGCTAATACAAGGCTCATATTGCCAAGCAACATAATAAAAATGTTAAAGTTTGCACTTTCAATGTTGGTGATCTCATCCTTAAATTATACTATACACATTATAAATAAGGAAAATTCACCTAAAAATGGTGGGGACTTTATTTAGTAAAATAAATTTTTGATCCTAACACCTATCATCTCCAAACTAATGAAGGCCATGTTTTCAAAGAGCCCACCAGTGTGCAATTCTTGAAGAAATAATTTTCTTAGATATTTCCCTTCTTATCATTACCTTATATGCTATCCTAATAACATTTTTTTTAGGATTTATACATATGTCCTCTATAATAGTCTCTTCTCACATAAACCTTAGTTCCTTCTCTTGTTATTTGGTTTCTTTTTATCATGAGTTGTATTATAATACCATGGATAGGACCCAATCTTCCTCATGGATTCCTTTTGATTTTATTGATTTTTTATTTTATAATACTTTTTGCACATAATTAGGTTTTTATTTTATGATTTTTAGTGTAGGACCATGGATAGGACCAGGCCCTCCTCACAAATACCATCTTTCCCATTTTATTTTCACATGCTTTGTTCACCCTCTTGGGTTTCTCTTTGTGAGTTATAGTGTAAGACCATGAATAGGATCAAGCCCTCCTCACAAAAATAATTTTTCCCTTTATTTTACCCTATTGGTTTTCTATTTTATAAGTTTTAGTGTAATACTATGGATAGGATCAAGCTCTCCTCATAAAATCGCCATTTTTATTCCAAAAACACCTTTTTACCAAACCGAGTGTTCCTTTTCTAGAATATTTTGAAATGGTTACAAGTTTATGATCCCATATTCTCAAGTTTGGTTTTTGTTTATTTTTGTAGATAAAACTTGCATAAAAAACTATGCTAGCATGTTTCCCTACACTTACATACATTCTCATGAAAAGTAATCAAAATTACCTGTCATTGTATCCCTTTTCACCTTTGTCACATTTTTTGTGATTTGAATTAATTGAAATTGTTTCATGTTCGTTCCCCTTGATTTCCTTTCCTTTCATTATAATTTGGATAAAAAAATCTCAAATTCAAGATAACACTTTTAATTCAAATGAATAAACAAGATATTTTCACTATGCTCTCTAAGTTTTCTTTCTTAGCAACCAAGTCTAAAGTTTTCAAATGATAATCATTTTTATCACCCATGTTTGGTTCTCCAAATCTATATGAAAGAGGAATATAAAAAGTATATAAAAAATTTAAAAGACAAATAATTTAAAATAAAATTCAATGATAAAAAAGAAACACACAAAGTCAAAAGTCAAAATCACACCAAAAGATGTGATTCATAACACATCTCTTATCTCTAATCAAAACTGAAACTCCACAATTAGCCTCATGATAGAGTCAAGGTCCATTGGATTGTGGTAGGATAGTATATTAGGATAGAATAATTGAAAAAAATCTAGTGCTACCTACTTTCTCATACAATTACCCAATATTTGTAGTGTAATGATGACTCTACAAGGGGTCCTGAGGAACGGGGAACATGTTGTGGGATAGGTAGGTCCATTTTACTCTTAATGCATATAGCCTTCATGGGATGATATTCATACTTAATTTGGTGACTCAATATTTTTGTGGTTAGGAGAATATCTTTAGAGTCTTTAATGTTAAAATTCCTCTTATTTTGACAAATTTAATTTAAGTGTCTTGAATTCAATAAAGAGTTGCTCTACCTTTCTTTTTTCTTCATTTCCCCCACCACCCATTTCATTTCCCCCATTGATAACAAAGTTTGATTCTAAATAAATTTCCCACTTCTATATTTACTCTTTTTCACATCTTAAAAACATGCTAAGACTACTTTGTTTTTATTTTATCTATCTTTAGAACAAAACAATATGCCTGAGTGACTATGCATTACTTTATTATACCATTGATTTACATTTCTAGAAATGTATTTTTTTTCTCATTTTTGTACCTCCTTTTTTTGGACAACTTCATCCATTTATATATATATTTTATTGTACATCTTTTTTTCAGATAACTACATCCATTTCTATTTTTTAGTAATTCTTCCATTGTTGAGTGAGGTTGGATTGTTACTTCTCACTCACTAATGTTTCCTCTTTTATGTACTTTTTCCATTAATGATTGAGTAAGGATTGTTACTACTCACTCATCAATGTTGTTTTACCACTTCTTTCCCATATTTATTTAAGTAATGATTTTTACTACTTTCACAATGATGTTTGATTACCATTTTTACTTGTATCTTTAGTTTGACTTGGTTAGTTTACCTTTCTTACTTAAGGTCTACTTGTTTGAGTTTTTTGGTCATTTAGTAGCCTTGGATTTTTAGTTACTCAATTTAATATAAATTTTGACTTGGTCATTTGGTCTAAGCTTAGCATTTATCACCTTATATTACCAAATTTACAATTACATCTTGCCTACACCATTCAAGTTATCTTGGCTTTCTTGCATTTTGTTTATTTTTGCTATTTAGTTTTGCATCCTTGGGTTTGTCTAAACAGTCTCTGCACCCTCCATGATCAAAACTATAAACATAGTAAAAAAAACATTCAATGATAAAGTTAAGTCAATGTATGTATTCATTACTTTTATTTCTATTATTTCCTTATAATCATTTACTTTCAGTTATTTTATGCTTTAAAATATTATAATTTATTTAGCTTTAGCATTATGTGTTTCTATGTTATTTTCTTGAATTACTATCCCATGTTTCACCTAAGTGAATATTATTAATTTGGCCTATCAAGTTTAAATTTCTACCCCTATCATTCAAAAGTTTCAAAAATCTAGTCCTTCCCCCTTTGCAGTTGGTCGAACAAACCAGTGAGTTGTGGCCTAAAAACATAAATTTTGGTCAAAAATGTTTAAAAATGGGGTAAAAATCAAAGAAAATGGTTTAAAAAGTCATTGAATTATATAAAATGAGATTTTAACATGTTCAAAAGTATGAAAATAGCCTATGTATAAATTTTCAAGGCATGACAAAGTGTTCTCATATGTTTTCTAAGCCAAAAAGGGCCTTTTTCACCCACACATGCTAATTTTTCAAGTTTTAAACATGAAAAAGGTTTTAAAAAGTATAAATTTTCATGAAAGATACGTAATTATTCTCCAAAATTCTTTTTCAAGTTGTGGGAGGCCTTGGTTTCCTTTTAAAAGGTATAAAAGACTCTTTTTCTCCCATTTTGCAAGAATAGTATGGATTTTGTATGGATTCCATATATCATGGGTAGGGGAAGTCATTTATAGGTCATTAAAAAGATTCATCAAAAGTTACATGACATTTAATGGCCATAAAAACCTTAAACCACCCTTTTATTGACACTTTGATTCTTGGCATAAAGGGACCTACCTATAGATTTTATGATAGTACAGACTGCTAAGGGAGAGTTTAAGTCTAAAATTTAGGGCGAAAAAAGTAGACTAAGAGGGATTCATAATGGCCTAAGTTGTTTCTAAATTGGATTTTCCAGACTCATGAACCATCCAATTGAAGTTCGGTCAAATTTTACTACCCTACAATTAGAAAGGCAACTATTTTTCTCCATTTTCTTCTCACCTGGGTAGAGTTTCAAGGAAATTCAACTTGTTCCATAATATTGAGGACTTGATATACCTTTACATGGAATTATAAAGGTGTTATTCATCCAATTCAAGGTCAAATAGAGGTCTTGAACTAAACCAATCAATTTTTAGTATTGGCAAGATTACAAGGAGAATTGTACGGTCATGGGAAAATAATTAGCTTAACATTTTTAAGAATTTGTGTTTTTCAAGGTTTAAATCAAGTTTTTTATGTTTTCCATTCATAAATATTAGGGATTATTCAATTTTCATGACCAAGAAGTAACCTCTATGCTTTCAAGTGTCTCAAAAGGAGCCAATTTAGCATTCTTTAGGGAATTTTTGCAAATTTTAAGGTTTTTAGAGAAAACCATGTTTTAATTTTTCTCTCTCACACTTTTCCAATGGCCTCCAAAGTCATGTGATAGGATTATTGTATATTTAGGTTTGTGGATTGATCCTCAAGTTATCTTGGCATGCTTACTAGTTCTCTTTTCCAACCTCCATCTCTTTCACTCCAAACCACTATCAAATCATTGAGTTTTTCACTATGTTTTGTGTCTCCACATCCTCCTTCCATGATTCCATTCAGTTTTTCACCATAATTTATCCCTATTACCCTTCATCCCATCTCCCTCACCTATTCCATCACTAAAGAACCAAGGGTTGAAGAGAATAAAGCCATCAAAAGCATGATTAAGGGGTATAAGGGCAATAAAAACATCAAAATATAATAAAAAGAGCCAATTGGTAGGGTTTTATTATCAAAGGTTGAAAATTGAAAGTTCATCTTCTTGTTCAAGTTCAAAGGATATCACTTGAAGGCCTAGGTGTATTCAAGAGCACTACTCAATAAGAGATATAAGAATGGAGGGTCATATGAGCATAAACACGATATATTCATTAAGAAAATATCATGACTCAGTCAAAAGGAAGACCTACATTAGTTTTTTTTGTCATGAGGAGTCAATTATGAGCATAATCAAGGAGTGATAGTGAGATTTATCTTTCCATTAGGGTATTTATACCCTCACCTAATTAAACACATAAAGAAGAAGGACATGCATCACATTAAGTGTTAGGCCATGTTTAGAAGCATCATATAATCTATTATCTGTACATGGTACCCTACAACCCTTAAAAATAAGGTTTAGTTGCCAATCATGCTTGGAATGATTTTTAAGATGTTTTTTCTCACTTCTATTAGGTTATCATCATGGTTTTCAGACAAAAGGTCACTTCTCATTTTTTGAAACTCATACATGAGTACCCTATAGTTCCTAAATGCACCTACAAGCATGTAGGTGTTTTCAATTATATAAATGAGGGTTTGGTCATCTAGGGATGTTTTCAAGGTGTATGATAGAACCTAATGTACTACTAAGAAACTTGCAACTTTAGTCAATGTTTCAAAATACAATAGGGCTTATGAAGGGGTTTTTTAAGATAAAAACTTACAACCAAGGAGACTACAACCATAATAATAAGCTATAGTCATCCATCATGACACCTACAACTAATGATTGCATGGAAGTAATCAAACATGTTTCAAGAGTTTCAAAGTTTGGCAGAGAAGTTAAAAATCAATAGGATATTTTAGAAAATGTAGGGAATAATAGGTTTTCAAAAAGACATTAAAAAAATAAATGCACCCTATAACCATCACTTTTTGTGACTTATAGACCTGTGTCTTATAACAAGGCATAATGGGTAATAGGAAGGACTTATTAAGGCCCAAGGAAACTAGTTTGATGAATAAAGACAATGATTGCATTAGATCCATTTCATGAATAGAGGATAATCAATAACAATAGAGGATTAATGAGGTACAAAATACTCACCTATAGTCCTCTTAGTGAAACCCTTCAGCCAAGTAAGGGTTTGATTATCTAAAGGACTATAAGGCTAGGGAAGGTTTATAACCTTCAAGTAGTAGTCTTGAATTTAAGTTTGGAAATAATAATGGAGTGTAGGTAGAAAAGGAATTTCAAGGTTTATTGAGGGTTTCAATAAATTTAATTTCATTCATCCATGCTCATCTACAACTATTTAAAGGAAAACTACCTTCAAATGGGCAAGAGAAGACATGAACACTATGGTGCTTGATTGTTTTCTTGATCATAAACATAATTAATAGGGTTAATTAATGCATTATAATGATACCATGGAAATTAAAGGAGAGACTTAAATACTATATGTAGTCAATCACCTTAGAAGCTTCCACCTACAACCATCAATCAAGGAAACGCAATGACTTACTAAAGGTATTCTTGTCTCAAGATATCATGTCAAATGGATAGTAATGATTTATAAACATAAGAGAGTTTTAAAGGTTTCTCATGAGTATGAATACAAATAGGTTTACTTAATTCCAATCACCTAAAGTCAAGTACTTAGGCCATTGTATGGACTATAACAATATAGAGGCCTAAAAACTTGGTTTTGAGTCAATTTGCTATGAAGGAGATATGTGAAGGTTTTTTAATTGGTATATATAGTATTAAATAACCTTATTTAATATTAAATTTCCACTAAATTGATCAAACCTAATCAATTTTCACTTATAATAACATATCACAGCCATTAGAGAAGCTTAAATGCCTTGTTGGAGGTCTTGAGTATGCTTAGAAATAGGGGTAGAGGTTATTTTAAAGATATTGAGAAGAATATTGATATAAATTAAGGTTTTTTTAACCTTTAAAACCTAAAAAAACCATGAAAACACCTCAAAAACACTAAAACTTAGTCAAATATGCAGACAATCTATGCATAGGGGTCATTTTTGAGGGAAAATCAAGGATTTCAAGAGCTACAAATGGAATTTTCACCTAAAATGTTTTACACAAGGTCATAATGAGATGAATAAAATTATTAAAAAGTTTCATGTCCATTTTAATAGTGTTGATACTCACTATTTTGTCTCAAACCTCAGCCTATCCATTTAAGGTCACCATTGGAGCAAGCATCATTTCAGAGTGATACAAAAGCTTCTAAGCCAACATAAAATTTTGAAAAGAAAGGGATGAAGTTTTTAAATCATAATATTATATTTTTGGAGTGTAAAAACTTCAAATTTTATTCAAACCATGCTCATATAGGTTTTGACAAGCAAATTGACATATAGGCCAAAAGGGGTTTTTTGACTTTTCAAGCAAAATATGATTTAAAAATGTTTTTATAGCATGGTCAAGGGCCCATAATGTTTTTTAAAAATATTTTTGAATTAGGGGAATTGTTATTTTCATCTTGGTTAAGTTTTTTTCTCTTTATAATTCTAGGCATCCTTCCAAGCCTCCTGTTTAGATGCTCATTTTGTTCACAATGTGTGGAGTTTGACTGAATGCTATTAGTATGTTTTGAGGACCCCTATGTAATTATAATTAATGAAATTTTTTTAAGAGTTTAGGTATCATAGAATGAAATAAAATCCTCATAGGTAAATTTCATTTACATTGTAAATTTTCATATGTTTTACATGGAAACCCAATATTTTTAGGGATGTTAGGGGGTCAATGTGATAGGTATAAATTGTAATAGTTTGGGATTTGAAGGTCTGTACTTCATGAATCATTAGTTTTAAAATTAAAATTTGAAACCCTCCTAAACCCCTAAGAAACTAGTTTTGAGAAAAGTGGATTTTCTTGACATAAAATCATCATGAATCAACCTAAACCTTTTTCAAACATTGAGTACACGCAGAGAGGATTCCATAAATGCCAATTTGATGTCTGAAGCTATATAGATGAGGGCATAAATCATGTTTTTAATGGAAAAAATAATTTAAAACATAGTATATGGTAGTCCAATGGAATATAATCAATGGATATGAAGCCTAAGACTTGTTTTTCATCCTAAAATCTTTAATTGGTTAGAAATCATCCTAAAAAATGGCCAGTCTACTAGAAAATGGAGCAAAATAGGCCTAATCAACCCTATTGATTAAATGGAAAAAAATTTCTCATCAAAATCACATATTATATGATGAATAATTTTTTTTCAGGTCTAATTTATAATTTTTTCAAGTTTCATGGCTTTATTTCAGGTTTAATGGTGTCCAATGCAAAGATTAACCTTTAGGCTTAATTGGTCAAGTGTCAAGTTGAAGTTTGGCATTGGATGGCTATTCAAAGAGTTCCATTTTGAGTTTCAATGTAAATATTATGATATTCTATGGCTCTTTCATGTTCATCTCATTCTTCAAATGTCCCTTTTCATGCAAGATGGAGTGAGTTGGAGTTGACTAGTCTTACACGTTGGTTGACCAGTTGACAAGTCATGCATCTATTCTTGGTTAACTTATCATCCAAGCCTTTCAATCACTTATAAATTATTGTAAATTTGATTTATCCATCCAAGTTTTGGTGTATCTTTTCATTCAAGGAGGATTTGACTTGTTGACATGGGCCTACCACCTTATTCCTATGCCAAAGTTTGAAGATCATGCAAATTTTGTGGAGTTTGAAGATTTTTGAAGACTGATTTTAATATTTTAAAAAGGAGTTAGTATTGAGTTAGTCAAAAAATACTAACCCTTCTCCCTTTTTAATTCCACATTGGCTTAGGATAGGTTTTGAGACATGATTGTCTTTTTCAAGCCATTTTTCATGATTCTTGGAGCTAAAGTAGAAATTGTAATCTGGACCATACATCAATAAAGGAGATTTTTATTTTGCATATAAGTTTTGATAGAGAATAGAGTGTAATTTATTATGTATCAAAATATAAGTGATATTATATATCCTTTTGGTAGGTTCCTTTCTCACCTATTACTTTCTATCTCACCTTCTACAAGTCATTTGAAGATGTAAAAAGACTTTCAATCCTTCATCTGAAATATTTAAGCTTAAGGTCAATATATGAACTTTATTGGTATATATGCATGCATTAGTTTCAATATATTTTATAGTATTTAAATAATTTAGGTGCATCACCCCTTTAAATAGGATTTCCCTTTAGTTTCCCCTTCCCCTTTTCATTTGAAAACAATAGTAATCAGTTCTAATAGATAAATCTTAAGGAAACTATCCCTCTCTAGAAGTTATTCTTAGGACAAAGTCACCCAAAATTTTAGAATTTATAATTGTATTAGTTGGAGTGAGGGTCTATTTTACACATCTTCAAGTAGGGTACACTTTAGAGTTATAATAGTGACACATGATGATCTTTGAGTACGGCATATGTATACACATAATATTTTCAAATTTTATCAATTAATGATGCTTTCTATCTTTTAGGAACCCATAAAGTCTCAATCTCTCTAATTTCATACCATAAAGGGTGCACCAAGAAAGGGGCGGGTAGACTATTGGTGCTTCATAAAATTGTTATCCCCTATACCACCACGTGTTATCTACACAACCATATCCTTTACACTTCCCTACGATTTGACACCTCTCTTACACATTCCTACAAGTAATTCACTATCTTATATAACACATACTTAAGCCTAAAAACCTTTTTGACATTTATTGAATAATGTCAACCTAGGATGACCCTGCATTCTAATTAATATTTGCATATTATGGGTCTAGGTCAGCCTTGGTCGACCTAGATTGGGACATAACCTGCTTTTATCAATTAATGATACAAATTTAAATTGGGATAAACCTATCAAATAAAGTTTTATAAATGTTTAGGGTTATATTATATATATACACATTCATTTTGACATTTATTAAAGGGTATAAGGAGTTAATTATTCATTTATGCTTCTTTACAATCTGCTCTTTGACCATTCTACTTGAGGAGTTATTGCTTAAGGTTTATACTTGGAGAAGAATCTTATCTTGTGAAAAATTGTTTGAAAATTTGGCTTATATTAGTGATACTTATAAACCACAACAACTTCTTGCAAAGCACCTTTGGCCAAGGGAGAGATTGAGTCTCTACAGGTTCATATTCAAGGTAAGTATCTCTAACTTTACTCATCTATTTTAGTAGATTGAAGTAGCATAATTAATGGATTTTTAATATATTTCTCTCTCCATGAATTAGTATTATATATATACATGGATTAATTAGAATTATTTTATGCATGTTTAATTTCATGTTTATCACCCCCATTTTGTGCCATAATCTTTACTAAAAAATAGGTTAGATTTTACTTTACTTTGCATATACATAGTGAATATGAAAACATAGGACCTAACTAGAGTTATTGCATGGTGTTGCTTGACTAAAGGATTTGGAACCTTATATAGTGATGTTATTGTGATAAGAGACCCCTTGGTTAGGTCTAGCTGATCCATCTTGGTCATGATCCCAAATGTCTAAATGTATCAACAAATGAAAGTGTAAGTAAGATTTATCTTCTCTAAGATAAGATTGATTACTAAGTTATCTCCATTTTCATTTATATACAAGTTTCATGTTCATGGATGGAATATTAAGTTACTCCTACATACACGTGTGTCACACTTCTACTTGAGTATGATACATGCATTGACAATTACATGATCTATTCCTATTTCAGATGTTAGGGCTTCCCTCTACTAATATCATGTAGACATTGGGGTCATCCACTTCTTTGATCTTGATACACAGGTTATATAGTTTGATGAGCACATTAAATTATCATGTCTGAGATTATATATGTACTTACACATGCCTTTATCCATGATTATATATTACACAGGGTACTTGATATGCTATACACTTGATATTTTTTCTAACACATTTGATCCATGGGATACTATGACATGTTTATGCTAGTTTTTTATGCTCTACTTTATGCACTTCCTTGAGTGTCTTACCTTACTATTGAATTCTTTGTTAGAGCATTCAAATATGCTCATTTGATTTTGGCCCCCATGCTTATGTATGATTTATTTGACATTTGCATATGTCATTGTTTGTTGTATGGATATTTTAATCTATCATCCTTGATTTTGTAAACATTTGACTAAGTCATGTCCCTTTGATTGTGAAGAATTTAAACATGCCCCTTGTTTTTGGTATCCTTGGAAAATTTCCTTTTGACTTTATTTAGAGTGCTCTTATGTGTGTTCTTGATTTTATTGTTGATCTTGTATTGTTACTAGCTAGACATTGCCATGATCCTTATCATGCATCTTAGGCCTAGATGTGATCACATTGGTTTTATGTGTCATAATGATTATCTACCTAGACATGTTACTTATATATGCTACATTATTACATTCATAGATTATATAGTTGTATTATCATTTTTAGGTGAGGTAACTACCAATTCCTATATTTTCCTCACCTCAAAGGGGGGCATGTCATAGAGGCATGTTCTCCATAGTTGGCACATTTTTTAGATTCAATGGGGGCATGCTTTGGAATCATGTTATCCACACTTGTTTAGTATGTGGTACTCATATAAATTTTAAAATTCAATGGGAACATGTCATATGGGCATGGCTTCCACACATTCACAATTTTTAGATTTAGTGAGGGCATGTTTTGGAAGCATGTTCTCCACACCTACTCAGTATTCAACATCTATAGATTATAGTGGTAGCATGTTTTGGAAACATGTTATCCACATTGGTACATATATTAGTTTTTATATTTCTTCATATATAATGGGGGCATGTTTTGGAAGAATGTTCTCCACACTTACACAATTTTATGAATTAGCAAAATCATATAGTTATAAGATTGAGATTCATAGTTGTAGAATAATTATATACATTGGTACCATTTTTATACATAGTTTAAACATGAGACAAATCTAAGGTGCATATGCTATGCAATTTATGCCTAATATTACATAATCTAAATTAGTTTTAGATTCTAAAAATATTTTACATACTGATACCCCAATTGGACATTTACATATTTTATTGAGCTAATCTAATGTAGTGGTTGGTTCAATTTTTATTATGGTTGATGTGATTAAATCACTCAATCTTGATAATTTTTTAGAATGGACTTGATATTATCATTCACCCTCACCAGGTTATAAGTATCATTGGGTTGCATTGTTGAGCTATTCTCAACTGATAGGGGAAACTCATAGTTTATCCAAAGGTTGGGGGTGTGGGACTTAAAATAGCTCTCTATATCTCCCTGAATACATGTACTTTCAAGATTTATCTATATATATCCTAATATCAATTTTAGAGCCTTACAATGATACATCTTTTTCAATTAAACTTACCAATAGACAAGGTGGTTACATCGACATAGTTTTACTAGGAAAACCTTCCTCTTTCAATTTCAATATATTTCAAGTAATTTTAATTCCAAACTACATGAATTGGTTATATACAATAACATGATCTTGGTTTTAGGTCAGTCACCAACAAAGCATTCAAGTTGTGCACATGCAAAGATGAGGTGTGTTATACACACCCAGGTATGCATTAATTTCCTTTAAACTATAAATTTAATTAATAAATTAAATGTGGGGGGAAAATATATATTATATTTATGGATTATATAGCACCTCAGTCTTGTGCATTTAGAAAACTTAGACCTTGGCTATTCCTCTAAATCTGGGCCTTTACTCACTTTTGTAAGTCTCATATCTACTATATCTAATGTTGGAAGCAAAACCAATGAGATGGGGGGGCAGTTTGAATAAATTTCATAAAAAAATACTTTCTTTTAAATTAACATGATTAACCTTTCAAACCAATATAGTGATCAAGCAATGCATAGAGAAGCAATCACATAAAAAAAAGCAAGATATCGACATATGAACACAAAAGATATGTGGGAAATACTCATGAAGGATAAAAAACACTAAAAAATAACTTAGAATATAGTCTTATAAGTATTAATCAAACTTTTATTGAGGCACCAACTCCATAAGGAACACCAATCCCTCACTAGTCAAACACCAACTCAACTAGTCCTTTAACAAGCACCAACTTGCAAGGAGGCACCAAACCCCTAGGTAAATCAACACCAACTCAATTAAATTAAATATATAATCAAATTTGAACACATGTTTCTCACTCAACTGAATATTACCACCTTATTTTTCTCTTCTCACTCTTATATCTTTCTCAAACAACCTATTAGGCCTTCTCACTCAACTAGCCCTTTCCTTGGCAGAATTAGGTCATATGACCTTGATCATTAATTGTAAAAAAAATTTAAATATTAATGAAATATAAAACACACCTATATTATGATATTTAATACCTCTACCTAGTTTCCAAAAATTTATATCATTCGCTCAAATCCTCAATCTTCTAACTAGTCAAATTAGGCTTATTAGACCTTCTATTTATAATTGAATCTTGCTCTCACCCATCTTGGTTGGAAAATAACCTATCCAAAATTTTATAAAAATTTTAATAGATAAAAAATCATATTTAAAAATTGAAATGAACACTACATAGGTCGGTCATTACCCTTAAGGGCCAAAATCACCATTAGGCCTAATAGAGACCTAATTCAATTAGACCTTCTCAAAGCACACATTTCACCTTGAACACCTTTGAACACCATGAGCCTCCAAAAATACATGATTTTTTTTAAAAATGATTAAAATATATCCATACTAATATAAAATTAGGTACCCAACACCATTTACTTCATTTAGCTCCTTGAATCACACAATTAGGTCTGCTCACAATTAGGCCTTCTTACTACCATAAAGTCTGTCTTGAAAATATGATGCATACCCACAAATTTTACACATAACACAAAAAAAAAATAACATGGATAGAGCCTAAATGATGTCATTTTCATTAAAAATTCCATTATATTTCATAATATAAGGCAAAAGACTTCAAATTGATCAACTTCACATGCTCACTCAAAACTGAACACAAGCCTTAAAAACCCAATCAAAAGTCTTTGAATTTTCACACCTTCATAAGAGTTTATAATTTATAAAAATGTGTTAAAAATTAACCTCTTATACCTATATAAAAACTTAATGTGCATTTTATTCTTTTAATCTATGCAAAAAGACTCAATAACATTATTATAACTTACACAAAAAACTGCCTGTAGTTCCAAAAACACTATCATGAAGATCAAGATTTAGAACACCTATGTGAACACTTTTATGAAATTCCAATAGGTTTTAATTATAATTAAGATATATATATATATATATATATATATATATATATATATATTACACGTTTCAATATCAATGTTGGATTTATAGACCAATCTCATGCCTTCACTTTACATAGACCTTACTGTGTTAGATAGGTCACTTTGAGAATAAATTTTTGCCTATATATGAAAATCATAAAAAATTATAATAAAATGGGATATGAGATATAGGTATTTAAAAATTACCCCATGCATTTGGATCCATCCCTAATCTACTGCAACCTATACCTAATCTCATTCTTACTTATGGCTAGTTTTATCACTATTTTCCTCATTAGGCCTGTTTAGTGATAGGTCAACTTTCATGACTAGTTTATAATATTTACCATATATAACCTGATAAAAAAATTACACGGGAACAAACCTCAAGTCTCAAACATCATCCTCCATCCATTTTCATTCTTTGACTTGGTCTGTCATACTTGTTACATCAAATTTACAAGAAACAAGGGGTTTCCTGTAGCTTCCACTCACTCTTTTGACCAAAAAATGCCACCTGGAGAAACTTGGAAGAGTCATATAGATGATAAAAACATAAAAATAAGTCAGCCAATCCATTATGAGACATTTTGAAAGAGATATTTCCTATCAAGTCATACTGAGGGTTAGGAGGGTTTAGACTACCTTCCATTCTTAGCAATCATTCATAAAGGATTGCCCCTCAAATCCAAAAAAAACACCAAGAAATTAAAGATAGGACCGTTAAATAACTTACATGAACTGATTATGATCTCATTCAAATTTTACACATGCTAATGAGCATAATAAAATCCATCTTAGGTCTATAACACCCCATTATATGCACATAGAAGACCTTAATAGAAATTTTCATGCTTTATTATTTAGGATATGACCTAAAACTTGGTAAAAACACTAAACACAACATCTTAAACCTCTTTCAATTCTTTCAAGATATCTATTATCTTTGAAAATTAACTTGACCCCTCATCAGGTCACACTAGGTCTCTTTTATACTAAGCCTTGAATTATTAGTCATATATAGAACTTGATCAAACCTTTAAACCTCTTGGAATATTCTCAAAACCTAACCTTTATGTAATGAAAACTCATACCATGATCACACACTACCAACCTTCTTCACACAAGTCTCATATTGCTTATCTCATTATGCTACCAGGCATATGCCTTCTCACTAGGTCTCTCAAGTACATGGCTCATGAACTCAAATTCAAGAACAACACACACAAATAAAAATAACATCACTGAAACTTTCATGAAATAAATGACAACTTCATGCATATATTAGAATCCATTCTCAGTAATCTCACCCGTTGTCATTGATGGCAACCACTCATTGATGATAATCATTCAAGGAAGCTTTTTATACTGGGATACATCTACCCCATATAGATCAATTTCCCCTTTTTAATTTAATGATAAAGAATTACCTTCCATAGAACTAAATAAACATGAATGAAAGTTCACATCAACAAGCTCCCCTATCTCATTGCATACCTCGGACATCTTCTTCTTGACAAAATGATATGACTCCCCCTTTGACCTCATAGTTTGTGAACTTTTTTCCTACTCTTGGAGCTAAAGCACCTCCTTATTAGCTCCCATTAAGAACTTTGAATTGATTCGTGACTGATAGGAATAGGAATCACACCAAATTCCTATCTTAGATGTTTAAAAGTAGCCTTTGGAAGAAGCTTAGTCAAAATATCTACAATCTAATCCTTGGTAGACATAAATTCAAACTTAATACTTTGTTCCATTACGTATTATCTTAAAAAATGATACTTAATATGTATGTGATTGGTTTTTGAATGCATGATAGGATTCTTTGAAATACTTATGGCACTATTATTATCACAAAAAATAGGATTAGGGCCATAAAACTCCACCTTGTAGTCTCTTAAGGTTTGTCTCATCCACAACACTTAAGTACAACATGAAGTTGCTATAATTTACTCAGACTCACAATCAAATAAATCCATTAATGGTTGTTTCTTTCTTATCCATGAGATGAGGCACTTACCTAAGAAGAAGGATCCTCCACTAGTGCTCTTTCTATCATCTAGACTCCCAACCCAATCTGCATTTGTATAGGCTACTAGATGAAAATTATTGCTCCTTGGCTATCACAATCCATACTCCATAGTTTCATTGAGATACCTAAGTATCCTATTAACATCTTATATATGAATTTACTTAGGATCTACTTGAAATCTTTCCATAAGTCCTACTTCTTGCATGCTATCAGGTCTATAGGTAGTAGTATACAATAAACTTCCAATTATAGATATATAATTTGTCTAATTGACCCTTGAGGATTAATATTCCTTAGCTTACATAATGTAACCATAGGTGTAATTACAAACTTTCAATCATCAATTTAAAACTTATTTAACATCTCTTTTATATACTTGACCTGTGAAATGAACATACCTTTTTCAGATTGATTGATTTGAAGTCTAATAAAGAAGGACAATTATCCAAGCACATACATTTTAAATTATAACTTCATTACCTTTGAAAAGGCCTTAGTCATGTTCTCATTAGTTCAAAAAAATATTATATCATCCATATAGACCACCACTATCAACTGATGGCAATTTTAAGTCTTGATATATAGGTTACTATCTGTAACTCCTCTCTTGAAACCTTGGTCCAAAAGATACTTGTCTAGTCTTTAATACCAAGCTCTAGGGGATTATTTTAGACCATAGAGGGAATTATTTAATTTTTATACATAATAATTCTTATCAGTCAATAAAAAACCCTCATATTTCTCAATGTATACTTCTTCCTCCAAGTTTTCATTTAGGAAAGCTGATTTGACATCCATCTGGTATAGCTTGAAGCCTTTCAAACCTACATAGGTAATACAAATCCTAGTAGCCTCTAACATTGATATAGGAGTAAATTTTTCCTCAAATTCCACTCCTTCTACTTGAGCATATCCTTTTCATACTAGTCTATCCTTATTTTTGAACACCCATTTTGTACCAATGATATTTTTGTCTTTAGGCTTAGGTACTAACTCCCAAGTCTCATTCTTATCAATTATATTTAATTATTAATTCATGGAATCTATCCAAAACTTATCTTCACTTGATTATACATATATTTTAGGTTCAAAATTTGATATTAAGGTAGTATTCTCTTGATTAACATCACTTACCATTCTTATCCTTTTTTGTATACTTGCACCTTTGTTTCTAATGATTTAAGACTCGGGATGATATTTTTGAATATTCCTGGAAGGACCTTTTGATTTATTTATTTCCTCAATGTCTTCTTCATCTTCATGTATCTCTATTTCTCCATCATTGTTTGACTGAGAATATTATTTCTTAGTCTCATCAGCCTTCACATTTGTGCTCTCCACTATCTTTTTTAATCTCTTGTTGTAATATCTATAGGCAATGATTATTGATGAATATCCCATGAAAATTACTTCATCAGACCTTGAGTCAAAATTTCCTAAGTCCTCATCATCTCTCTTGATATAAAATTTACTTCCAAACACCTTAAAATGTTCAACACTTATAGGTCTACCATTCCATAATTCATATGGAGTATTGTCACCATTGATTATAATATGTCCTTTGTTCAAAGTGTAAACTAAAGTACCCATAGCTTCTCTCCAATAGCCATCAGACAAATTTGACTTATTCATCATGGTCCTTACCATTTATTGAATCTTTTTCTTTCTTTCAACCACCCTATTCTATTGAGGTGTTCTAATAGTTAAGAACTGTCTTCGTATTCCATTAACCTCAAAAAACTCATCAAGCTCATTTGACCAAAACTCTCTTCCTTTGTTAGACCTAAGACACTTACTCTTCATATTCATCTCATTTTCAACTAAAGCCTTGAAAGTTTTAAACTTACCTATATCTTATAACTTCTCCTTTAATAATTCTACCTAAGTCATTCTTGTGAAGTCATCTATAAGCAACATGAAGTAACTATCAACTTGAATACTTTGAATCCTTATAAGAACACATAGATCAATATGAATTAGTTATAAAGGTCTAGTATTAGAGTATTATTTATACTTGAATCTCCTCTTAGTATGCTTACCATGTTGACATACCTTGCAAAGAACATCTATAGGTTTAGATATTTTGGGCATATTCTTCATAGATCCCTTGGAGATGATCTTGACTAGATTGTCAAATTTTATATGACCTAACCTCTTATTCCATAGCCAAATTTCATCTAAATTTCTCATGAATCACTTCTCTTATGTGATCTCAATTAGTACATAAAGATTGTTCTCAATTTTCTTGGCTTTGGAAATCAACTTTCTTGATTTTTCTCTCCTTATCTCAAAACATTTATCATGAAATTTTAGGGTATGTCCTTGGGTACACATTTAAATTAAATTCAAAAATTTATGTATCAAGCCATCTACATATAAAACATTATCTATCTTAGTCTTCCAATTATCCAAACTTAAAGCACCTTTGCCAACTATATTATTAGATGTATTATCTCCAAACCTTATTGAACCTATGACATTTTTATTCAAAGTGATGAAATTGATCTTATCTATTTTCATGTGACTTGAATAACCACTATATATTTACCACTTTAAATCTTCATTTTGAGTATGAAAGGTAGTTTTGGATATCATAGATTCTTCTCCTCTAGTTTCTTGCTTCTCTTTTAATTTACCCATAGGGTCTACTTTATTGATCCATTCTTTAGTATCATGACTATATATTTTTTTTAACATGATTGATTTTACTTATAGATATTTTATTACACCCTCTTGTAATGTGTCCTCTTTGGTTTTAGTTATAGCACATGATTTTACTTCTCCATCTACAGTCAATAGCTCTATGTCTAAATTTTCCATAAGAAAAATAATAACAAAAGAAAGAATACACATACTTTGATTTTTTAACCTTATTTATCTTTTGATGATCATAGGATGACACACCACTACCTTTGATATCCATTTTTAAATCAAAACCCTTCTTGACTTATTGATGATTAAATTTAAACTTGACCATTTTTTCATAGGTCTTGATTCTACCAACTTCATCACTCCTTAATTGATCATTAAGTTTTAGAAACTAATTATCCTTGAACTAATTTTGTTCTTCTCTAAAGACAAGACCTAACATATCATAGAAGGACCTTTGACTATCTAAAATATTGTTAAGGTTTCCAGTCCTCTCCTCAAACTTTAGATATGTCCTTATTTTGATTGCATCTTGCTCAACTTCTGCCTCTAAAGTCTTTAATTTAATTATAAGATGGGTTAATTATTCCATATGATTCTTCTATTTTGAAAAAAAATCACATGATATTTTAATGACTATGTATAGATCCTAATTGCAATCATAAAAGACACTTTTATTACCCAAATCCATACCTATGCTCTAAAGATCTCCCTTAGACTGTTAGGCCTACATAAGGGACCTTACTCTAATACCAATTATTGGAAGAAAAACAATTGAGAGAGGGGGGGGTGTGAATTAGTGTCCTAAAATAATCCTTTATTTTCACTTAACATGATTAACCTTTCAATCCAATATAGTGATCGCATAATGCATAAAGAAGTAATCCCATAAACATGAAGAAAGATATCAACACATGAACACAAGATATATATGTAAAAACTTCATGGGGAATAAAACCCACTAAAACACCACATGGAATATATTCCTATAAATAATTAATCAAAATTTTAGTGAGGCACCAACCTTATAAGAAGCACCAACCCATCATTAATCAAAAACCAACTCAACTAGTCCTTTAACAAGCACCAACTTGCAACGAGGCACCAAACCCATAATTAATTCAATACCAACTCAATTAAATTGAAAATATGATCAAATTTTAATTATAAACTAAAAGTGACCACCTTTTTTTTCTCTTATCACTCTTCTATCTCTCTCAAACAACATATTAGGCCTTCTTGCTCAACTAGCCCTTTCTTTGTCAGAATTAGGTCATATGACCTTGCTCATTACCTATAAAAACATAGTTATATCTTCATGAAATATTCAAAACACTTATCTAATGATATTGAAACCCTATACCTGGTTTCCAAAACTTTATATCATTTTCTCATATTCTCAATCTTCTAACTAGTCAAATTAGGCCAATTAAACCTTCTCTTTATACTTCACTCTTGCTCTCACCCATTATGGTTGGCAAAGAACCTATAAAAATTTTGATCACAATTTGAATATATCAATAAAAATGTTTCATAAGTAAAACAACCACTACATAGGTCAGTCATTAACCTTAAGGGCCAAAACCACCGTTAGGCCTAATAGAGACCTAATGCAATTAGGCCTTCTCAAAGCACACGTTTCACCTTGACCACATTGAAACGTCATGATGCTACATAAATGCATGAAAAAATTAAAAAATTATTTAAATATACCCATACTAAGCTTGCATTAGGTCCCCAACACCATTTAATTCATTTCACCCCTTGAATCACATAATTAGGTCTACTCATAATTAGGCCTTCTTCCTACAAGAAAGTCTATATTGAAAATCTGGTGCATACACATAACCCAAAAATAAACAACACATGGATAGAACCTACATGAACTTAGTGTCATCACCAAGTCCATTATATTTCTCAATACAAGGAAAAATACCTCAAATTGATCAACTTCACATGCTCACTTAGAACTGCCATCGACCTTAAGAACCTAGTCAAAAGCCTTTAACTTTTCACACCTTCATAGGAGTTTATCATGCATAAACATGTGTTAAAATTATCATATTAGAATTTTTAGTGCCAAAAATTTCACTGAAGGAATTGGGCCCTTGTCAAGTTTAAATGCCTAAGTCCTTAGCCAAATTCCTACTTTCAATTGTTCATGTCAAAGGTCAAGTTCATGTTAAATTAGCTACATGTTATTTGGTCTTTACTTAGTATGTATAAGGCCCTTATACTTTTTCAAAAAATTTTGTATGAACACTTTTATTGATTGAAATAGGTCTTTGGGTTTTTTGTTTCAGATAAAAATCTTGAATACTTGTTTCCGTTAGGCAAAGTGTTCATATAAAAAGTCTGAAGAAATTCAATGCGTCGAGCAAAGTGTTTTACAAAAAAGGCCAATGAATTATTTGTTTTATAATTTTTGTCTATGGAAAAAGTTCTATAGGTCAATTTAATTAGGTCAGTTTGCTGATGAATTTTTTTTGAAAGGTAGTTATCCTTTGATCATTTTTTCCATGCAAAAACTCCAAGAAAATTCTATGTTTTGACCTATTTTTTTCAGACATTTTATCCACAGCAAAAAGCTCGAAGGATTATTTTCATCAAACAATTTTTAAGATAAATTTTTTTGAAGGGTAATTTATTTTGGGTATTTTCCCATGCAAAAGGCCTGATACATGTCAATTGTTTTAGCAAAATTGTTAAGTCTAAATCTTTCAAGAAAAATGTAAAGGTCTATTGCTTCAGGGAAATTATTTAGAACAAAATATATAAAAAAATTATCCCAATAAAATTTATGTGGAACAAAAGTCTTGAATAAATGTTGTATAATAATTATCCTAAAGACCAAACATTGAGTGAAAATAGAATTATGATAGACAAAATATCCATAACAATTCTATTGAAGACCAAAATGCTATAGAAGTGTCTGAGAGAGTTCAATACTTTAGGGAAATTATATCAAACAAAATATATGAAACAATCATCCCAAAATAAAAGTCTCAAAATATAATATGGAATTACTGTGGAATAAAAGTTGTGAAAAAATGTTACAAAATAAAGGTCTTGAGAACCCAAAGGCTGAATGAAAATAAGGATGCCAAAAATAAAAAGCTTGAGACATAAAGGCTAGAGAAAAGAATGTCATAGACCAAAGGTTGAATGCAAATAATAATGTCAAAGACAAAAGTCCCAATGAGTAAAGTCCATAACAAAAGACCTAATAAGCAAAGATCCAAATAAATTTTCTTGAATTGCATAAGTGTGATGGTCTCATGGTTGTCATTGATAGGTGTGTGGAAGTTAATTTTAAGTTATAGAAAGTAGTCATTGGGGTTCAAATATTCTAAGATGGTTATGCGAACATAAAATTTAGGCCCTATAAAGTATCTATTTTATTTCAAATGGAGGTAGATCTATGGCTCACATTTACTCAGGCGAGGATGATCTAATGACAAGTGAGGATTCAAAACAATCAAGGACCCTGTGAGAGAACATGAAATGGACAAGTGTCAAGATCTCAAGAAAACATCAATAGATATAATGGTGAGTGGAATAGGCCAAAAGGTTAAGGAGCCTAAGGTGATTCCATGTAGCTCGATAGTGCTCAAGCAATTGGGACTATTTTTAGATAACACTCTACACCTACTAAGTGGCACATCTTTGAGGCCAAGTACATGAAGTATCCAATAACACTCTACCCCTTGGATCATGATCTAATGAAGCATATTTTCTCTCCCAAGATAGATATGAAGGTGTAAAATTCAAAATATTAAAATATAATTTGGATCCAAAAAAGTAAAAGTTGAAAATAATCTAAGTCTTTTGCATTTTTCATTGTTGTGCTTGTCTAAGTTCCTCCATGGGAGAGATATTGAAAGTATGAAAATCTAAGGTAGACCATTAAAAAGAAGATCTATCAATCAACCATAGATTCAAAATATTCCTATGCAATCATTACAATATTAGGTTGTTCCATGGTATGCATAAGAGGAAGGATAGTTATCTAGGAGGTTCTAGTTATGTAAGCAAGTGGTCAAAGGCATCTCTAGGTAGTTACACATGAGGACAAAGTTTTTTTGGCTCCTAAAATTAATATTTTCCTTCCATCTCATGTGAAAGGCATTTCCCACCATAAAATCGAAGGGTATGCTCTAAATATTCATCATTCCCTATAGAGGTAGTTAGATCCATGATTTTCCTACAAATGGGTGAAGATTTTAGGTGTGGCAAGGGAATATTTTCCATTTGGAAGCATCTTGGAAAAATTGAAAGTTTGTTTTGAAAATTTGAAAATTGTGACCCATAGTCCCAGATTAAAAATGTATAAATAAAAGGCTTATCTTCTATTCAAGGTTGTTATTGGTTATTGTTTTAGGTGTTTATTTTATCTAAGTCTAGGTTCTACAAGAATATCTAGGATCAATTACTGTGTGTAGATCTTATTTCCCTTGGTAAGGTGGTTACAACTGTACAACCATTAACAAGCTTTGAGACCATGTTTATTACTCCCTTGTCAAAAGAGCAATCTCACCATGCCTGTCCCCATGGTAGCATTTTGAAATACTGATGTGTGTAATATTTATTTTCAAGTTAATGAAAATGCTTGTGGTTCTTTGTTGTTTCCTGTTAATGAAGTGTAGTGACATGTTTTGCAAGGATTTTTGATTGGAAATTTGGGTTTTTGCTCATTACTGGTTATGATTTTGAGCATAGATTTAGATTATAAACCATTTTATACATTACTTTAGGATATGTTGTTGAATAAATTTTTGGGGCATCCTAAGTTTATGAATTTGATAGGGAAAAGTAATTTGAAAGAATAGTTTCAGTGTATGTTCTAAATCTTTTAAGGATCATTTGGTTTTTTCCACTAGATTGCATTCAAAGTTTTTTATATGGTTGTGCTAAGGAATGATGTCATGAATATTACAATATAACGTATTATTTAAAGGCCACCAACATGCGACCTTAACTTTTTTATAATCATCTAACTCATCTTAGCCTATCCTAACCTATAAATAATAAACCTAGTTGCATATTATGAGTGTTATTTGCTTGCAAATGCATAAATATTGTATACTTAACACATGTTTGCATTTTGTGTTTTTAAAGCAAAGTGTTATAGTTTTTCATTTGACCCATATTATTGAATATTATATAGAATGAATATCATAGTGATTTCCTCATCTATCTTGAGTAGGTTGTATGTGATTTAGTGCATTTGTTCATTCCATGTGACAACACATCCTGGGTGAAGTGAATGAGTTTGGTTGTGCCCTGGTTACATTTGTATTTCCTTCTGATAAAAATCTCCATGGAGGTTAAATTTTAGAATCTCTCCATGTGAGAAAACTACCCCTTAGTTCCTCTCACCTTGGTTTAGGTAGAGCCAAAATTAGTAGGGAGCTGACCATAACCTTTGTAGGTGCCTCTAAATCATTTTCTCTAGTTGGTCCATTCTTGATTCCAAACCCTCCCCTAGCTACAATGACATAGTAGTGGGGTTTTCATCTTTTTTTGACATTTTATTCATGTGTGCAAGGCCAGGTGAAAGAGGTGTATAACTAGGAATCAAAACTCAACTGACACCATTATCAGGGACACTTCTTGTCACTCATATTGCTAGGGACTCTTGTAGAGAGATAGAGCTATAAGTATCTCATGTTATGAAGTTATTTTTTGTTACTACATTAATTTGATCATCTTGGTTGTCAACATCACAACACTCCATTAGGGACATGCCAAGAAAATTTTAAGGCATGACAATTGACTTATAATATGTTTATTGCAAAGAGATAATTAAGATTGCATGTTGGAAGGTGTTATTTCCCTTTTGAAAATTATTCTAAAGATATTAGTGTATTTTATTTTAATCTCATCATTAAATTTAGAAAAGTATGTTGTTAGCATATATCACTATTAGTTCAGTAATTGTTATATTCTAGAAGTTTGATTCTAGTGGTGACTCTAAATTTTTATCACCTAGTTTAAAGAAAGATTAGTGCCTATTTTGAATATTTTGCTTAATTTAAGCTTTGTGTATTTTATTTTTTATAAAAATGGAAGGATTGAGATCATCTTTCAAAGGTGACCCATATAATAAAATTGTTCCACCCTTACATATTGTTAAAAGAAAAGGGAGATAAGTTTGGAAACCTGTTGAAGGGCAGAGTTCAGTTGCTAAGGGTTGTCAAGATTTTGATAATATTAAATTATTTATCAACCCTACCATTATTGAGGACTATCATATCTCTCCTAATAACTTTAAAACCTATAGTCCTATGTATTACCTAGCTCCTTATCAACTAGATAAATCCCCTCCCAAGTTTGATCCACTAAGTCCACCTCATTCACCCCCTCATATCCCTTTGTCGTTTTCTCTTAAACCTCCAATTAAACCAATCATGAGCCACAAGGACCCAGATGAGAATGAGCATCTTGCATTCTATGTTTCTATATTCAAGCCTATCAATTTTGATGACATGTAAGGTTATCCTAATGAGGTCCAAAATGAATTTAGAAAATACCTCCCAATGTTTCAAGGGAACAATGCAGTGAGTGGTGATCAGCTCCTGAGGGATTTTTAAAGTATCATTGAAGATTATGAGGTTGAGTATGAGGATGTGTGCATCAAGTTGTTCAGCACATGCTTGAGGAAGATGCTCATGAATGGTTTAATTCCTTCCATGTAGATGGATTGACTCGTAGGAAAAAATGAGGAATGTCTTTAGAATTTAGTATGGTGAAAGAGTTGATCCTAGGTTTATTTTAGCTATGTTTGAAAATATCAAAAGAATCCTAATGAATGTGTGTAGGACTTCAATACCTAGTTTAATAAGGTTATGATGTATCTACTTGAAAATATCAAGCCTAGTGATACAATGTGCTTGATAAAATACTATGATGGCTTTGATAAGAAGGTTATGTACTACTTGAGGGAGAAGGCTCCCACTAACCTATAGTTGGCATTCAATATGGCCATCTAGATTGAAAACAACATAAAGGCTATGGGAAATCCCATGAATAAGTGGGATGATGTAAAATTGGTCAATCTAGAAAAGACACAGTCTACAAAAATGACCAATCTATAGGAGACTATTAATTTTTTTGCCTCTACTATCAAATAAATGTCATACAAGTTGCCTAGAGCTGATAAGGGGATCCATCATGTGTCTAGCAATCAAGACAAGGCTCCAAATCCAAATCAAGCACAAAGGGGACCTACTTTCCATAATTGAGATAATGATAGAGGGAAGAGGCCTACAAATAAATAAAGGATGGAGAGAAACTAGAATAAAGGGGTAGGAAGAGAGGTGCCTAATCCTTTAAACACCAAGGTAAATGTTGTGAATTCTAATTTAGACATTGATTGGTGTAACAAGTGCTTCCTTCTACACCTTCCATGTAATACTACTGAATAAATTGATGAAGATTCAGATGAACTTGGGTATGTATCATTTGAATATGATATTTTTATCTTTAATTGTCAAAGCCCCTAAAGCAAATTGATTGCCTCCATAGAAATGCTGAAGTCTACTATGGTTGATCATTTTTGGAGCATGATCAAAATGGAGAGTGTCTCAACTTTTGACTTTGCTTATGATGTTAATATGACACAAGCATATAAATTGCCCATTCATGATTTTGATCTCTTATGCTCTATGATGATTAATAAATATCAATTGTGAATTCCATCAGTTGAAGATAAGTAATTGTTAATTAATGTAGTTGCTAGCCAAAAGAAGGAATATTACTTGAGAAGTGGGCAATTAGGTGCTACTACTCAAGACTTTGCCCCTACAAATCTAAAGGCAGGGAATGCAAGTAAGGAAGCAAAGAGAGCTACAATAGTCCTATAATTTTTTGAGATAGCACCTATGTCCCAAGTTTCTAGCCCTAGAGGTGCTCCTATTAAGAGCAACATAACACCCATCTTGTTAAGTATTCCAAAGGGTGCAGGTGATGTTAAGATAAATATGTCCCTAAAGACTATTATTAAGAGTGTTAATCTATTCCATCCTACTCCACTTCAAACATTAAGTGATTGCATCCTAGTTGGAGGTATTGTTACCCTCCCACCAAATACACCTTTTCCTTAGTATAACATGTGTGATATGGCCCAAGGGTTGAGTCAAATAAAAATTATCATGCCACTTATTGAATTATTGTGAATACCTAAACATAGGAAGAGGGATTTTGAGTACTTGGAAGTTGGTAAGAGGTCTATTGTGAATGAAATCAAATTAACCCAAGCACCCCCAAAAGAAGATGAGGAATCAAAAGAGGCTATTAATAGTGTTCAAAAGGTTTATTTGGGGACTACATTAGTGGAGAGTCAGCTGAATGTGGATCCATTTTATACAACCCTGCTAATCAATGGCATGATTATCCATAATTGTATGTCTGATTCTATATATTATTGTAATGAGATACCCCTGGGTATCTTAAATTATCTTGGAGTGAATATTACATCAACTTTTTGAAAAATTTATGCGATGGACTCATGAGAGTTACTAGGTATGGGACAAGTCAAGGGATTAGTTATACACTTGGTAGTTCATCCTAGTAAGTATCTAAATATGGATGTGGTAGTTGTGGATTTTCTACCTAAGTGGGGGATGCTACTATTGTTTCATTAAATTTTATCTATTTCAAGTATAAAGGAAAATAAAAAAGAAAGGTGGGGATAAGTGACTAGAAAGAACCTAGTTTGGTTTGTGCACCATATATAGATGTTGTGAGCACTCCTCTTTGGCTAGGGAGGACTACCTGTAAGCAAGAAAGCACTACCACAAGATGTTTGTTAGTAGTTAAATGAGTGGGCTGCCAAGCTATGCACTTGTTTTAGGAAGTGTGAAACTTCCTTAGAGATGACCATCCACTTTTGGGAAACAAAAGAATAATAAATAACTAAAAGAGAGGTAAAGAGAGAGTGAAAGAGAGATAATATTACCATTATTCGTAACCTAAGTGCAGTAGAGAGTGTTAGGGTGTAAATGGTGTACTTTTTTTGTGTTTTATAATTTTTTTGTGTATGTTTTAAAAAGGTTATGGGATCCATAATCACCAACATTGGTAGGGTAGTGAATGATATCATTTATTCTACTAAGGTCAATGGTGAAGGTGGCTGATGTTAGTTAGGCTATTGAGGTTGGTAGGGGAAAAAATTGCTTAGAGGCTTATAGAAGTCTTTTCTAGGTCTAGGAAATGGTTTTAATCAAGTTTATGAGGTTGGGGAGAGTTATGAGAGAGAGAGAGAGAGTATGCTTTTAGTAGATCTACTTAGAGGTTTGGTGTGTCAGGTAAAGGGGAAATAACTAAGGAAGCTTTATAACTCCCTCACGGGGGTTCGGTCAGGAGTGCATAAAGCAATGCTAGTAGTTATAAATAAATAGTAGAATAAATGTATAAAAGACCTATAGGATAAGTGATGTACTTAGATACAGTGGTCACTAAATGATAAGGGCCAGATTGATGATCCCTATCAGGGAGTCCAAACCTAAATTCTTGAATAGAGAGAATAAGTGAGTGTTGTTGGTCCTCAAGAGCTCAGTTCTTGATCATGATTAACTTATGCAAGATGAGAGTAAGTTAAGATGTCAAAAATAGAATTCCCAGAGCTTGAATGCAAGTAAGAATGAATTTTATTGATTTTTACTCACTTGAACTTTAAGTTGGAGTTTGGATTATATTATCGACATCGGTGATCTCACTAACATCGATCATGGGTTGATCAACATCAATAGCCCTAAAATAGGTAAACCTTACTATTTTTGGCCTATTTTATATTATTTTTGATTCCAAGTCTGACACCCATTATAAAATGGTAAAAATAAGAGGTTAGGAGGGAGGTAGTTGATTAGGAATTCAGTTTGGAAGTGGGAATAAGTCTTGGGTAGTTAGGATGAGGGGACTAGGTCTTGAGGTGACTCATCATGTAAGAATTAGTCATAAGATGAGGTGGCTAGGTAAGGTGGAAAAAATGGTTGTTAATTAAATTAATTAAGTATTTTAAATTAATTAAATATGTGAGGTGTAAAAATATGGGTTAGGGAGGTTAATCTTTATTATTGAAAAATAGGTTAAAAGGGGTTTCAACATAGGGAGTTACACACATGTTTGTGATGTAATTTTGTTGTTTACATTTTCCCATTTTTGTCTTATAATTTTTATTGAAAAATTTTCAAGACAAAAATAGGAGTTAGATGCTCCAAGTATTGGATGAGGTATCCCCCCTCAAAATAGGTATAGACAGAGGAGAAACTGGAATCAGGTACCGGTTTGATAAAAAGGTAATTGGGTGAGTGGTGGAGAATTGAGTATCACACCATATGCATATACTAAAATGAATTATAATCAACAAATTCAAGAATAGGCAAGGTTAAGGAAGACTCAGATATAAGTAACCAAATCATATCTTGTTAGTGATGGCTGAGAGGTCAAAACAATCAAAGTTGTAGCTCCAATGGTCTATATGTCCTGGGTATTTGAGGTAGGAAGTGCCCCTAGGAAACACAAAATGGTTGAAAGTGATAGGATGGGCTTTGTTTCCATCTAAAACACCTAATATACATCCATGTGTATAATAGCCAACTATATCAGAATACCATAAGTAATCAAGATAAGCAATGCAAGGTTGGTGTAAAAGGGTTAATGAGTGAAGAGATATTCATGATCTCCAAGAAAAGTCATGATGGGTGAAAATTTAAGTGATATATAATGGAATTTGTCATGTTTGTGGAGATATATGTGATCTCTAGTTACCCCAGTGTATGGGTAAAGTATGAAAAGTTGGGGGTTGCTTGGTTGGGGAAAACATTATTAGAATGGTGTCAATGTTAGTGACATTGATGATATCAATAATAAAAGTGCCAACATCAGTAAACTAGGACAACTTTGTTGACTTTAATATGTGTAAGCATAGATGTCAATAGATTAGGTCAATAATTATGATGTCAAGGGCTGACTAAAACTGATAAAAGGGGGTTTGGTGGCTGATCAAACTCATTTACAACTTTGTGATTGGAGATTAAAAATAGAGCTTGAGAGAGACCAAGATGGTAGAGCAAGGAGGGGACCCAATAGGAGGTGCACCACCATAGGAGCCAACTATACCAGCTAAGAGGAGATGAAGAGATGAGGTAAGAGTATTTGCTAGTTGGTTTGAAAGTTGATTTGGGTATTTATAGCTTTTAGGCTAATTTAGAGGTGAGGGTGTAGAAAAATGTTAGTAGAGGTGTAAAAAATAGGCTAGGTTAGTTTTATGATAAGTTAGGGGGTTGTTTAGGTAGGTTTTTAGGTGAATTTTATAATTTTAGATATGTGTCATTTGGCTCTAGGGCCGAACTAGTGGTCGATGTCGTGAGGTCCACCAATATCAATCAACACATCATTGAGGTCGGTAGGTGACTGATGACATTGATCGATACTTAGGTCTATAAATCATTGACATCAGTAGTAATGATGATGTTGGTGACTATGAAAAACTAAAAAAGGAGGAGAAATGGTCAATTTGGATCCCCAGTGAAAGTAATCAATTAGCTTAATGGTTGAGCTAGCCTTAGAAGACCTTGTGTTGATTGAGTGCTACCTACATAACCTGATTGAGGGCCTCAAGCCAATGTAGTTTTCCCACATCCTAGGAAAAAGATATAAAAAGGTGTGTTAGGGGAAATAAGTCAAGAGGTCTAGGGCTTAAAATATAGGGCTTAGTGTCAAGGGTTAGGGATATAGGCTGTGAGGCCTAGAGTTATGGTAAGTAGGTGGGTCTAGGGTGGAGAGAGAGAGAAGAGGTAGTGAAGCTTAGGGTAGAGAGAGAGAGGTAGTGAAGCCTAGGGTAGAGAGAAAAGAGTAAGGTAGTTAATTAGGTGGGTATATGGTTGAGATAACCTCAAAATATCTAATGTTGATCGAGTGCTACCTACATAGCCTATTTTAGGGCCTCAGACCAATGTAGTTATACTAGAGAGAAGGGAAAAAAGGTGGTGATAGAGTATATAAAAAGGTATGTGACATGAGTTGTGTGTGGATGGATAAAAGTGAGGATGGAGCTAACATTATGAGATCATTTACCAAGGCTATTAACATGTATGAGGAGGGGTGTCACTCTAGATGAGTGGCAGCATATGGTAGTTTTGGGGTTAGGAGGAGTATGATGGTACTATCGAGTTACCTAGGATATGTCTCTAATGATAGCATTGATTTAGAGGTGGGATCACACGACCAACACCTTCCATCTACTAACTAGACAGTTGATAGTGACTTGGGAGGATATTTATCATATTTTACAGCTGCCACTCTAGGGTGAGGAGCTCTTTACATGCTTGAGAGAGCAGCATGATATAAACATGCTCACATTATATAGAAAGCATGTTAGTGAGGTGAACTATCATTCAATAATTTTTTTGTACGAGCCACTTTATATGGTTGATAAGGAGAAACATAAATTGAGCATCCTGATGATGATTAGGATGATAGTGTATGCATTACCAGATGTAGATGGTCATAGATTTTTGATTACATTAATATGTATACTTACATAAATGGTTGAGATGTAGACTATTTTTGCCTAGGGTCTAGTATTTCTATCACATTTATATAGAGAGTTGTGGGGTTTGAGGCTATGACAGTGATATAGTTTATGTGTCAGCCATCTACTACACTATTGGGCATATGAGTACATCATGGTGACATGACTATTTGGGTTGCCTACCATGATCCTAGCTGACTTCAAGGTTGGTTTTAGATGGTGGAGAGAGGGCATGGCACAGACTCAAGTGCATGGCATGGTTTAGGACATTGCCTACTATAGGTGCATAATTGAGGGTTTGATCCCTATTAATATTTTGTGGAGACCCTATCTAACATACCTAGTTTTCAGAGGATAGGCACAACAACTTGTGGGTTTGTAAAGATCACTATGGGTTAGGGGGAGATGAGCTGGTGAGATAAAGATGGTACCCATGACACAAGTCAGGAGGGAATCTAATCTAGTCTAGGGTATTCTAAATACCTTCTCTTGATATAGGAGGGATGACATAAAGGTACCCCTACCATTACCCCAAGAGATAGATGGGCTAGATTTTGAGGAATTACCAGTAAGGCCAAGGGTTGGAGACCCAGGGTACACAACAGACTATACAACTTGGTGGGTAGGGTTACATCTAGTGGTGGAGGTTAGGATACCACCACCAAATTTATAGGGGTTGGTGAGAGAAAGGGATGCAATGATATAAGTCTGAGATGTAGTAGTGTGGGCTCAAGATATAGCCTAGGAATAGGTTTTATCCTTATAAGGGTAGGTGGTGACATTATAGGGTCAGACTAGGGCACTATAGGGCTAGGTTGTAGCCCTATAGGGCCAGGTTATAGCTTTATAGGGTCAAGTGACTATAATGATAGTAGAGAGAGATAGTTTGAGAGTAGTGGGTCAGGATGCTCCTCATCCACCACTACCACAGGGACTAATACAGGCTGGGACATCATAACGTGTTATGGGACCTCCACAGACTATATCTCTGGTGAGATATTTGACTACCCTAGATGAGATCTCCTACTATGAGAGGGTGATTAGATATTTTTTATATATTCAAAGATATTTAGAGTTTAAAGATTAAGAGAGGTCTATGTCACGTGCTATGACTTCTAGCTCATGCAGATGTAGATAGGTAGAGAGTGGTGATGAGACTACTTCCTCATGACCATACGAAGAGCCTCGAGGACCTTGAGTGTTAGAGTTTTCCATTTTTGATTATATATGTTATATGTATACTGGCCTATGAGTTGAAGATGTGAGATGTATATTTTGAGAGAGAGAGATGATGTTATGATGATGTAGTTATGGACATGTATTTTGATAACATATATATATATATATATATATATATATATATATATATATATATATATATATATGAGATGCTTATTTATTGCTATGTTGAGATGTGTGTATTGTGATAGATGATGATGATGATTTAGATGCTAATTTTATGCTATGTTAATTGGATTATTAATGTTGATCATGTTAGTTAAGTTAGACTAGGCTTTCCCATATATGTGATGGTATATACATAGTTTGTTGGTTAGTTTCATCTTAGCATTTTTCCATATTTTTTGATGGTATATGCTTAAAATGAATAAATTGGTTGTCAGTTTATTTCAACATTTTTCCATATTTGTGATGGTGTATGTCTAAAATAAATTGAGTAGGATTTGTTAGTGTTGGTATGACATTGTCTTTTCATCTCAATAGAGAGATCAACATGTGATGTGGATGGGAAAATAAAGAGGTAAAATGCTCGTGCATCAGTAAAGACTGTAATTGGAACATAAATAGGCTAAAAAACATGAGCCTCTTTCATGCCTTATATCTTTGAACCATTGTGTTTGTTAGAGAAGGGTCGTGTTTACCTTTTATTAAGTGATTTTCATAGTCCCTTGAAAGAGTATGAGGGCAAAAAGGTTAAAATGAGGGAAAATGTCTGGGTAGCATAACCTATAAAGTGAGAATGATATGCCCTTATTTACAGGTGACCCAAGAGCTACTATAGACAAGTCCATGACTTAAATCTTTTTTTTTTTTTTTTTGTGTAAGATGATCAATGTGGGAATCCTACAATGGGATTTTGTATGGGTTAAGGTTATGTAACGCTGATCAATGTGAGAAGCCTTTTTCATTTATTTTTCCCTTTGAGAACAAAGCTTGGCTTAGCCATCCTTCAAGGGAGTGCCTTAAGCATTTGTTTTTAATTTTAAATAGTTATTCTTTAAGAGAGTAGTCTATTGATAGTAGCAAAGGGAAGTTATGTAGATGTCCTTCAAGGGAACAATCTACATTGGAAAACATGACTTGAGACTTTATAACTTTGTCACATATCCCATTTTTTTTGATTTTAGTCATGGACAAGACTATAGAGGCTTAGGAGTTTTCCACTTTGAGGTAAAGACCATACCACTATGTAAGTTAATTAAGTGTATAAGAATAAGGGTGAAGAGAAATGGAAATGAATGTAATAGGGATGCTCAAGGGACAAGCTCAATTTTAAACATGAGGTAAAGTGACGCTTGTTTAACAAAATAATGTTCGTAGGTGTAAGGCATTTAAAGGCTCAGGTTTTGGCCTTCTTTCAAGAGATGACAAGTGATAAGTTCCTAAACCATACTTATAAGGTCCAATCCAATTAGGAGTAAACTTACCCCATTTGCTTTTATTCATATTCATCACATGTTGATTTCTTATAAGATGAGATCTCCTATATTGAAATGTCACTCTTTGAGTTTTTTGTTATAAGTGTGTTTGATATGCTCTTGATAGATTTGGAGGTGGTTGAGGAATATGAGATGACACTAATCAAGCAAGTCAAGTTGAGTCAAATGTTTCTGGTGAAAGTCATCATTAGTATGTCTTGTAGAGAAATGTGAAGAGAAGGAATCTGGACTTCAAGAGGCAAAACAACCCCCATCCCATATACCAATGAAAAAGGTGTAGCACCTGTAGGGGTTTGAATGTTAGTGTGGTAAGCCCATAAAGAAAAAGAATGTGTGTGTGCCAATGCTTTCCCATATCATTGACTAATTTCATGAGAATTTTGGTCAATGTTTTGTTAGAAGCTTTTACCTATCCATTAGCTTGTGGATAGTATGATGACAAGAAGATTAATTTGATTCCAAATGTATTACAAAGACTTTGAATAGTCTTGTTTTTGAAAGATTTTTTGTTATTGGTTATAATTTTATGAGGGACACCAAAATGATAGATGATGTGATGGTTGATGAAGTCAATAATTTTTTTAGCTTTAATGGAGATGAGAGGGATGGCTTCGACCCACTTGGTGAAGTATTCAGTGGTAGTAATGATAGAATGATGACAGAGGGATGATTGAGGGTTAATCTCTCTGATTAGATATAAGCCCCATTGGGAGAAGGGCCAAAAGTCTTTGGCAACTTGTAATGCATTACTAGGAACATGAAGGAGGTTAGCATGTTATTGACACTTGACACAATACAAAATGTAATCAACATAGTCTTAATGAAGTGTGGGCCAATAATAGCCAAGTTAAAGGATACGCTTGCAACTACATGACCATTGAAATGCCCACCACAAATCCCATCATGGACTTCCTTAATAGTGAAGGGAATTGTAATACTAGTGAGGCATATAACAAGAAGACCATCAAAACCTCACTTGTAGATAAGTCCCCCTAGGATAGTGTAATGAGTGGCATGTTTTATGAAGGCTAATTTCCCATTATTGGAGAGATCAGAAGGGGTAATAGAGAAGAAAAGATAATCTATGAGTTTTTTGTACCATAAGTCATGTGGGTTGGTTGTTACATTTTTAATAAAGAGGATGTTAGCTGAGATATAGGAGGGTAATGTTAAGTGATGCATGGTGACATAGATTCTCAAAGAGGAGGATGAAGAGGGTATGTATGAAGCAAGTGAAGCCATTGTGTCAACAAACTTGTTTGTAGATTGAGGAATAGTTTACAAGAGATAAGAGTCAAGTTATCTCAATAGCGTATCTACATGATGTTTATAGCACTACAAAATTTCATTCTTACATAGGTAGGAACCATTAACCTAGTTAACCACTAGCTGAGAATCACCAAAAATGGTTATGGATGTGATACCTAAGAAGAGAGTTGTTTGAAGTCCTAGAATCAAAGCCTCATATTCAACCATATTTTTAGTGCATTAGAAATCTAGTTTAAATGATAAAGGCATATGCTCACCATCTAGAGGAATAAGAATGACCCTCGCACCCCTATCATGTTGGCATTTAGATCCATCAAAGAACATCATCATTTGAAAGGAGATGTCATTGATGGAGAGCATTGCAATGGATTCATTAGGGAATTCAAGGTTTGAACGCTGATTATCAAGCAAAGGGGTAGTGGCTAGCTGATCAACGATTGTTTGCCCCTTAATAGAATTTTATTGAATGAACTCTAAGTCAAATTTAGCAAGAAGCATGAGCCACTGAGCTACACATTGGTTGTGATATGGTTTAGAATGCATGTATTTGAGGGGTAAATTATAGGTGACAACATAAGTTTTGTGATTTAGGAGATAATGGTGAAGCTTGGAGGTGGAAAAGGCCAATGCAAGGCAATTTTTTTTAGTAAGGGTATATCGAGTCTCATAATCAATAAGTATGCAACTTATGTAGTAAACCACTTGCTCTCAATGTTGGTCATCTCGATGTACAATCATAACACCTAGAGAATGGTCTATTATGGAGATGTATAGGTAGAAAGGCTAATTTTCCTTAGGTGGAATAAGAACCAGTGGGGAAAGGAGTTATTTTTTAAGTGCATCAAAAGCTTCCTATCAATCTATATTCCAATAGAGGGAGACATCCTTTTTGAGGAGATGGTGAAAGGGTTGGCAATGATCTGACAACTGAGAAATGATGTGGTGAATTGACTAAAGTTTACCATGTAGGCTATAGAGTTGTTTGATATCAGTAGGTAGAGCCATCTTTAGGATTTCTCTAACCTTAGCAAGATCAACCTTGATACCATAGAGAGAAATGATAAAACTTAAGAGCTTATCAAAAAGAACACCAAAGACACATTTCTTTGGGTTTAGTCAAATGTTATATTGGAGGAGATGAGAAAATATAATTTAGAGAATTTCCAAGTGATCTTGATGAAGTTTAGACTTCTCAAGTAAGTCATCCATGTAATATTCCATAATTCTATGTAGAAGATCATGGAAAAGGTAAGTCATGGCATATTGGTAAGTTGCACCAATGTTCTTCAAGCCAAAAGGTATGACCCAATAATAGAAAGTCCCCTATGGGGTAATGAAGGTTGTCTTATGTTGATCTTTAGGAGCGACCAAGATTTGATTATATCCAAAGAACCTATCCATAAGTGATAGCATCTCATATCTGGTTGTTAGATCAATAAGTTAGTTGATACTTTGTAATAGGAAGTCATCTTTTGGATAAGCGAGGTTTAAATCATGAAAGTCAATGAAAATGTGGATTCCCCTGGTTGTTTGTATGATAGGAACAATATTGGAAATCCATTACAGGTAGTTGATGGGTTGGATAAAGTTTATATAAAGGAGATGTTGGAGCTCTTATTTGATAAGGAGAGTAATATGAGGATGCATCTTACAAAGCTTCTACTTAATAGGTTTAACATCTTGATTGGTGACAATGTTATGGGTAATAATAGAGGGGTCAATACTAGGCATGTCATTGTAAGACCAAGCAAAGGATTTGCTATGGTAATTAAGAAATATGTCATAACTAGCTTGCTCAAAAGAATCTAAAGATTGGCCAACCTTGAGGATGCGAGGGTTATTGTGAGAGGGAAAGTTGATTGTAATGGTTGATTAATTTAACATAGCTTGTGTTTCAAATGGGAGTGATTGTTGGATATGGAAATCATTCATAACCATGTAGGTGAGAATTGCATCATCATATTGAAATTAGATAGTGTTAATATTGGGAGTCTTCATCAATTATTTTAGGATGAATGAGAGGAAGGGACCTTATTTACTTACCCTGACAATAGATGAGATGCTCTAAATGGATGGAATTTATTAAAAAAAATTTAGGAGGTATAGATACCTCTGATTTAGTTGGTGATGGTGGAGAAAAAGGTGGAGAAGGAGAGATTAGTTATTCGATAATTGGTACATGGGAAGTCTTAATGAGCTTAGTTGGTTTGTCATAGCCCACTCCATGCTTCTTTTTGGCATTTTCAATGGTGTTGCTAGTAGGATATTCAATAGGCATATGAACACCTTGTTCATAATGACCCAAATAAAATATTTTATAGGCACACCTATAGAGATAGGTTTGAGTGAATCTAGGATTACTTAGGAAAGAGAACTCACAGGTAAATGGTTGTGGTGAAGAAGATGGATTGTTGATAGTGGGAGCTTGATCAATTCCCCCATATGTGAAATTGGTTTGAAGGTTAGGGGGCACATAAGGGATGACCATCCCAATATGAGGATCATAATTTGGGTGTATGTGAAGCCTTACATACTCTTGTGGAGTATAAAACATGTTGAGCATCAAAAAATGATATTCACTAAGTGACAAATATTGAAAAGTCTCCTCCATGGGATCTTTGTCAAGAATTTATGTTGCCATTGTTTGAGTAGCCATGGGAGTGGAGCTTGTAGAAGCTTAAAAATTATCATGTAGAGAAGATGATGTTTTTAATGTAATGAGAAAATCATTGGGACTACAAGTCATGTTGCATGTTTTAAATGAAGGTGGGTCAATAGGTATAACATGTACTTGTCCATCATGTTCAAACTTGACACAACAATGCAAAGTTAATGGTACACATGCCATAACATGTATCCAAGGCTATCTAAATAGTATGTTATATTGGAACTCTCCTTCCATAACATAAAAGAGCTTAGGAATAGTGTGGGGACATACACAAATATGTAAGATAATAGTGCCCACCATAGTCACTGTAGTATTGTTAAAGGAGTAGAGTACTACATCGGTTTGAGACATGCAATTGTCAAGAAGGGATATTTATTTATATCCATGGGTGTAAATAATATTAATACTATCTCTCCCATCGATCATAACTATCTTGACATGAGTTTGATCAATATATGAGGTAATAAATAGGGTAGAATCTTGATCTTCATGATGTTGAAGTAGAATTTTTGAATCACTGAAAGAAATCAAGGAGATGGAATTAAGGGAGCCAACCAACACTAAAATAGGTTGGGGATCATCTGATTGTACCTAAATTGCTTCAAAAACACTAATGAAATCTTGATGGTGTTGGGATGAGTTTTTGATTAACTCATACAAAGACATTTTCACAAGAGTTTGGTGAAGTTGTTTCACCATTGAGCTTTGAATAACATCCAAATATGTTGTTTTAGGAACACCCAAGATGGAAATATTAGGATTAAGAAGAGGAGTGTCTTTGGTGAAGGGATGAGTCCAAGGAGTAGTGACCTTTTTCTTAGCTTTATCTGTTTGGTTTTGTGACCGTGTGGCCACATTAACTGTGTTGATTTGAAATGTCGATGAAGGAGGTGGTAAAGGGGTCACAACGACATCTTTAGGTTTGAATTTAGGTGGAATGGTAGGAGGACATATGGATGCCAAAGGTTAAATAAAAGGAAAGTTAATGGTATTATCATCGAAGAGAGTGTTGACATTCAAGTCTTTCTAAATTATTTCTATGAGGGCTTTATAAAACTCGATATAATGTCTAGGTGAATGATGATATAAACACACTTATGTATCATCAAACCAAGATGGCTTCATTTTAAGAGGACTATAAGGCTTAATGGGAGGAACAGTTTTTATGGAAGATTTCAATAACTGACATAGGAAAAAACTTTGAGAGCTTACAAGTGGGCTCCCACTTGTTATGTTAATAGTAGACACCTTTTATTTTAGTGTTGGAAAGGTAATTTTACATGGTGATTTTTTTGGTGATGGTGGAGTTACGTGTTTTTATATCAATTTCTTAGTGTCAGATGTGAGAGGTCTACCAGATGGCAAAGGTAGGAGTGGAGGTAGTTTAACCTTTTATTTTTCTTGGTTAGGAAATATTCCAACTAAAGTAGAGGGGTCTGGCCCCAAAATGGATGATAAAATAGAGGGTTGAAGAAGGGAATGATGAGATATAGGGAAATCAACATTTTTCTATAATTTAGGTTGTGAAACTCTAAATTATGGTTGAGGAGCTAAATCTATTTCACCTATGGATGAATTAAATTAGAGATGGGGTATACGCCTAAGGGCCTACTCTACTTTAATGTAACAAATTCCTATGAGGGAGAGGGCTCTAACATAGATGGATAAAATTCAAGTGCTTTTGGTGAAGAAGCTCTAGCTTTGTCAAAGACCTTGGGGTGAAGGGTAGTGAGAGGGTTAGTGGTAAAGGTTGACATTCATTGTGTTAGATAAGGATTTTTTAGATAGTCCCAAAATGCCACATGATCTAGCTTCATGGAGTCAAGAAATTCTAAAATTTTCACTAACCGTGAGAAGGGTTTAGATGAAGTTAACATAGGCCTTATGGTTATGTCTTTAGAAGGCTATGGTGTTTGGGAGAGAGGGAAATTGTTGGTTTCTACTATTTTGGGCCAAAGATAAGAAAGAAACACAATGGGTTCCTCTTCGATAGAGATGAAATGGCCTGCCATGAGTGGAGGGGAGGTAGGCAAATAGGGTTCCTCAAGAGGGTAAAGCATAGGTATTGTGGCTCCCTCAACATGTGGGCAAGGCATGGATAAAGTATGATCCTCCATAGGTAAAATAAGGGGTAAGAGTGGGACAATTGGAGTAGGCACAATAGGTCTCTTATCTATTATGGGAGTAGATAATACTAGCTCCTTTGAGTGAAAATGTGGAGTGGGTGGGGTACTACTCTCTATAGGTGGAGGAGAGGTTGGTGAAGAAGGTTCCTTAAGAGGGTATAATGTAGGAATGATGTTCCCTTCAATATGTGGTTGAGGAATATGTAGGGTGTGCTCTTTAAGTGGTAAGAGGATAATTAAAATTAGTATAAAAGGAATTGGTATTTTGGTATTACAGGCTCTTCAGGTGACAAAAAAAGTGGTAAAGGAGGATCTTCCTCTCAAAGGAGTGGAACAGGTGAAATAGGTTCTTCTCCCTGAGGAAGAAGAATGGGAAAAATAAATGCCACTAAATGTGGGGGAGGAGTTGGCTCCAAGAGGGGGATAAGAATACGGCTTTCTTCCACAAATCCATTCAAGGCCACCGCAATAAGAATGTCATCACGTCTTTGGAAAATTTGGATGGGACAAGGCTGACCTCTTCTCATACTATAGCCAGAGAGGCTGTTCAGTTTTATTTGGCCCTTTTTTTAGAAGACCTACCTCATGATGAACTTACATAAAATATAATGTTATCTAGTATCCCTTCGTGGTGATAGCTGAAATGAACAACTCTCTTCTTCAGCCAGTTGGTATGGAGGAACTGGAAGGGGTGGTTTTTAGTTTGTCAAAGGGCAAGGCCCTAGGGTTTGATAGATTTATAGATGAGTTTTACCAGGAATTCTAGGACATTATCAAGCAGGACCTTTTGGATGTGGTGTAGGAATCTTACTCCAGCAAAGAAATGCTCTGTGTGCTTAATGTTACTTTCTTAATCCTAATCCTGAAAAAGGAGCAGGCTAACTAGCTGGACCTTTTTAGACCCATTGCATTGTGCAATGTGGCCTACAAAATCATTACCAAGCTTCTTGTGAAAAGACTCAAAGGCTACCTCCCCATGGTTATCTCTAAGGAACAATGGGGTTTTGTTGTCGGTAAACAAATTCTAGACGGGGTGGTGATTGCCTCCAAAGCTATTCATTCAATGAGCGTGTCTCAGGAGTGCACCATGGTCATGAAGCTTGATATGGCTATGGATTATGATAGAGTCAGCTGGGGTTTCTTGCATAAGGCCCTTGTGGTGTTTGGTTTCAGTCTGGTTTGGGTTTGATGGATGTTAAGCCATGTCATAACACCATCCTTCTTAGTCCTTATTAATGGGGAACCCACAGAGCTTTTTGGGGCCTCTAGAGGGCTACGCCAAGGGGACTCACTTTCTCCTTACCTATTTATCATCCTGGTTGAAGGTCTGGGGAGACTTATCAAGCTCTGTGTTGCTTAGAACATGTTGCAAGGTTGGCAATGGGGGAATGGACTGCCCACTCTATCCCACCTCCAATTCGTTGATGACACTGCCTTGACAGGGAGAGCTTAGATTAGTGAAGTGGTAGTGTTTCGGCATACTTTAGACATTTATTTGGTAGCCTTAGGCCAAAAAATTAATGATCACAAATCCTCTATTTTCTTCTTTAACACCCCTGAACTCATTTAGTGGAGGATTGCTACTATCTTGAGGTTTCAGATTCAGTCTCTTCCTCTCACTTATCTGGGGATCCCTATTGTGCTAAGAAGACAACCCAGACTTTTTTGGTAAAATATTCTAGACAAAATCAAACAAAAAGTTACTCACTAGACTCATAGATGGCTTTTTACTACCAGAAGGGTGACTCTCCTGCAATCAGTGATTTAGGCTCTACCTATATATCGAAGCATGGTTCAGGCTACCCTAGTTTACTTCCTCAGGGAATTCGATGCTCTTAATCACCAATTTCTATGGAGTGGGAATTTGTAGAATTCTAAATGGAGCCTCATTAACTAGGACATAGTCTGTAGGCCCAAAAAAGTGGGCAACCTTGGAATTCACTCGGTGATTTTATGTAGTCAGGCTCTCACTGCCAACCTATACTGGCGATGGTGCTCTAGCCCATCGCATCTCTGGACTCGTATTTTGTATCACAAATATTTTCTTGGAGTTGAGTCCCTTGATATATCTAGGCTTCTTGTGGAGGGGCAGGGGTCTATGGTGTGGAATACACTCAAGCTTGGGGCCCAACTAGTTAAACGCAACCTCTTCTAGATTTGTAATAGTGGTAGGATGGCTCTTTTTTGGAATGATTCATGGGATGGATCACCTCCTCTCTTATCCACTCATCCACACTTGTAGGATCTCTGTAACTCCTTTCACACTACTGGATGGAACACAGTGGCTCAGTATAAGGAGGCTTTTAATCTTGGCACACTTGTTGGCTATCATTGGAAGAACTCCTCAGACTGGCCACCGAGGGGCACCGTAAAAGATCGGATGGAGTTATCTCGGATCCTTGCAATTAGGAGATGTAGATTCCTACATGATCAAGATGTTTTGGCCTAGGGAGGAGAGCCATTAGGGAAATATTTAGTTTCTTTAGGGTACATCTCCCTGACCAAACATATTTTTGGAGATGTGGAAGTTCCTTGGTGGAAAAAAGTGTGGAATTGCTTCTCTTGGCCCAAATGCAATTTTTTTCTTTGGGCTTTGGTTTACAACAGGTGCCTAACTTGGGACAATCTCTGTAAATGAGGCTTCCAAGGACCATCGATGTGTGTGTTATGCTACAACAACAATGAGATGATTTCTCATTTGTGTTTCTAATGTTCTTTTGCCACGCAGATCTAACATCTTTGGTGGGGTGCCTAGGGATGTCCCTGCTGGCACACCTCCTCATTATTAGACTTTCTGGATCACCTAGGTTAGCCTCACTCAAAGGAGTCTTTTCTCAAGATAGCCTGGCTCATAGGCCCTTCTTTCATTCTGTGGTAGATCTGGCTAGAGCAGAATAGGAGGATTTTTTAGGATGCCTCCCTAGAGCTCATGCATATATGGGTTAAAATTCTTTACTTGCTCCAAGAAACTCTGCAAGCTAAGTGCACAATTGGGGAAAGTCTGGCTCTAGACAATGCTGCTATGTATAAGAGGCTCTCCTATGTTTCTCCACACAACACCCTCCCTACTCTACTCCCACACCCAACAAAGAGAGGCTGACGACAAATGCAACTGGTCACTCGGTAGGGTCAATGGACTCCACTGGCGATTGGGGTATTGAAAGCAAACACTGACAGTTCTTCACATGGCAATCCTGGACCTGTCAGGATTGGTGGAGTGGGATGTGATAGCTAGGGGAATTTGTAATTTTGTTTTTCTATATTCAAAGGTCATTACTCCAAAAATCTCATGGAAGCCATAGCAATTTTAGAGGCGGTGCAGAGTCCTACCAGTATGGCTGGAAGAAGCTTATTTGTGAATCAGATTCACAAGTGATTGTCAATCTTTTGAATAACTAGAATCTGGAAAATGTTGAGTGGCACTTGGCTACAGTGGTTTAATAGATTCTATAGTTAAGTACCTCTTTTGATTTTGTTTCTTTTGTGCATATCCCACATGAATGGAATGGTGTTGCGGATTGTTTGGCCAATTGGGTGGCTGAGCAAGGCTCATCGTGGAGTGTTGTTGATCACATGATGCTCTCCCTAAACTTATCTTAGGGTTTGTTTTAGCTTATTGACCATGATAAGGGTTTGTAACTATCTCTATTTTCCATTTCTTCATTAAATAAATTTTTACCCCTTTAGTTATAAAAAAAAAAAAGTGGGGGAGGAGTCAATGAAATGGATGTCTCCTATCGAAGGGAAGATTGAACTAGAGGTAAAAGAAAGACCATATTAACCATATGGATATTATGATCACATGAGTTAGTTGTGGATTAGAGAATATTTTGATTTGGTGAATGGTTAGGAAAAGGTTGTTTAAACACATCCATATTTTGATTAGGGGGTGCATTAGGATTATCCAAGATGAGATCACCTCTATCAAGCATATCTTGAACAATGTTTTTAAATGTCTCAAAATTATTAGAATTGTGGCCTTTAACTCAATGGTAACCACAAAAATCATCTTCCTTATACTAGGTTGGGATAGGATGGGAAGGGTCAAACTATATAGGAGGTTTGATCTAAGGAAGGATTATGACACCTTGTTCCAATAGTTTCTCCAAGATGGATGTATATGACTCCGTAATGGGAGTGTATTGTCTTTATTCATACCATTGTTGGAATTGCTTGGTCAGCTTTTGGGAAGTTGAGGAATTCAATTGGTTTATGGTTATGGAAGAGGCTAAATTAACAACCAATACATTGGTAGAGCATTTATATTTTTGGTTAGAGGGAGAAGTTTTAGAGGAGTCATTTGATTTGGAATTGGGGTTCTTACTATGCAACTTGACTTTACCTTCATCTATAGCATGAAACTCAAGTTTCTATGCCATTGTAAAGGCCTATCAAATGTGTAGAAAGTTTGTACCCAAAGTGTGGATAAGATGTGCCTAGCACATGCCCTTGAAAAGAGCTCAATGAGAATAGTTTTGTGTAAGGAGAAGGAGATTTGATTGATCAAGCTTCTCTAATGAGTGATAAAATCTATAATAGACTCGTCATCAAATTATCTAATAGAATAAAGGTCTATTATAGAAACCTTCTTAGAAATTTTAATAGAGAAATGGTCTAAGAATATTTGTGTGAGTTAGGTAAATGAGAAAAGGGAGTGCTGAGGTATAGATCTATACCAATCCAAGGCAACACCTAAAAGAGACATGGGGAAGGTGTGAAGTAGCAATGCATCATCATGCCCTATTAAATAATAAGCATGTCTAAATGCTTGTAAGTGCTATTATAGGTCCTCTTTACTCTAGAAATGAGTAAATTTAGGGAGTTCCCTTTGGCTGGGATAAGGATGAAGAGGTATAAAAGGATGGATTGGTTCATTTCATATCTGATCATACAATAGCACATTCTTTGAACCAAAAATAGATGTCTCTAGATTAGACATTTTGTCCATCAACATCTTAATAAGGTCTAGAGGGGGATTAGTTTTTGAAATACATCTTAAGTTATAGGGAACTTGATAGGAAGTAGAGGGAGCGTATGACATAGCTTGTTGAGGTTGTGTTGGAGTAACATAAGGTTAATAAGTCATAGGCTAGGGTGTGGAAAGAAAAGGGGCTTGTCCTATTGGGTTGGAGATTATGCCTTGGTTGGTTATTGTTATTATAGGTTGGATTATTGGCATGGTTAAACTGGATGAAGGGTGAGTCATAACTCAGGTAATTATAGGTATGAGGGTAGATGGAATAGGTACCACTAAATTATGGAATGGGGTGTGACTTGATTGAACTGGTTATGGTTATGAAAGTAGGGAAGTCACACCAGGGTTTAGGTGGGATTGGGTAGTTAGAGATGCTACACTTTGGACATTGTTTATAGTTGGGTTACTCATTGAAGTGGTGGTTTGGGTAACCATGGGGAAAATAGTGGAGTAAATTGAAACTAAGGCTATCTCCATTAGAGAGGTTGGTATACCATAGATTGGGTCACCTAAAGAATTATGGGTTTGGCTCATAGTAAGGTATTGTTGAAGGGCTGCCATATTGAGATCAAGAAATTTAGTAAAATCTTGATCTCCTTTAGGCATGATGGGAATTTAATTAGGGTTGGGAGTATGCTTAGTATCTAAAGTATGCTTGATAATAGAATCAAAAGTGAGAGGGGAAGGTGGAAGTGGTTGCCAGCTTGCGTAATCAGTAAGAATTTTGGCTTGAGCTCATGTCAATACCATGCAAGAGGAAGAATAAATAGTCTTACTACCTATATTAGAAACAAAATAAGGAAAAACCAAGTTTGAGTGCAGGTAAGTGGGTTATTTTAGCTTGCTATATTGAGTAGATGAAATTACAGTCACTGACATTGGTTGCTTGATCGATGTTGATAGAAAATGTTTTCCAACATCAGTGGATTAATCGATGTTAGTAGGTAAAATCTATCGATGACGGTAGGGTTAACTGATGTCGATCACTGTGATATCCTAGGAAATGGAAAAATTGATGTTTTAAGAAAATTTAAGTTGAAAGTAGGTAAAACAATATATGTAAGAGGTTTGTGTAAGAAGTAAGAACACACAGAAAACTTGAGATAACAAGTTATACAAATTGATTATTTTAAATAGTATTAATTTTGTGAATCAATATAAAACATCCTTACTAACTCCAAAATATAGAAGGCAAAAGAGAATTAGAAAAAGAACATATAGCCAAAAACTATTAAGTCCTAGAGATTAATTTTTAGTCTTGTGTTGGCTTATGCCTTAATCAGATAGTGAGAAGAGAATTTGGTTATTGAAGGTACTAAAAAGAAATCTAGAGATGGTTTTAGGTTAGTTTTAGTGCTCAAGAGGAAATATATGTTAGATGAAGTACATGGTTTGTTATAAGAGCTTGCTATTCACACTTCATGGACATGGAACTGAGCCAGGATGCTTAGCCAAAATATACCTTCTATCTAGAGTTTATACTCCACCAGAAAATCGAGTGGGTTCTCCCCTTGGTGGTGAAATCCAATTAGGATAGCCGGGTAGGGTAAGGCGATCCACTAGGCGATGAAATATCGATGGGACTTTTCTTAGGTTAATTTAGATGTTTGTTTATGTGAATGTGAATTGGTTGTGTAACATAGGTGCACTACAATTTATTCAAAATTCTTGTAATTAACTAGGTGAGTTAATATGTAACAAATAAATAATGAAATATAGTAAGTTTTAAACCCAAATCTAAAATGTTTAGATTTGAATGAAAATAGAGATGAAATAGGAATAAAGTATGAATTTCACTATCCTAATGTACATGCAAGAAGAAGTAAAGAAGAAATTATCTTTTTTTTAAAAAGAAAATGATAAATTGCTTTTAGAGGCAAAGATAAAAGAAGGAAAATTTTAATTTAATTATTTTTAAACATAAAATAAAATATTGAATTTTTCATTTTTAAGGGAAAAGAGGAGGAAGTGAAATAAATGAAGTTTTCACTATAATGAACGTATATGAATGCTTAAAACAAGAAATTAATCCAATGAAAACTCCAGGGTCCCACCAGGCATGCTAGAAATGTTTTGCTAAATTTTATCTATTTCAAGTCTAAAGGAAAATAGAAAAGAAAGGTGGAAATAAGTGATTAGAAACAACCCAGATTGGTTTGTGTGCCATATATAGACATTGTGAGCACTCCTCTTTGGCTAGGGAGGACTACCTGCAAGTAAGAAAGCACTACCACAAGATGTTTGTTAGTAGTTAAATGAGTGGGCTGCCAAGCTATGCGCTTGTTCTAAGAAGCATGAATCTTTCTTAGAGATTACAGTCCACTTTTGAGGGACAAAAAAATAATAAATAACTAAAAGAGAGGTAAAGAGAGAGTGAATGAGAGATAATATTACCATTATTCACAACTTGAGTAAAATAGAGACTGTCAACATGTAGGTGGTGTACTTTGTTTGTGTTTTATAAGTTGTTTGGGTAGGTTTTGAAAAGCTTAGGGGATCCACAATAGTTGATGTTGATGGGGGAGTGATAAATATCAGTTATACTATCGAGGTCGATGGTGAAGGTGATCAATGTCAATTAGGCTGTCGAGGTTAGTAGGGGCAATAATTACGTAGAGGTTTGCAAAAGGATTTTTTAGGTCTAGGAAATGGTTTTGATCAGGTCTGGGAGGTTGGGGAGAGTTATAAGAGAGAGAGAGTATGGTTTGAATAGATCTAGTCAAAGGTTTGGTGTGTCAAGTAAAAGGGAAACAAGTGAGGAAGCTTTGTAACTCCCTCATCGGGGTTTGGTCAGGAGTACGGAAAGCAATGCATAGTAGATATAAAGAAATACTAGAATAAATGTTTAAAAGACCTATAAAATAAGTGATGTACTTAGATATAGTGGTCACTAAATGATAAGTGCCAGATTGATGATCCCTATCATGGAGTCCAAACTTGAATGCCTGAATAGAGAGAACAAGTGGGTGTTATTGGTCCTCAAGATCTTAGTTCTTGATTGTGATTGACTTACACAAGATGATAGTAATATAAGATGTCAAAAATAGAATGCCTAGAGCTTGAATGCAAGTAAGAATGAATTTTATTGATTTCTACTGACCTAAACTTTAGGTTGGATTTTGGCTTATATTTCTAATGTCAATGATCCCACCGACATCGACTATGGGTTGATTGACATCAGTGGCCCTAGAATAGGTAAACCTTACTATTTTTGGCCTATTTTCTATTATTTTTTGTGCCAAGTGTGACACCCATTATAAAATGGTAGAAATAAGAGGTTAGGAAGGAGGTAGTTGACTAGGAATTTAGTTTGGAAGTGGGAATAAGTCTTGGGTAGTTAGGATGAGAGGACTAGGTCTTGAGATGACTCATCAAGTAAGAATTAGTCATAGGGTGTGGTGGCTAAGTAAGGTGGAAATAGGGGTTTTTAATTAACTTAATTAAGTATTTTAAATTAATTAAATGTGTGAAGGGTAAAATTATGGGTTAGGGAGGCTAATCATTATTATTAAAAAATGGGTTAAAAGGGGTTTTGGCATGGGGAGTTATGCATGTGTTTGTGTCATAATTTTGGTGTCTAAAGATGTCATGAAAATGGGCTACTATCATGGGTGGAAGTGTACATATGGACTTATCTTATGTCACTATTCCATTGGAGGGTAAGATGGTCAAGCTTTATAGAGAGCCAAAGATGTTGCATGTAATTGAAGATCCAAAACTTGCTCTAAATTAAGTATTGTACACTGATTTTGACTTCAGGAACTTTATTAAGAATGTTGAAGCTAATGAAAAACCTATTGTTCTTGATATTAAACCTAACAAAGAAGGTGTAGTTTTGATGATGTGTTTTGATAGGGCTTGATCTAGTCTTAGAAATAGAGCTAGGGTTATTTTCTATGCCCCTAATGGTAAATGTTTCATGTTTTCTTTTCAACTATCCATTGAGTGCATGAATAATAATATTAAGTATGAGACACCCTTGTTTGGTTTACATATTGCCCATGGATATGGAATTAAAATCTTGATTGTCAAGGGTGATTTTGAGCTAGTGGTAAAGCAAGTCCATAGTGCTTTTGGCACAAAAAATAAAAGGTTGAAATAATATCAGAATGTTATTTGGGATTTTCTTAAAAAATTTGATGCATTTAATCTGTGTTATCATGATAGAAACTTCAACCAAGAAGTTGATATAATTACAAGGCTAGGTTCTCAATTTAACATTAAAAATATGAGCCCTCATTATTAGTATCAATTAGAGTGCTTTCCAGGCCTTTAGTCCTAGATAATGTTCATCATTGGCATGTATTTAAAGATGATGATTAGATTAGAAAGTTTCTAAATTATGAGGTTGAGTTCCATGATTAGCTCATATATTTGGAATATATTATTTAGGTATGTGATGGAAAAAAAACCTTGTTTGAGATGGGCATCATTCCACTGAAGACAAACATGTTCCCTAGAGGATTGATAAGTTTAAAAGCATTTTTTGATGGATTTTATAAAATTAAATCAAGACTTATTTATCTCAAAATATGTGACTAAGTACAACTTAGGTTATCATGAGAATATAAGGAAGGTTTTCCTAGGTACTCACATAAGTATAGCTAAGAAGCAAGTTTACATACAACTACTAAGAAAGTACCACGACTATTTAGCATGGTCTTATTCTGAGTTGAAAGCATATAGGGAAGACTTGTTCTATCACATCATCCCATTGCAACCTAATATAAAGCCTTTCAAGGAGAAATAGAGGCCTATTAACCTGATCTTGGCCACCAAGATGAGGGAAGAGTTAAAGAAGCTAAGGGATGGTGGAATCATTCAGCCCATAATGTACTCATTATGGGTTATGAATTTAGTCCTTATGAGAAAGAAGTATGGTGATATCCACTTGTGTGTGGATTTATAAAACTTGAATAAGGATTATTTGAAATATAATTATCCCCTACCCAATATGGAGAACCTACTAGAAATTGTTATTTAATTAGAGATGTTATCTACTTTATATGGTTTCTCTAGATACAACTAGGTTATGGTCAAAGAATTCAAGAGACCCAAGACTGCGTTCACAATGCCTTGGGGCATGTATGTATATATGAGGATGAATTTTAGGTTGATTTATTCTAGTGAAATGTTCCATCAAGTTATGTATGTTAATTTTTTAGGGATAATTAATAAGTTTATATATGTGTATCAGCTTGACATTACTATGTACTAGAAGACTAGAGAAGAACTTTTAGAGCATCTAGAAAAAGTGTTGATCAGATGTAAGGAGTTCAACATCTCACTTAATCCAAATAAGCACCAATTTGTATTATAAAAGGCCAAGTTAGTGTTCAATAATGGTGCCATGATTGACGCCGAGAGGGTAGAAGCCATCGACAAAGTGCCTATCCCACAATCCAAGAAAGGAATTCAGTCTTTCTTTGGATAAATTAAATTTATAAGGAGGTCTATGTCCAATTTTATAGAGATCACTCTACCTATAAATTCCATGTTGAAAAAGGACCAAATCATCAAGTGGGAGGAAAAGGCCATGAAAACATTCAAATACATTAAAGGATCTTTAAAGTATACCCCTATTTTGGCCAACCTTGATTACACTAAGCCATTTTAGATATTCTATTTTACATCATATAATACTATTGCTACTATTCTATTAAAAAATAATGAAGATAGTCACGATCAACCTATAGCTTTATTTAATAAATATATGAAAGGTCTTGAGCTAAATTATACCATTATGGAAAAATAAGCTTTTGCTCTCTTGAAAGCTATCAAAATGTTTAGTCCTTATATTCTAAGTTCAAAGATTATTGATTATGTCCTGCATACCATGGTGAAGGACATATTGACTCAGACTAAAGTATCCACCAAGAGATGTAAGTGGGTCAACAAGTTACAAGAGTATGGCATGAATATTTATACCACTAAGCTAGTAAGAAGAATGGGTCTAACCAAGCTTATGGATGAGACCAATTTGCAAGCTATTGAGGTAAACATTGTTTTTTTTAATGTTGATGATTCCTTGAATAAATTTAACATGTATCCATGGTATAAAGATATTGTCTAATACTTGTAAAATCTGAGTTATCCCCTGACTTGGGAAAGAATCAAAGAAAAACTCTCAAACTTGTCTCCCCAAAATACCTCGACTGAGACTGGACTAGCATGGAGGAATCTAGATGGTATTCTCCTAAGATGTGTGTTGGAAGAATAGACTACTAACTTGATTGAAGAATTTCATAATGGAATGTGTGGTGGTATTTTTACACATAAGGTTACATCTCATAAAATTTTGAGAGTTGGTTATTGGTGGCCATCATTATTCAAGGATGTTGCTCATATAATCAAAAAGTGTGAGAAGTATCAGTGTTTTGTTGAGAGGATGAATGCTTCAATTTCTCTTCCTTTGTATCTTGTGATGATTGAAGACCCATTTAGATAATGGGGAATGGATTTCATTGGAAAAATTGTTGATTCATCAAGTGCTGGACATAGATGGATACTAGTTGTAATTGACTACTTCACAAAATGGGTTGAAGCAATCCTTACAAAGAAGGTTACACACCAGGTGGTTATGGATTTTTTTATTAAATTAGATTATTTGTAGATTTGGTGTGCCTATTAAGGTTATTATAGACAATTCCATGAGTTTCAAATCCAAGCCTTTAGTGGCATTATGTAAAGAGTATGAGATCAAATTGACCTATGCTTCTAATTATAACCCTCAAAGGAATGGGCAAGTATAATCTAGTACTAAGAACTTACTCAACATCATTAGGAAAACTTTAGAAGCAAACAAGAAGTGGGGTGAATAGCTAATGTTTGCCTTGTGGGTTGATAGGATTATGCCTAAGAGAGATACAGGCAAAATTACTTTTGAGATTTTTTATAAAACTCAAGTAGTTTTGCCTAGGAATTTGCAGTTGCCAACTTATCAACTTATGTAGTAACTAAATGATGATGAGAAAATCAACTACTATAAAATTAGGATGAACTAGATTATTGAGATTGATTAAATTTGAAGACAAATTCATGAAAGACACCTCAAGTTCAAGGAAATGCTAAAGAAGATATTTGATAGGAAGGTCACTCCAAGAACCTTCCAAATAGGTGATCTAGTTCTACTTTTGGACAAAAAACATGAAGAGAAAGGAAAGCATGGAAAATTTGATGCCTTGTGGATGGGTCACTATTCCATTGATTTCTAGATTGGGGAACATACTTTTTTTTTGAAAGATATAGATGGTAGAATATTAGAGCTGATAGTTAATGGCATACATTTAAAATACTTCTTTGATTGAGTCCATAGCCTAAAACCATGTACATATTGTATAGTGTTTTGTTCCTTTGTCGCCCCTTTGTCTTGGGCCTTGTTTGTATAGTTTAATTTCATGTTTCTATCATGTGTTCATTTCTAGATCCTCTTGATATGTTTTTGTCAAGTCTACCATTGTTTTATTGAGCCTTTATGAATGTTTGTTGAAAATTGTTAAGTTTTGACTCTGTAATCCAATAGATTGACACCTGTTATTATGTTTTAGGGTACGTTGCACACTTATAGGGGGTATGTATCCTTGGGTGAGATTCAGTGTTAGTTTTCAAAATTAAACTAAAGAAATTGGGCCCTTGTCAAGTTTAAAAGCCTAAGTCCTTAGCTAAATTCCTACTTTAAACTATTCATGTCAAAGGTCAAGTTCATGTTAAATTGACTAAGTGTTATTTGGTCTTTACTTAGTATGTATAAGGTCCTTAGACTATTTCAGACTTTTTGTGTGAGGACTTTTCCTAATGGAAATATGTCTTCAGGTTTTTTGTCTTGGATAAAAAACCTAAAGACTTATTTCCATCAGGAAAAGTGTTCACACAAAAATTCCAAAAAAATTCAATGGATCGGGTGAAGTGTTTTACATAAAGGCCAAAGACTTATTTATTTCAAACTCTTTGTCTATGAAAAAAGGTTCGTAGGTCCATTTCCTTAGGTAATTTTTCCCATTGAAAAAGTTCTAAGGGTACTTATACTTTGGGAATTTTTTGCACATAAAACATCTAAGAAAATTATACATTTTAACCTATTTATTTATGACATTTTATTCATAGTAAAAATCCTGAAGGCTTATTTCTATCGGATATTTTTTCCACTACAAAAAGTTTGAAGGTTCAATTATTTTTGGAATTTTTCCTACATAAAAATTACAAAGGTCACTTGACCTTTGGGAATTTTACCCATGTAAAAGGTATGGTAAATGTCAATTATTTTAACAAAATTTTTAAGTCCAAATATTTTAGGAAAAATGTAAAGGTCAATTGCTTCAGGAAAATTATTTTGAAAAAATCTCTGAAACAATTGTCCCAACCAAATTACCGAGAAACAAAATTCCCAAAGAAATGTTGTGGAAAAATTATCCTGAAGACCAAAGGTTGAGTGTAAACAGAATTACCATGGACAAAATGTCTAAAATAATTTTGGTAAAGACCAAATTGCTACAGGAGAAGTGTCTAAGAGAGTTCAGTACTTTAAGACAATTATCCCAAATAAAATGTTTGAAATAATTATCCTTAAACAAAAGTATTGAAAGCCAATAGGGAATTACCATGAAATAAAAGTCCTAAAGAAATATTGTGAAACAAAAGTCCTAAGGACCTAGAGGCTGAATGAAAATAGTGATGTTGAAAACAAAAAGCCTGAGATAGAAAGGCCAAAGACATGAATGCCAAGGACCAAAGGTAGAATTCAAATAGGAATGCTAAATACAAAATCCCAATAAACAAAGATCCAAATAAATTTTTCTAAATTTCATAAGTTGACGATCTCATAGATGTCATTAACAGGTACACAGATGCCAATTTTAAGCTGCATAAAGTAGTCATTGGGGTTCAAATATTCTGATATGGTTACATTAGCATCAAATTTAGGCCCCATGAAGTATCCATTATATTTCAAATGGAGGTAGATCTATATCTTGCATTTGATCAAGTGATAATGATCTAATGGAATGTGAGGATTTCATGTTGTTAAGGACTCTATGAGAGAATGTGAGATCAATAAGTGTCAATATCTCAAAAAAGCAATAATAGATCAAGTGGCAAGTAGAATAGGTCAAAATATAAAGAAACCTAAGGTTCTTCCATGCAACTCGATAGTGCTCAATCAATTGGGACTATTTTCAGAGAACCCCAAAAAGCATGTGAGGCTACTAAGTGGCATGCCCTTAAGGCCAAGTAAAGGTAGTATCCAATAATGCTCCACCCATTGGATCATGATCTAATAAAGAGTTTTTTCTTTCCCAAGCTAGATATGAAGGTGCAAAATAAGAAATATGAAAAGTCTATTTAGATCTAAAAAAGTAAAAGTTGAAAATAACCTAAGTCTTTTGCATTTTTCATTATTGTTCTTATCCAGGTTTCTCTATGGGAGTGATATTATAGGTTTGTAAATCTAAGGTGGACCACTCTAAAGATGACCTCCTAAGCAACCATGGATCTAGAATATTCTTGTGTCATCATTGTAAGATCAAGTTATTCTATGGTGTGCATCAGAGGAAGGGCAATTGTCTAGTAGGTTCTATTTGTGAAAGTAAGTGGTCAAGGGAATCTCTAGGAAGTTACACATGAGGACAAAGTTTTTTTAGATCCTCAAACTAATATTCTCCTTCTAGATCATGTGAAAGGCATCTCCCACCATAAAATCAAAGGGGGTGATTTGAATCTTCATCATTCCCTATAGAGGTAGTTAGAGACATGATTTTCCTACACATGAGTGAAGATATCAGGCATGGTAAGGGAAAATTTTCTAGCCATAAGCATCTTGGTAGAATTGAAAGTTTGTTTTAAAAATTTGAAAATTGTGACCCACAATCCTAGATTAAAAATGTATAAATAGAAAGCTTGTCTTTTATTCAAAGTTGTTATTCATTGTATTAGGTGTTTATTTTCTCTAAGTTTAGGTTCTATAATAATTTTTTGGGATCAATTATTGTGTATAGAAATTGTCTCCCTTGCTAAGGTGGTTGTGGTTGTATAACCATTAACAAGATTTGAGAGCATGTTTATGTCTCATTTGTCAAAATGTCAATCTCATCATGCTTATCCCCATGGTAACATTTTGAAATACTAATGTGTGTAATATTTATTTTCAAGTTAATGAAAATACTTGTGGTTATTTGATATTTCCTATTAATGAAGTGAAATGACATGTTTTGCAAGGATTGTTGATGGGACATTTAGGTTTGTGCTCATTACTAGTTGTCATTTTGAGCATAGATTTAGATTATAAACCTTTTTATGTATTAATTTAGGATATGTTGTTGAATAACTTATTAGGGAATACTAGGTTTATGAATTTGATAGGGAAAAGTAATTTGAAAGAATATTTATAGTGTATGTTCTAAATATTTCAAGGATCATTTGGTTTTTTCCACTAGCTTGCATTTGAAGTTTTTTTCTACATCTATGCTAAGGAATGATGTCATGAATATTACAAGATACCTTGCTATTTAAAGGCCACCAACATGCCACATTCCCTTTATTATAATCATATAAATCATCATACGCTATCCTAAACTAAAAATAATACACCCAGTTGCATATGATGAGTGTAGTTTACCTACAGATGAATAAATATTGTATGCTTAACATGTGTTTGCATTTTTAAATCATAGTGATACAATTTTTCATTCAACCTTGTTGTTGAATATTCTATAGAATAAAGATCATAGTAATTTCCTCATTTATATTGAGTAGCTTGTATGTGATCTAGTAAATTTGTTCATTCTATGTGATAACCCTTCTTAGGTGGAGTGAATGAGTTTGGTTGTGCCTTGGTCACATTTGTATTTCCTTGTGCTAAAAAATCCCCATGGAGGTTGAATTATAAAACCTCTTTATGTGAGTAAGCTACCCCTTAGGTCCTATAATGTTGGTTGAGGTAGATATGTAAGTAGCAGGGAGTTGACCATACCATTTTTAGGTACCTCTTAGTCATTTTATCTATTTGGTTCATTCTTGATGCCAAACCCTCCCTTAATTATAATGACATACTATCAGGTTTTTCATCTTTGTTTTCCATTTTATTCAAGTGTGCAAGGATGAGTGAAATAGGTATATAATTGGGAACTAAAAAGACCTATATAATAACTTAATGTGCATTGGATTCTTTAACTATATGCAAAAATACTCAGGAACATCATTCTCACTTACACATAGAAAACTGCCTGTAGCTCCAAAAATACAATCATGAAGATCAAGATTTAGAACACGTGTGAACACTTTTATAAAATTAAAATGGGTTTTAAGATCATTAATACTCCTTATAAAATTTTGGAATAGATATATTATAAGTTTTAATATCAATATTGGTCTTACAGACCAATCTCCTGCCTTCACTCTACACAAAACTTAAAATTTTAGACATGTCACTTAGAGAACACATTTTTGACTATATATGAGCATCATAAAAAAAATTATAATCATAGGAAATATGAGATATAGGTCTTTAAAAATTAACCCATGTATCTAGATCCATCCCTAATCTACTACAACCCATCCCTAATCTCATTCTCACTTCTGCATAGTTTTCTCACTATTTTCCTCATTAGGCTTGTTTAGCGATATGTCAAATTTCATGACTAGTTAAACGTGTTTAAGATTTGTAAAATGATTAAAAAACTACATGGGAATAAAATTAAAGTCTCACACGTCATCCTCCATCCATTTGTATGCTTTGACCTTGTCAAGCCTACATATTATATCAAATTTATGAGAAATAAGGGGTTTCCTATAGCTTCCACTCACTCTTATGACAAACCAATGCCACTTGGAGAAACTTGGAAGTCTTATAAATGTTAAAAACATAAAAATAGGTCAAAAAATCCATTATAACCATTTACAATAAGATCTATCCTATCAGGTCATAATGAGGGTTTTAGGAGGGTTTATACTGCCTTCCATTCTTAGCAATCATTCGTAAAGGATTACCCCTCAAGTCAAAAATCAATGCCAATAAATTCAAGCTAAGACACTTCCCAAACTTACATAAATTTATTAAGATTTCATGTAAAGGTTTCACATGCCAATGAGCATAATAAAATCTTTTTTAGGTTTGTAACACTTCATTTTATGCACACTAAAGACCTCAATACCAATTTTCATGATTTTTCTTTAGTTTATGACCTCAAAATTGGTCAAAAAACTTAAAACAAATTCTCTCACCTATATCAATGATATCAAGAGCTTTGTCACCTTGTGAAATGAACTTAACCCCTCATTAGGCCATATTAGGTTTATTTGCATACTAGGCCTTGAACTATCAGTCATTTATAGACCTAGATCATACCTTGAAACCTCTTATAATATTATCAAAACCTCACCCTTATGTCATACAACCTCATACCATGCTCACACACTACCAACCTTCTACACACAAATTTCATACTGCTTATCTCATTATGCCTATGCCTTCTCATTAGGTATCTCAAGTACATGGCTCATGAACTCAACTTCAAAAACAACAAAGATAACTTAAAATGACATCAATGACAATTTCATGACATCAATGAAAACTTCGTGCATAACTTAAAAAACATTCTCAACATCTTGTCCCCCATTAGCTATCTTAATATGACTAGTCTTATGTTGATGACCCGAGCCCTCTATCTTTCCCAAAATGCTTAAAATGTACTTATCTTCCATCTCTAAAAGTTTTGATACTACACCTAATTTACTACTTCCTTAACACTAATGTCTAGGATAGACACTAACATTGGCATTAGTGTCCTAACTTGACATAATTGTCTAATGCCATAAACTCATCTAATTTTCAAATGAAACATATCTTAATGGTCACCCTAAGTGATTTAATGCAAGTTAATTCTCCAAAAGGATTGATATAAATACAAGATCAACCCTGATTCATTCCTCACCTAGTAACATGGGAATAATACCTAATATTCTTACCAAAGAACATTCAATTGAATAAAGCTTCCTTATTTCCATACTAGTCATAGGTACATCACATCTATAGGTATGAAGTACTAAAGGAGTAGCCTAAGATATTGATTTTCTAAGTTACAAGCTAGGTCAATGTTGTACTTTATTTGCACATATTTTGTCATTCAAAGATAATCCAAAATGTAAAGGAGAACTACATCAGTTTGAGGCCCTCTTCAGAGTATTGGCTATGTAAGAAGTGCACATTGATAGAGGGGTCTTTGGGGTAAACATGACACCATGTTCTCACTAACCTATTTTCCCCCAAGGTCACCATGAATATGAATAAATAGGGTTTTACAAATTCATGAGGAGTGATAATCCATGATCTAGATCTAATTACATTAGAGTGAAGGCAAAGTCAAACATAAAAGAATCCGGTTGGTTGCATCCTTTTTAGTAGGTACTCTATATAAGACACTTACATCAAACCCAGATAGTAGCATTGACATAACCATCCTAGGCTGATGTTAGTGTCTAGAGTTCTAGAAGTGTAAGATATAGAATGTGACAATTATTCCAAAATCTTCTTCTAGATTGATTTCTACCTATTCTAGATCTAGCACTATGTTATCATCAAAACCAACTAAGTATATTAATTATTTGTCATTTCTTTGCATATCTTAGTTGTACTTTCTATATTTAGCCTATGTTTAACAACTTTATGTTTATATATAAGTTTAGTTCCCAATTGGCTTGTTATAAATCTAATCATCACCCATGTGCATTGTCATTTTTATATTCTTAACCCTATTAACACAAAGTTAGGATTCTTAGATCCAATTCAAGGTTAAATAGTTGTAAGTATTTTAGATTAAATCTAAGTTGTTGAAAACATCTTAAATTTCATGTGGTTCTTGTTTGTGTAGGATCAACATGGTTATGCCAAAAATAAGCACCAACCATGAATAATATGATTATAGATCTTATTGGTGTAGTTGCTTTTTGATTTTTTCAACTTGAGGTGTTTGATTTGGATGTGTATCTTGTATTGATCCTGTGGATCAATAATCCACATTTGATATTGAGGATAAATATATCTCTTTCTTTAGGCTCACCTAGTAGATACATAGTTCTTTGGCACCTTCTAATAGATCCCTTTTTGAGCCTTTCCTTATTTAGGCCCCTTTTCTCAAAATTTGCCTAAGTCCTAACCTTAATATGATTTTGACACTTGGAAACATATCTCTCATCCAACTCAAGAGGACTTTATTTTCTCTTAGATGGAGTGCAATATTGACATGTGGTAGCCCCTCCAAATATTTTTAATTTGAGTCAGGCCTCCAAGCAATGCCATTAGCTAATGAAAAGGATGGGTCCCACTAAATAGTTTATAAAGGGGTGATGCACTGATTGACACATGTCACCCTTATACTCATTTTGAAAAAAGAAACACCCATCTTTATACAAAGGAGCATGATCTTGACATGTGGATCCCCCACACTCAATTTCACCAAAGAAAGCCCTAACCTCTCTGAAGTAGTACCAATCAAATGCATGTCACCTTTGCACTCACCCAGTAGTACTATTGGTGTTTTAGTGTATAAAGGAATGCCATTAGATGATGATGAAGTTCCCCTTTTTGAATGGGGATTTTGCTTTTTGAGAAGATAATAGTCATTGCATGAATCATAGGTAGGATGTTTCCAAGAGCATACACATGGCCCCAGTCTACTTCTCCCAAAGCATAGTGGTAACAACATAATGATGTAGTTATACCATATCCAAGATCTAGAGGCCAACTACACTCATGAGCCCAAAACTTCTTTTTAGTTGTAGTGATGCCATCATGGGTAGGAAAGGGAATCTCTAGGTGTCTCTTTTCCAAGAATTCACCAGGCTTATTTATTTAGAGCCCATCTATCATGACTAAAGGGCATGATCATTTTGTTGTTTGCATTCTTATTTTTATAGCCATTATAATAGACTAGAATAGTAATATCTAACATTTTCCTATTATTCAACCTTATCAGGTGTACCTCATATATATTAATGAACATTTTGTATGTGCCTATTGTGGCCTTTTATATTTGGTTCCCCATTTATCAATGAAGAGGATGTGATGCTCTATGTTATTTTGGAGTGGAAAATTATCTCTGTATTCTATCTTTATTCTTCTACTTATATATTATAGATCTTTTCTCATGTTATAGATCTTAATTCATGCTTTTAGGCTCCTACATGGTTTATGATGATAAAGGTTTATGTTATTTTATGTAAGTAATAGTACATGTTTCAAACCTCTCAGTGTATCACCTTAGACTAGATTTGCTTTTCATGATTTTAGTTTCTTTTACTCTATCCATTTTCATCCCAATTAGAACAAAGAGCCAGATTCTAAAATCCTAGAGGTTGCTCTATAGACCATACTCAATCCCACATCTATAAATATTCCCATAGAGGTTTTTAAACCTAAAGCAAGAGTTTTAGGTATCAATATTTCTCTTTTTTAAGAATGTTTGGTGGGACTTGATCTGATAGTTTGCTAAGCTAGAATCTTGAGTTTATGATCCATAGGCCTATAAAAAGATCACAAACTACAAATAATCTAAATATACTAACTCTACCTTTGGGATCTCCTACTCACCAAATATCCTTAGGGTCATTTTCCATGCAATAAAAACAAAAACCAATAACACATCTAGGCCCACCAAAAAACTTCATGTCAAGGGATAATGGCAGCCCACATATTCCCTTGATACTCCCAACCATATAAGACCCAATCCCTATAAATGCTATGAAGGTGATTCCCAAGTTTTTGGGAGAAGATTTAAAGATGGCAACTGAACACCTCCAAGATGTAGCTAATGTGTGTAACATGCACTATCAATGTACATAATGTAGCTTTAAGACTATTGGTAGATTTTTTCAAGGGGTGGGCTCTTGACTAGTACCAGTCTTTGCTAGCCAACTTGATTAGAACCTAGGATGACTTTTAAATGTTTCAATGAAAAGACAAATTGATCATCATTACTACAATAATTGATAACCATTAAGAGGACCCCATAAGAGGCCATGGTTGATTTTAATACCAGGTTCAAAAAAACTTGGCAAAGGATCCCATTGGTAACTTGACCACTTGAAAGTATGGCAATTATTTTCTATCTCAAATCCCTTAATTTAGACATTATGGTAATGATCCAGTCACTTGAAGGTTAAACATTACTAGATGTATACAACATCATGGTAAGGCCTAAAAATAACTTGAGAGTTGTAGGAAGACTACTTCCTCAGCCATTGATGTCGATGTTCCCTAAAATATCTATGCCCCTATAAGATGATATCCTATACACCTTATATATGTAAATATATCTTCCTACTTAGGTGAGTGATTCTATTTCATCATTGTTGGTAGTCAAGATGAATGATATGAAGAGAATTTTGAGGAATTTATCTAATGAGATAATTAATCTCAATAGATAGCAAGCTACACCTCCTAAGCCCTCTTATAATAAATATCAAGAAATAAGGTTAACTTATCAATAGAACCAATACCAAGAAAGATAGAGTCCAAATAACTAGGCTCTGAATCACCAAACACCAAACCATCAGACATAACCCGCCAACCAAATGGTTTCGATCTCTGACCCTTTACACATAGTATCGCCAAGTGCAAATAGAGAACTAGTGGATGGTGAGAATAACTTTGTGGATGACTCCAAATCATGGTGGTTACCATATAACAAACCCCATGGACCTCAAAATTATCAAAGGGGCAACTTATAATGGAAGATCATTGGAGCAAAGGTGATAAGGGAACGTACTAGACTTAGCTTATACATATCAATCCCTAGGAGTTAAGGATGCCATGTTGATAGGATAGATGTAGGGTATATTCCTAGAGAAAGAGGAACAAATAGCCTTAAAAACATGCTTTTCTCCTATATAGAAGGTGGAAATGTAGTCTTTATGAATGAAGTGCTTATGTGTAAATCCCCACAAGTGTGATTAGACTACTATACATGCTTGAGGAAGAGACTAACTAAAATCCCTAAGGCTTTAGCAAGGCCCAAGGTAGAATTTAAAAAATATCTAGCACCACAACCTCCACCCATGGTCTATCTAAAATAGAGCGAGGCAGTACAGAGCAAGGCAAAAGACCCCAAAGTCATACCTCTAAAGTTATATAATGTGGTTAAATAGCTAAAGAAAGCATTGAATAATGTATTCCTTTAAGATGTATTATCTATCCCCAAATAGAAGACTCTACTAAAGGAAGTTTTAGAGGATAAATAGAAACCCATGAAAACCAAACTAGCCATAGAGCCTACAAAGGAAAAGGGAAAAGAAGCTAGCATGACCTCACAGCCCCAAGTACCCTCCACATTCACCAACACCAAAGAATGGGTTAGTAAGACAAAACCCACCCCATTCAACTTAAAATTGATGGTGGTTAAAATATTTCTACGTAATTCCATGATCAAATTAGGTACGAGCACCATGGTGATGCCCAAATAGATAGTTGAAGTGATACAATTAAAATATAAGCCCTTAAATAAAGTGATGATGTAGGTTGATGGGAAGAACTTCTAGATATTAGGGATCATCTAGGTCCTTCCCCTCACATTGTATTCTTTCTTGAGCATTACCATGCCTCAAGATATTATGGTGATAGACATCTTCCCTATTTTTAGGCTATGCCTATCCAAATATTTTACCACCAAGATTGGTGGTTACTTATCAATAGATTGGTCTCACTTGATTCTGAGAACCAAGTATGGGTCAAATTTGAAGATTTAGTTTGAACCTTTTCATTCAAAACATATAATAGATGAAGTAATGGTTAAATTTGAAGCAACACATACCTCCTTCTCCAAGATGGAGATGTATTACCTCAAAATTATCAACATTAAAGAGGAAGCCCTGATCAATGAATTCATCAAGAATGACCCATTTACAAACTTTGATGCCACTGGTCTTGGAATCTATGTCATCCATGATAAAGAATAGGTCATCCCTAAGGTTGAAAAGAAGTAGGGAGACCATAATGAAAGACTTAAATATGATTCTAAATTATGGACTTTACATTTTGATGGCACAAAATGCAATATTGGTTCCAAAGCTGGCATCTAACTAAAGTCCCCTTCAAGAAAATAAACCCTCTAGGCATTTCATTTCTAATTTTTCTACACAAACAATGATGCTAAATATGAGGCCCTAATCCATATCCTCAACCTCACTAAGTGAATGGGCATCAAACAACTAAAAGTATTTAATGATTTTCAATTAGTAGTAAGATAGGTGAGGTAGGTAGTGGCCACAAAGAATGTATGCATGAGATATTACCACTACCATGTATGGGACCTAATTTAATATTTTAAAGATTTCAATATTTATATCATCCTAAGAACCACAAATATAGAGGTTGATAAGATGGAAACAATGGGATCCCAATTTGTCCTGGTAATATAATTATTCAAAAATGAGTAAGCAGTGTAGGTAATCATCAGCCCTGCTATCCTAGATAATGACTAGAGCTAGAAAGTATTTGGAAAAAATGATCAAATTATGATGTTCCTCTAGTAATCATGTGAGTTAATGGAGCAAATACATCGAAAAAGTGAGGAAGCCTATAGAGACCAAATTATATAGTTTAAAACCAACAAGCTCCCAAAGGGTCTCATCACCTTGGAGAATCTCTTTGATTCTGATGATGAAAAGGACAAATGTAAGTTTATTGTAGATAAAGGTGATTATTTTGAGTTCAACATTAGAAGATGAGTAAAAATGAAGGTTGGAAAGGAGGTTCCTCAAAGAGATAAGGAATAGTTGGTTTCCTTTTGTGATAAATACAAAGGTGTCATCACGTGGACCTATGATGACTTGAGATGATATGACTGAGAGGTCATTTAGTACATCATAGATTTGAGAAAAAGAGCCAAGCTAGTCTAACAGAAATAAAGGTTGGTGAAACCAAAGATTGAGTCCTTAATGGCCCAGGATCTAAGGAAGTTGATTGACTCAAAGATCATATACCCAATCAAGCATTCGACTTGGGTATCCAACCTGGTCCCTGTGTAAAAGAAAAGTGGAGAAATTTGATTGTGCATGGATTTGTAAGATCTAAACAAATCATTATTAAAAGACCATTACCCTCTCCCTCCATGGAGCAAATTATCTAAATAGTAGCTGGAGTGGGTTTTTATTATTGGATGGTTTCTCCAGGTATAACCAAGTATGGGTAAATAAAGATGATCAACACAAAACCACTTTCACCATGAAGTGAGGAACCTTCACATTTACGAAGATGCATTTTTGGTATTTCTAATGCTAAAGAGACATTTTAGTGAGTGATGGATGCAGTTTTCAAAGGGCTAATTAATGGGATCATCCTCATTTACCTAGATGATCTCACTATATTTTCCAAGAAAAAAAGAAACCACTTTGAACACCTAGAAAAAGTCTTCCAGAGATGCCAAGAATTTGGGGTGTCCTTAAAACCCAAGAAGTGTGTCTTTAGATTCCTCTATGGGAAGTTGTTTGGATATATGTTATCAAAATATGGGATCTCTATTGATACAAAAAGGATAAAATCTATTAAATACTTGGCTCTACCTGTAAACAAAAAGGGGGTCCAATCTTTCCTAAGAAAGATAAATTTCATTAGAAAATTCATCTCAAACTTTGCTAGGTTGGTTAGACCAATCACTCTAATGCTGAAGAAAGATCAAGTTTTTAAGTGAACACTTGAAGGGAAAGCCACTTTTGAAGAAATCAAAAGTGCAATATTTACTACACTCATACTTGTTAACCTTGAATTTTCCTAGGAATTCATCATGTACGTTTATGGGAGTGAACATAGCCTTGTGGCTATGTTAAATCAAAAGGAAGAAAAAAGAGGAGAGGAGCACCCAATTACATTCTAATCTAGAATTTTACATGGGTATGAAACCAAATACAACTTTGTAGAGAGATAAGACTTTGCCATCATTAAAGGCCTTAAGAAGTTCAAGCACTTAGTGGTAAGTAGTAAAGTAATGGTGTATGTGGAACACTCCAATGTCTACAAGTACATCATGGAAGGAGAGATTACAAAAAAGAGGGCCAATTGGATCACTAAGATCTTATAATATGATTTAGAAGTTTAGGATGACAAAGATAACTAGAGGGAGGGGAATCTATGAGTACTTAGCTCAGAGCATAGATATCCTGATGGAGAATCAAGATACACCCAAAGTAATCCTAGTGAACCAATTTGAAGCAGATGAATCTTGGGTGACTGATAGAGTCTACTTCATGAAGACTAGTAGGTATCCCAATGACATCCTCATGTATAAAATACATTTATATAGGCTGTAAGGATCTAGCTATGTGCTAGTCTAAGGGGTTCTATTAAAAAAAATTAATGGAGATCTCCTTTGATGTATGGGTAAGCCCCAAGTAGAGGAAAATTTCCAAGAAATGTAATTTTCTCCCCTGAATGGTCACTTCTTAGCCAAAACCACCACAATGAAGATCATGTGTGTAGGGTATTACTAACTGACCATTTTCATGGATTTCCACCAAGCAGTCAAGAAATGCCAAAAGTGCCAATTCTTCATCAAGAAGATGAAAAATTCAGCCATGCCTCTCAATCCAATCATAAATAATGAACCCTTCACTCAATGGGGCTTAAATTTATCATGATGATCAACCTAGTCTCTAATATGAGCCATAAATGGATATTTATGGCCATCAACTACTTCACTCGATGGACTGAAGTGACCTCACTAAGGGAGGAAATTGAGAACTTAATCCTTGGCTTCTTAGAAGATCTCATTGTGAGGTTAGGCTCACCTAAAATGGTCATCTCCAATAATTCAAAGGCATTATTTGGATCTAAGATATCTAAATTTGCACTTTATAATGAAATATTCCTAAATACTTCCTCTAATTATTACCTATAAGGGAATGGGTTGGTAGAGTTTACAAACAAAAAAATGATCAGATTGATCAAGAGGATGAGCAATGAAAAGCAGAGGGAGTGGCACTTGCACATAAGGATGGCCCTATGGGCCAATTGCATCACTCCTAAACAAATCTTGAAGACTTCTCCCTATGAACTTGTGTAAGATAAGGAAGTGATTACACTAATATTATCAAAAATCCCTATGTGACAGCTCTTAAAGGTGGTTAAAATAGAAGAAAATGGAGTGATGGAAGTTTGACTAACTGAATTGATCAAAATCCAAGAGAGAAGGGAGTAGACAAGTGATGTAAAGATCATCTAAAAACAAGTAGTGAAGTGATGGTTTGATAAAAGGTTATTGGACCTTAGATTTAAACTAGGAGACTTAGTTCTTAAATATGACCAATGAGCCATGAAGTCAAGACAACATACAAAGTTTGACTTCATTCAGAGAGGACCATTTCACATTATCAATGATAGATGGGGGAATGATTTTGAATTAGAGGACCAAGAAGGTAATGCATTGGAGATCCCCATCAATGGGATCAATTTAAAGCATTTCAACTAACTTACCTATCTTCCCCCTTGTACATAACTAGTTGGTTTCCTTTTTATTGTGTGTTTCCCTTTCTTTGTTTTCTCCTTCCCTTTGTTGTTTCCTTTTTTAAAAATGTGTCATTGGCACACGTGGCCAATATGATTACCATGTATCCTACCCCCCAAATCCTCTAAAAAATATTCAAAACATTCTCTAATAGATGGTTATCTACTTGCCTTACCTACCATTAATGTCAGGTGATCTATTATGCATGATTCCCCACAATGATCACCACAAATCTCTTACTAATGGCTATTTGAGCATGTGTGATACTCTTATAATTTATAAGGGTGCTCATATTTTTGAATTTACATGATGTACCTACCTTAAAACACTAGTGTATAAATATCCATCCTCTCTTTTTGAGCTAAACACTTGACACTTTGCGATTTTGGAGAGAGCATTAAGCAATTATGAGAAGAGAAAATGAGAGTTTGTAGGTCGAACAAGGTTGCAAGAATTAGTTCAATCTTCCTAGCAAGGATAGAGAAGAATTATGTAAGTGGATAGAGATATAGAGGCCTCTACATCCTCATACATAAGTGTTAAAAAGTCCTTGAAGTAGAGAGCCTATAGTTCAAGCAGTGGTAGAGATCTTTCCCCAAACATGCCATAAATAAATCCTATACTTTAGCCCCTAGTCAAGTAAGGGAGAAGGTGTTGAATACCCAGCCAGAAACCAAGGGACCATACAAAGATTGAGATTTGGTAACTAACTTTTCAAATGTCATTTTCAACCTAGAGTTAGCCCAAAATCCCAAGAATTTGAGGGAGGGCACACACACCTGAATGATGGACAAAATTAGTCAAAAGGAGTATGGCTCCTTTGGATACAAGATGTGGGACTACACCTTGGTGCAATACATGGTGCCATATATACACCCATGCCTTGATATTATCTCTTTATGTGAAGATAGATATGATGATAACACTAAATTGATCACTGGTAATATCTATTTGAGAGTAAAGATAGATGCAGATCATATCAAGGAGATGCTCTAGCTTAGATATAGTGCAAAGGCCACTATTTATAACATAGAGAACCTCAAGAACATTTGGGATTCTTTAGGTAATAGTAAGGAATTAATCCTTAGAGATCTCCTCATGTAAGATTTCATAGAGATGCCTCCTTTTCCCTTGTCTTTATTAACCTTCTAAATACAATAGTTGAAGGATACCTTATCCATGCTAGATTTAATCTTAGGCATGAATGCCAATGATAATGTCAGTGACTTTAGCCAAGAAGGGGTAAGAGTTAGAGATAGACTTTTCCAAAGCCATTGCCTCCATCATGAGGACTGAGCTAAATTTTTATACATCAATGAGTACCTTTAGGTAGCCATCCTTCTTCACACATTCAATCTTATATTAGAATGCCTAGTTTTTTTTTAGGTACCTCAAACTTAACACCTTTGATACATAGGTTTTTCCCAATGTATTAGCCACTATAACTATATAGACTCATTTCCTAATGAAAACTAAGGATTACTATGAGTTATCAGAGTGATTCATAGCTCTAATTCTTGTGAACCTCAATTATAAGGCTATTACCTCGTGAATGATAGATTGGTAACAATCTTAGCTCACAGGTAGTAAAGTTCCCATCGACTAGTTTTAGGTAGCTCACTTTTCATTCATTCAAATAGATGGATTTAATAGAGATCCCTTTTGGATTCCCTACACACTTACCAACATAATTATTGCTTTAGAGTTGGCTTGCCAACTTGATATAGTGGACTCCATCTATGGGGCAAGAAGAAAAATGGAGTATATGATATCCCTTTCTCAAGAGATGGCATCAAAATGTATAAAAGGCACCAGAGATGCCTCCTCATGGCCAAGCTAGCAAAACTTAGACTTGAATTTATAATTGACTAATGGGACTATGATTTAGCATGATACATAGCAAACTTGAAGATTACAACCATAAGGCATCACCCTTGACCCTATTTGGAGGAGAGGAAGTCACCTACGAAGGACATTCCTTAGAATTATGTGGACTTGATTCAAATTTCAAAAGATGTCCTTAAACCATGGGAGTATTTTTATGCTAAGGTCTAAAGTTATGAATTGATGAAGAAATTTTCTAAAGGATGAAGGAATAACTTTCCCAAATGGATTGGAGCATGGAAAAGAAATCTGCCTTCACCAAATATATGTTTGAGATCAACAAGCCAACCAAAATATTGTATGAAGAAGACCAAGATGAGAATTTCAAGAATCTCTGGATGAGTTTCACCTAAAAGAGGACATATTTGAAGAAGAATCCACTCTTGAAATTGTATTGGGAGGATAAGAAGAAGAAGACACTCTTGGAGAGGAGACAAGGGACTCACCCTAAGAGAAATAGGTAGTATAAGTGGAGGCTGCAACTACCCAATTGCAATTTAGATTGATTAAAGGTTTAGGGAATATCTCCTTCAAGGAGATAATTGATTTAGATATATCCTTTGAGGCTCTCAATAAGAAGACCTAGCCAAAGGAGGAAGAGTGGGAATCATTATAGGTGGCCATTCAAAAATTATAGGTTTTTGCACCTTCTTCCCCTTTATTTTTGTAGTTTTGTGTTTCAATTGGTCTGAGTGCTAGAGCTTTTGGGTTCTACCACCCACAAGTGGGTTCCCCTATGAGTCAATAAGTACTGTGGATCAATAATACACATTTGATATTAAGGAGAAAGCCATCTCTTTCTTTGGGCTTGCCTAGAAGATACATAGTTCTTTGGCACCTTATGATATATCCCCTTTTGGGACTTTCCTTCTTTGAGCCCCTTTTCTCAAATTTTGCCTAAGTCCCAGCCTTTGTCTGATTTCAATACTTGGTAGCATGACACTCATCTAACTTGAGAGGACTTTACTTTTTCTCAGTTGGAGCAAAAGATAAACACATGGTGGCCCCATACTCTCCAAAGATTTTTATTTTGAGTCAGACCTCCAATTAGTGCCATTGGCCAACAAAAATAAGGATGAGTCCCACTAAACAATTTATAAAGGGTGCACTAATTGACATGTTGTACCCTCATGATCATTTTTAATAAGAAAACACCCAAATTTATCTACAGGAGTGAAATATCAACATGTGGTTCCTTCACGTTCAAATTTACCAAAGAAGGCCCCATTCTCTCCAAAGAAGCACCAATTAAATATGTGTTGCATCTATGCTTACTCAAGAGTAGTATTGGTTTTTCAGTGTGTGAAGGAGCACCATTGAACGACAATAAAGGTACCCTTTTTGAATAATGATTTTGATTTTTGAGAAGATTAAATATGTTACACATAACATAGGTAAGACATATTTAGGAGCATACACATGGTACCACCCCACTTCTCTTAAAGTGTAGTCATCACAATAGAATGATGTAGTTGCTCCATATTTGGGATCTAGAGGCCAACTACACTTATGAGACCAAGAATTTCTTTTAGTTGCAATGACACCATCATGGGTGGGAGAGGGAATCTCAAGGTATCTCTTCTCTAATCATTCACGTAGACTATTTATTTAGATCCCATATATCATGCCTAAAGGGTGTGATCATTTTGTTTTTTTCATTCTTATTTTTACAACCATTATAATAGACTAGAATAGTAATATCTAGCATTTTCCTATTCTTCAACCTTAGTAGGCACACCTCATAGATGATAGTGAATGTTTTTTAATGTACCTATTGTGACCTTCTATATTCGTTTCCCCATATATAAATGAAGAGGATGTGATGCTCCATGTTATTTTGGAGTGGAAAATTGTCTTTATCTTCTATCTCTATTCTTTTGCTTCTATAGTGTATATCTTTGCTCATGTTATAGATCTTAATTCATGCTTTCAGGCTCCTTTATGGTTTATGATTCTAAAGGCTTATGTTATTTTATGAAAGTAATAGTACATGTTTCAAACCTCTCAGTGTATCACCTTAGAATATATTTGCTTTTGAAGTTTTTAATTTCTTTTACTCTATCCCTTTTCACAACTAATTAGAATGAAGAGACAACTTCTAAAATCTTGGAAGTTGCTATACAGAACACACTCAATCCCACATATGTAAAGCTTCCCATAGACGTTGTTAAAATTGAAGCAAGAGTTTTAGGCATCAATAGATTTGATATTAAGTAATGATTGTGAGGAATGATTCATAATTTGTCATAGTATTCACTTGGTAATTCATCTTTCTCATTTTTATGTGGAATAAAAATTTTACATTTGTAAGTGTAGACACTATTATAAACTATATATCACCTCAATCTTATACACTTGGAGAATACATATCATGTATGTAACTTCAACTTATAGACATTTCCCACTACTAAAAGGATTGCATACACTATCTCTCTATGCCTATTTACTTATCTATTAGTCCAACCAATGTCATTCTAATGACCTAGGCCTTTTATCTTTTTAAGAATGCTATAAATTTGCTTATCTTACATATCTATAATTTTTAGACCTACAGCTATTTTCCAACTGCTTGGACACTTGCATCTCAGTCAGATGCCTATTTTGATGCAAGTGTCCTATTCTGATGCAAGTGTCTAGTGACCTAAAGTCATCCAATTTGCAAATGAAATGTATTCATATGGTCAACCTAAGTGCTTTAATCTAAGATATTATCAAAATGAATTAGTATAAATATAATATCAACCCTCATTCATTCCTCAACTAAAACAAACCAAAAATCACTCAATCAAGCACTTAAATGAGCAAAGCTTCCCTATTTTCTCCTATTTCCATAACAGTCATAGGGATAATATACCTACAACTCTGAATTGCTAAAGAAGTAGCCCAAGAGTCATATTTACCAAGTTACAATCTAGGTCATTGTTGTAATTACTTATCACACATTGCATGATTCAAACACAAAAAAACATGTAAGAGAGAACTACATAAGTCTGAGGCCCTCTTTGGAGTATTGGTTATGTAGGCAGAGAACATTAATAGAGGGTTATTTAGAGTAGTTTGACACCATTTGCCTACTAACCCATTTTTACCACAACCAATATAAATATGAAGAATTATGGTTTTATCATTTGATAAGGAGTGATAGTCCATGACCTAGATATAAATATACTGAGTAAAGGTGACATAAAACCTATAAATATCTAGGTGGTTTCATCTAGTTTCAATAAGTATTCTATATAAGACACTTGCATCCAATTTAGATAGTAGAATTGACACAACCATCCCAGGTCAATACAAGCATTCATGGCTACAAAGGTTGAATTTATAGAATCAAGTGATTTTTCTAAGAATCTAAAAGTAATCTAATTTCTAGATATTCTAGATCTAGATATGGATTAGCATCACAACCATCGAAGTATCTTGTTTTCATTATCATTACAATATCTAGAATATTTTTACTTTATATCTTTAACATATCTTAGTATAATAAATATTGTATATGTTTATCTGAGTTTCATAAATAATTGGCCTACTTTATAGGTAGTCTATCATCCTTGCTCCCTAGAATATCTCTACCCCTTTATCCCTAGATTCCCATATCTATATTTTAGGGTTAAAAATTTGGTGAATCCAACCTTTGATCCCAAAAACCTTAGATATTGATCTAGGGTTTCCTAGTTCCTAATTTTCTCTTTTAACAAGCTTTTACAAGTTAAAAACTAAATTAAATTTTATTATAAACATGTGCAATAAGGATGCAGTTATAACCCATTTGGGGTCTAGTTTATGATTATAATTATGGTTTGTTATTATAGTTGCTTAATTAGACATATCATTCATATAAATAGGTAAATTTTACAATATAATGAGAAGTTTTAAAAATGAAAACAACACTTAATCTCCCTCCAACATTACTTTAGTAATACACTAGAATAGGTGCATTTTAAACCTAAGCTCATGGGAGGTGGCCTTATTGACAAATTAGGTAGAATGAATCCTAAAATTTCAATCTGCAAGATTCTAAATAAATACACTATCTATAAGGATATCATATATAAAGCATTTCATTATAGCCATGTACTAAGTGATACAACATTAGATACTTTTATAGATATTATGCATGATTTAACACACAATGTGAACATTTTTTGTAGATGGGTATTAACTTTTGACCAGAGATACAATTGGTATAGGACACAATTGAGGGCCCAAATCATCAAGTGATCATATATACATGTACTAAATTTACCAATAATGGCCACAACTAGCCTGAGAATACCAATAATAGCCAAAACTAGCTTGAGAATACCAACAATTAGCCATAACTAGCCTAAGAATACCAATGATTGGCCATAACCAACCAAAGAATACTAATGATTATCCATAACCAGCCCAATAATACCAATTAATAGATACATCCATCCTTTGATACCATACTAAGATTTGAACCTGAGTAACATTTAAAATAATCAAGTCACTATATCAAGTCACCCACATCTCATCGGTACAATGTGAACATTATCACCTTTGATTGTAAGTATGTGTTTTCAAAGAATATCATTTATCAAGACTTACTTCCATCAATAAAAATGTATCCTAAAAATCATAAAAACCATTATGAGCATATTCAACAAATCTCAAAGACATAAGATGTTATAAATAAAATTTCACTCTTTGATTTGTTACACAAATCACCACTATAAAAAGGTATTTGTATGAGAACATTACATACAACAACCTTGAAAAATAATGTAAAAACACCATATGTGGCCTTTGTGTTAAAATCTATCAAATAGATCAATGAAAATGTCTCTACTAACAAGAAGGATTCATGATACCTACATAATGATGAAGGAAATTCTCCTGCACCTATGCATTTTGATATGGATGTCTAAGTTACAAGGCAACACACAACATTAGTTGATACATTATTATGAAATCCTAATTAGATTGTCTTATCCAATGCACCCAAGACAATTTACACACTTATCTGAGTCTCCCACTTCATGACTCCCATTGCTTGTAAAGCATCATATTATATCTCTCCCTCATCGTTTAAAGGTTGATATGAGAAGACATCTACCTAAAGGGTATGATGCAAATGCTTATCATGACTATCACCAAGGCCCCAAGAATTCTATGAACATATATTTTACCTTGAATTATAAGATCCAAAACCTCATTGATGACCAAAAAATTAAATTTGATGACCCTCCAAATGAATTAGGTTCACAACCTAGTGATCACCATAAATAAAAATATTTAACAATCCTTTACAAGACCATTCTAAGAATATTTAAAAGTGAAAATGGCATCGAATGCATAACAAATATTTAAAATTGAAAAAATTAAACAACATGAAATCCAATAGTATTCAATAATCACATTATTTATGGGCCGTGCTTATTTTTGGCATAACCATATTGATTCTACATAAATAAAAACTACTTGTAATTTAATACATCTTCAAGAACTTGGATTTGATCTAAAAGAGTTACAAAAGAAAATTTAGTTGGAAAGACTCCTTGGGATACATAAAACTACCAATACATTGTGGTACTAAAGTGATTCAAACACAGGTTTGGGTTATACCACAAAATTCTCCATATGTATTTACATTGGGTACTCTTTGGTTATATCAAATGGAAGGAAAATTGACCAAAATCAATAAGGTATTTATTTTTCTCATGAAGGAAAATGGATTTATATATAAAATGATAACATTGGTTATTATACTACACATGTAAATTGTGAGGAGGAACATGCCATGTACCGTTTCCAATTATACAACCATGGTTCAAATTAATGTAAAAGATCAAACTTAAGGTTGTAAATTTTCATATATTATAAAAATACCAAAAAAATATAAAAAAACTTTAAAATACAAAAATATGTTCAACATTTACATATCTTATTAGTTACTTGGAATATATGTTATTGATTCCATGTTGGTAGATGTCATTTTAATATTTTCATATATACACGTATTTTAGACATATTTTGAGTGTGATATAGGCATATATAGATACATGATCTATGCAATTTTAGATGTTGGGTTTTCCCTCTACTCATGTCACTAGGATATTGGGTGAATCCACCTCTATGATCATCATACATCTATGTTATATCATTTTATGGGCACTTTACATTATCATGTTTGAGTTAATATATGTAATTACACATGAATTTATTCATGTTTATATATTTCACAATAAACTGATATGCTATGTACTTAACTTTTTTTACTAACACATATATCTAGAGACTAGTATGATATGTTTATGTTTTCATTCATGCACTTCCTTTAGTGTCTTGTATTGTTATTATCTTAATTGTTTGATAATTTGAATATGATCCATTATTTTCAGACCCCGGACCTCTATTTACCTCTTTGGCATTTGAATAAGCCAATGTTTAATTTATATTGACATTTGAATATGTCATTCCTTGCTTTGTGTATATTTGAATAAGTAATGTCCCTTTGATTGTGTGGAATTTAAACATGCACCTTACTTGAGGTCTCCTTGGACCATTATATTTTAACTTTATTTTGAGTACTCTTGTGTGTGTGCTTGGTTACTTGTTGAGTTTATACTGTTACTATGTAGACGTTACCATGATTCACATCATACATATTAGGACTTAGTGTGATCACATTATTTTTGCTTCAATGATTTATCTACATAGACATGTTCATTATATATGCTACATGGTACATTCATAGTTTACATGGTTATCTTATCCTTTTGAGGTAAGGTAACTACTAGTTTATACTTCCCTCACCTCAAAGGGGGGGCATATTAGTGGGGTCATGCCATAGAGGCATGAATTCCACATTACTTCATAGTTTCGGATTACAATGGGGGAATGTTTTGTAAACATATTATCCACACTTATTAAGTTTTTATCATACCTATATTATAGTGGGGAAATGTTTCGGAAACATGTCCTTCACATTGACACTTATACCAATTTTTAGATTTAGATTATAGTGGGGCCATGTTTTGGAAACATGTTATCCACACTTACACCAGTTCTCAAATTTAGATTATAATAGGGGAATGTTTTGGAAACATGTTCTCTACACTTACACTATTTTTTAGATTCAAAGTATAGTGGGGTCATGTTTTATAAACATGTTATCCACACTTACACCAATTTTCAATTTCAGATTATAGTGGAAGGATGGTTTGGAAACATGTTCTCCACACTTACATAATTTCCAATTAGTCAAATTCATATTTATATGATTTAGATAAACATTTATTGTATACTTTTATATGCTAGTACATTATTATACACAATTTCAACATGAGACATCTCTAAGGTACACATTATTTCATGCAAATTTTGCTTTATTTCTTAAAATAAATTTGTAAAATTTGAGAAAAGGGTGAGGTTAGTAGAACCTAATTTTTTTTTGTGCTCTATTGACATAGTGGATTGCACCCTTGACAGGGGGATGAACTCCTGTCTTCCATGCATCACAATGGAAACTCCTCTCTTACCTATGGGTCTGGCAAAACTGAGGGGAGAGTCTCTAGATAAGAGCTAGCTCCCTTTGATGCATCTCTGATTTGTTCTAGTACATTTGCTAATATATATATATATATATATATATATATATATATATATGTAATGGGGGATTGAAAAGAGAGAAAGATATTAAAATAGAACCTAAACTAAGAGGGTGATGCACTAAAAAGTTTAATCTACTTAGCTTGAGCATACACTTTCCACCAAGAACAAGCTGATGTACACTTCATTTGATATGAGAAATTCTCTTGAATCAGTGAGCCAGGGTTCCATTGGAGATACAAGGAGGAAGAAATACCAGAGGTGTTCTAAGATACACTATGGTAGCCTGTTCACTTGCACCTATACTCTACTATAGACACTTCTGGCTAACCTGTAAAAGAAAAACTCACAATACACTAGACATGCTGGAATCATTTTGTGAAAGCATAAAGGAAAATGACTTAACACAAAACAAAGCCATAGACATATGGAAAAGTGCAAGCTCAAATGGAGGCAACAATGCTTCTTTTTGATTCAAGGTAAATTTTGGTAGGGCTCTGCCTTACAAGCTGAGAGATCCCTTTCTCAAAATGAGAAGTTTTCCATATATAAAGGAAGAAAGAGGCCTTTTGACACCCTTTTACAAATGGCCCATGTGTATTTTGAGCATTAGGAAGAGGAAGATGCTTGATAGATAATGTTGTGTCAGCTCTTATTTTGATTTTAGGTGTTTAAGATATGTTAAACATCATATGTGAAATTATGGGCCATGCCATTTGTCTAAAAATAAGACCAATCCTTCAAGGTAATCATGCAGTTTATCTTCTCATCAATGTAAAGTGAAGAAAAATGGGTCACGCCATTCACTACTCACACCTCTTGATGACCAATTGGTAGATACTATGTCAACTGCTGGAGTGACTCCTTGAGTCGACACCTTCCTTTGCCACTTAGATTATTTTGTCCATTTTTGCACTTGGCTCTTTTGCCTCTTCTTGGCTTTGTATTTTCTAGTTCTTTCATCCTTTAGGGGTTATCTTCTGCTAATTCTTTGGCTCTTTAGACTCCCTCCTTGATGATTTATTCCTTTTGGCTTTAAGCCTTTGAATTCCTTCAGGGTCACACCTTTTATTTAAATATCAACGGCTATTTCATTACCATAAAGTTGATGTTCATGCGCCCATCACCATTTGGTCAATTCCTTTGGCCTTTTCTTTGATCCCTTTGCAAGTGTTCCCTACCCTCTGTAAGGGCACTTGTCCTTCAAGCTTTGGGAGACTCCTTTGAACCTTCTAATTGAATCAACCGATTGAACCAATAATTGGTTCAACAGTTCAATGGTTCAATACTATGTTCTGTTCATTCATTTGACTGCTTGAACCAACTGCTTTGAACCAACTAATTGAAACCTTTGATTGAACTGACCAATTAAACCATGTGATTGAACCAATCGATTGAACCATTTGATTGAACTATTTGTTTAAACCAACCAATTGAATTGACTGCTTAAACTAACTGCTTGAACCAATTGCTTGAACCAACCAATTGAACCAACTACTTGAAACAACCGCTTGAACCAACAATGGTTCAACAGTTCAATGGTTCAACATTTCCTAGTTCAAAGTGCTTGAGCTAATCACTTGAACCAACCACTTGAACCAATCACTTGAACCAACCGCTTGAACTAATAATGGTTCAACAATTCAATGATTTAATATTTCCAAGTTCAAAGTGATTGAACCAAGTGATTGAACCAAGCAATTGAACCAAGCAATGGTTCAAAGTTCAAGTTGAAATTTCATGTTGTTGAACTGGTTCATCCTATTGCTGAAAGACTTGTGCAAACCAAAAATTAAATTAGCTCAAACTAATAGGGGAAGAAGGAGACCAATTTTGCCTTGCAGGGCCAAAATGGTCAACAAAATGGTGATTCCTAGGGGAAGCATGCCTACTATGATTAGAAGCCAGTAGCCTCAAAGTCCATTGGGCACAGATTTAAGATGCAACTTTGAAAGAGTCACCAATAACCTTGTGATATCCAAGAAACAATCACGAAGGTTTTACCCCAAACACAAAGGAAAACACACATAAGGCTAAGAACACTACTTGTGCAAACAACACTTAGGGAAAATAGGAAAATAAAACTGAAAGCGAACTACTATGTACAACTAACCAAGTATATTTGCCTCCCTCCTGGATTAAAGGGAAAATTTATTAAGTCTCCTTCATGGCAAGGAAACTTATGGTGCTAGACAAGTGGCTGAATGGAATGGAGACTTGGTGACTTGCTCTTCTTGCCTACCACCTTGATTGGCTTATATCTAAGTGAATCGGGGGCAAACATGATTCCAACATATATGTATTAATCTTGTTCTTGGAAGCTTACCTCCTGTTCGTTCTTCATGCTGGTGTGTTTCATTAAGAAATCAATGGCTATTGGGTCATCACCATAAGCCCTTTGATATGCATCATGGATTGGCTTGTCTCCTTTTACCTTATTGAAGACACTATCAAAATCATCTTTTGCTTGATCATGGCTTTCTTGAAGAAGGGTGACTGTTATGATGTCTAAAATGAGATCACAGATTGATTGCTCATCCCACAGACATCACTTTCTTGTTCAAGGCTCTCTTCTTCAAAGATTTTCTCAAGATGAATAGGCTTCTCCTTTTCTTTCTCAAAAACTAGAGTCTTTAGTTGTTAAAAGACACCCTCCTGATCCCCCTCCAACTCAGGCTCCATGGCATGGTCATGCTCCTCATCAAAGCAACAAGGAAGTTCATCAAACAAGGGATGAGAGAGCTCACCATACTTATTTTCCCCTTCATATTTCTAGAACATCCACATGTATGCATGACCTGTGCCTTCTCCATTGTTGATGATGTCTTCAAAGAGAGCATCCATGATGATTTCTTCCTCATTGACATCCATGAGAGCTTCTTGATTAGCTACAAATTGGATCCTTTCTTCTTCACTTGCCTGTTTCAAAATAGGTTCCTCCTTGATGACTTCAAAAATATCATCTTCAAATTCACCAACCTCTTGAAAGGGTAAATCTGAAAGTTTGCAGCCCCTTTGCATACTTATTTGAGTCCCAATGCTGCCTTCTTCACCCTTAGTCAGGTCATAGCCTCCTTGAAGAAGGGTGCAACCTACCCCAATGACTTCAAATGAATCATTTAAAATATGAACAAGAGACTATCCATGCTCCTCCATGACGTCTATGGTGATCTCCTTCTCATCTACATTCATGGAGTCTCCCTGATCGGTTGTGAACTAAGTATACTCCTCTTCAATTGCCCCTTTCAAAATAGGTTCCTCCTTGAAAAGGGGTGAAGTGGAAGGCTGACAGATGAACTCATGTGGAAGAGGAGGTAGTCCTTGAGCTAAAATCGAATGATTTTCCTCCTTCCATTTGGCTAGCACTTCATCTATATCAGATGTGGCCTGATAGCTCTCTTGGAAGTGTGTAGATGGGGTGTGTTCAGACATAGAATCTATTGTTTGGTCTGAATCATCCATCACACATTAGCTGAGGAATCTCATTCTAGACTCCAACTCTATAATTCACCTAGCTAGATTTTCTTGAAAGAGTCTTTCTTAGAGCTCATAGGAATCATCATAGAGATGGGGAGTGCATGAAGGCTGCCATGAAGTATAAGAAGCATCTTGAGGAAGGGTGGGAGGGAATTGAAAGGGACTAGCCTCATTTTGTACCTCACACTCTTGGACACTATCTTTCTCCTCCTTACTATTCCATGACTAAACTACTTTACAATATCTCATGATATTAGGACTGGACATCTCCTTTTAAGGTGATGGGGTTGTAATGTGAGAGGGTAGTGAGGGTTTGGATTCCACTTCCCTTACTGCCAACATAGACTGCTACATATGAAGATTTGCTAATTCAATTTGCTTATCAAGATTGGCCTTAAACACAAGATTTACTATTTTAGAACTCTCCTCAACATGATTGGGGAAAGGACTTTGACAGGCTTGACTTGGCTCATGAGTAGGAACTGCATATGGCTGATATGAAACTTGGGGTAGTGGGTATGCAGGTTGATAGACTTGGTAAGGCTGCCTCTCATGAATACTTAGCCTCCCTTCCAAAGATGCAATCAAACCACTCACATCTAGCATCTCATTTGTAAGCCTTTGCCAATTGGCTCTTTCAATGGGAGTCCATTCACTCTTAACCAGATCTAGTGCATTTCTCACTTGATTTACGACATGATCAGGGATTTCTTGACCACATCCCCTTCTGGTGTCAAGCTCTAGTACATACTTTTCATATACTAGTAGTGCTTGTTTGAAGGTGGAAATGGGCTAATTGGCAAAGAGATTAGGTTGAGTAGGAGATGTGACACATTGAGAAGACTAGGCATAAGACTGATATAGCTCATGACAGGGCTGAGATTGGTCATATTGGACTTGCAAAGGGAAAAAATCATAACCGTATGCATCTTTATTGCTTGAGGTGATTTCATGAACAACTTGAGCTTGATCAAAAATATATGGAGGAACACAAGACTCAAGGTTCTGAGCAATGGAATTATACATACCAAATTGTGATTTCTTGATGGCACCAAGATTGCTTAACCAACTGATTTAACTTGGAGTCACCATTGGTGTTGATGAAAAAGCCTCCAAAGGCTGGTTGGTTGAAGAACACACCAAAATTATTTAACTTTTTGGACAAAACTTATCTCACAATCACTTGATTAAAGGTCAGATGCTATATTAATGGTTCATTTTACTATAATAGCACCAATCCTAGAACTTTTTTGAGTGTTAAAATGTAGTCCCACTGGGCATGCCAAAAACTATTGATGCAGTGGATTACACTCTTGATAGGGGTATGATCTCCTGTCTTCCATGCATCATAATGGAAACTCCTCTCTTACCTATGGGTCTGGCAAAATTGAGGGGAGAGTCTCTAGATAAGGGCTAGCTCCCTTTGATGCATATTTATTTTTTCTAGTACATTTGCTTATATATATATATATATATATATATATATAATGGGGGGGTTAAAAAGAGAGAAAGATACTGAAATAGAACCTAAAGTAAGAGGGTGATGCACCACAAAGTTTGATCTACTTATCTTGAGCATACACTTTCCACCAAGAACATGCTGATGTACACTTCATTTGATATGAGAAATTATCCTGCATTAGTGAGTTAGGGGTCCTCTATAGATACAGGTAGGAAGAACTACTAGAGGTGTTCTAAGACACCCTATGGCAACCTATTCACATGAGCCTATACTCTGTTGTAGACACTTCTGGCTAACCTGCAAAAGATGAACTCACAATACACTAGACATGCTGGAATCATTATGTGAAAGCATAAGGGAAAATGACGTAACACAAAACAAATCCATAAACATATGCAAAAGTGCAAGATCAAATGGAGGCAATCATGCTTCTTTTTGATTTAAGGTAAATTTTAGCAAGGCTCCACCTTACAAGCTGAGAGATCCCTTTCTCAAAATGAGAAGTTTTCCATATATAGAGGAAGAAAGAGGCCTTTTGGTGCTCTTTTACAAATAGCCCATGTGCATTCTGAGCATTGGGAAGATGAAGTCACTTGATAGATAATGTTGTGTCAACTCCTATTTTGATTTTAGGCCTTTAAGATATATTAAATGTCATATGTGAAATTATGGGCCACACCATTTGTCTGCAAACAAGACCACTCCTTCAGGGCATTCACACGGTTTATCTGCTCATCAATGCAAAGTGAATAAAAATGGGTCACGTCATTCACTGTTTGTACCTCTTGATGACCAATTGGTAGATACTATGTCAATCACTAGAGTAACTCCTTGAGTCGACACCTTCCTTTGCCACTTGGATTATTTTGTCTATTTCTGCACTTGGCTCTTTTGCCTCTTCTTAGCTTTGTCTTTTCTAGTTCCTTCATCCTTTGGGGGCTATACTTTGCTAAATTTTCAGCTCTTTAGACTCCCTCCTTGATGATTTATTCCTTCTAGCTTTAAGCCTTTGAATTCCTTCAGGTTCACACCTTTTATTTAAAGATCAATGGCTATTTCATTGCTATAAAGTTGACGTTTGTGTGCCCATTGCCATTTGGTCGATTCCTTTGGCCTTGTCTTTGATCCCTTTACAAGTGTTCCCTACCCTCTATAAGGGCACTTGTCCTTCAGGCTTTAAGAAACTCCCTTGAACCTTCTGATTGAACCAATAATTGGTTTAATGGTTCAATACTATGTTTTGCTCATTCATTTGACTACCTGAACCAATCGATTTGAATCAACTGATTGAAACCTTTGATTGAACTGACTGATTGAACCATGTGATTAAACCATTTATTTGAACCAACTAATTAAACTACTTGATTAAACCATTTGTTTGAACCAACTGATTGAACCGACTGCTTGAACCAACCACTTGAACCAACTGCTTGAACTAACTACTTGAACCAATAATGTTTCAATAGTTTAATGGTTCAACATTTCCAAGTTCAAAGTGCTTGAGCTAATCACTTGAACCAATTGCTTGAACCAACTGCTTGAACCAATAATGGCTCAATAGTTTAATAGTTCAATATTTCCAAGTTCAAAGTGATTGAACCAAGCGATTGAACCAAGTGATGGATCAAAGTTCAAGTTCAAAGTTCATGTTTTTGAACTGGTTCATCCTCTTGCTAAAAAGACTTGTGCAAACTAGAAATTAAACTAGCTTAGAACAACATGGGAAGGAGACTGATTTTGCCTTGTAGGGTTGAAATGGTCAACATGCTCTATGATCCAGATGGTTGTAGATAATCCTCTTTGTCTGGGGAGGAATGAACTATAGATAAAAAATCACTAAAGAAAAGGTTGATTAGTTAGATAATAGGGTGGATTACCTAGTAAGCTAGATATAAGAACCACAAACTTCTTTGGAGGCTGTCAATCCACACTTTTAAATAATCAAGTTTGGAAAATGAAAGATAAATTAATTACATGAATAATAGAATATATTGAAATCAAATACAAGTACTTGAAAAGAGATGAATTCAACTAATTATAACAATAAATGATTGAATATTAATGCTGGATAAATTATACATAATTCATAAAATAGGGTGATTTTTTGTGATTAAGCAAAAAGTTAAAAAGTGGGATTTGGTTAAGTTCTGATAGGTCAAAAAAGATTGCTATTAGAATTGACACACAGTGACTATTGGAAATTGGGTGAACCATCGGTGGTTGGGTGACCATTAGTGGTAGGGGTAGACCATCAATGGTTAAGTGACCATCGATGGTTACTATTAGATTTGGCTTAGGTAAGGGTAGGTTTGGTCTAGAAGGTTGTTGAGTGATTTTAGGAGGTGGGTCTAGGATAGAGGCTAGTTTCAATATAGAAACAAAGTAACTAATTAATAAAAACAAATAATTAGATCTATTGCCTAAATAATGTTGAGGTATGTGGCTAAAAACTTGTTATGGAGCTTGGAGCAATTTTGGTAGAGTGCCAACATCTTGGCTATTAATTTATGAGCAATAACACTTCAGATCTTTGACATGGTTACTAGTTCACTGGAAGAATACCTACACAAGAGGATCTGATACAAGAATCTCTAATAATTTTTTATTCTCTTTGATGATTATTCCTCCTTAATTCAACTCCTCCTCCTTTCTTTTTATATAAAGAAGGGAGAGGTGAAACAATAAGCTCAAACAAGGTGTCAATAGGTCATCTAATTTTAGTCTTAACATGCATAATTATGCTAGTGGATAAGAATAAAAAATCAATATAGAGCTGAGTTGAAGTTAACCCTTAAGGTGATTAAAGGCCAACCATCGATGGTTGAGTCTAACCATTGGTGGTTAAGGGTTGACCATCAATGGTCAATATGTCAAAGGTTGAATGGTCAGAGTTAGTTTAACTTAAGTTTGTGGGGTAATGGGTTGTGAAGAGGTCTCTAGGGTTAGTTCAAAATATAAAACCATCATGTATGGTTTTTTAGTCTCTACATTTTACCCCTTTTTTTATATAGTTTATATCATCAAGCTGCAAAACAAAAAATAGAAAGTTGGTCAAAGGTTTGGCTACCCTAAGTATGGGAAGAGTTGTTCCCCCTCAAATTAGGATTCAATGAGGTGAAATAAAATTAGGTACATGTTTGACAAGTGGTTAAGTGGGTGATGATGTTGGTCATATTGGTTGGGCACTAAAGCATCAACATGCACACAAAGTGTGATAACCAAGATCACACATAAACTAAACTACCATAGTTGAGTTAGTTAGGTGAAAATAAGGTTAAAATTAGAATGACTAGTGATAAGTAGACCAAGTAACCATAGGTAGGCATGGCAATTAGGTTGTACTCATAAATGCAAGTCTCCTAGGTAATGTCAATGTATTCATAGGTATCTAAATTAGGAAGTACTTCCAAGAAGATGTAATTATGTCAGTGTATAAAAGTGGCATAAGTTCAAGTTAGTCAATATAGAAATTTAGTCATAGAAACCAAAGTGACCAGTGCAAGGTCATCACAAAACATGCAAAAGTTGGGCCAAACTAACTGATGTCAAGGTGATGTGGTTGGTTGTTTGGTGGAGTAGGTAAGTTCCATGGGTATTTAGTAGTTAAGGAGGTTGGTGAAAAGTGGTTATTGAAAAAAATTAAAGTTGTAATGGAAAAAATGTTAGGAAGTTGACCATCAATGGTTAGTATGAACCATCGATGGTTGCATAATGACCATTGGTGGTCAGATGTCATCCCTAAAAGGGTGAGATTAAAATTTTAATAAGGGTTCTATTTGGTCATTTGAACTTGCTAAACTCTGGTAATTATCTCTTGGAAAGTGTGAAAAAGTGGTTATGGTTGTAGGTTTTATTAGTAATTGAGAGATTTGAGTGTTTGTTGGGTGATTGGGTGTTGCAAAGGTCAATTGGTTGGAGACATTGACTTGAGAGGATGTAGAGAGGATGAGGGAGAACATGGGGTATGTTGATGGTTTTGAGGGTACCTCTATGGTGGCATTCATGAAATAAGGTAGGGTTATAATGAAATTTGTAATGTTTGTTGTTTAAATAGTTATTTGTTTGATTCTGGGTAGGTTAGGCCTAGGGTTAGGGTTAGGGTTAAGTTTAGGGTTTTGTTTTTTTGGTGATGAAAGTGGTAGATAGAGTGAAATGTTGGAGGGGTAGTTGAGGTAAGGGATGGTAGAGTGTTTTTAAACAAGTTGTAATTAATTTTGTTGATAGTGTTAAGAGATTAAGAGGTTAAGGCTAGGGTAGGTTTGTTGATGGTTACTACATAGTGACCATCAATGGTTAATGTCAACCATTGATGGTTGATAGGTGACCATTGAATGGTCACTTTGTGGACCATTGGTGGTTGAATACCTAACCATCAGTGGTCAATGGTTGATCATCTACGGTTCCAAAAAGGAGTTGTCACCAATAAACACTTGACCATTGATGATAGATAAATGAGGTAAAGGTAAAGTTGTTTGAAAACAAATAATGGGGTTGGGGTTGGTTAAAGTAAAGGGTGTGTAGGTTGTTTAAGAGTGAAGTAGGTAAGGGGTAAGGTTAGTGGGTAAGGGTGTGTTTAAGAAAGGGTTAAGGGTAAATGGGTGGATAGAGGAATTATGATAGGTAGAGTCTAAGGTAAGTCTATGGTGTAGTTTAGTAGAAGAGGTAAATTGGTAAGGTTAGAGATCGAAGTAATAGGTAGTAGTTCATAGGTGATGTTTTGATGAGCTAGGTGAGCTAAGGTATTAGTATGACCATGTAGGTAAGGGAGTAGACACAAATGTGAGATCATGTGCTATAGTTTTTAGATGAGGTCCATCAAGTGATGATAGACTAAGAGTGGGACGACCTATCAGTAGTGGGATTGGGTGGCATTAGGTATTATCAACATGTACCTTAAGATGTGGAAATGTTAGTGGCACTCATCAAGAGGTGGGATCTAGCCACTAATACATTCCTACTTATTAGAGAGATGATGATCCTAGTAGAAGACATTCACTAGATCATATCACTACAAGGTGAGTCGATAGAGCACATTAATGGTGAGGAGCAAGACTAACTCATGGGTGTGTTGTATAGAAATGACATGGTGCATCTGAGGTGACATTCTATAGGCTTACATTATGCACCCTTGTATCACATGGATAGGGGCGTAAGGTGGGTTTCCACTATGATGATGATGGTGGTGACTTGTTATGTGCTGCCTAACTTGAGTACTGGTAGGTTTCCTTCACTGTTATTAGGTGTTTTAGTAGGCTTGGTGATGGATCAGTAGTGTATTCTTGGGAACTTATCCTACTAGTATAGATATATCAAGAGTTCTAGGGCTATAGGGTGCACATGAGGCATGGTATTAACATTGGGTTTGTGTTGTATTTTTAGGCTTATGAGCAAATCAGAGTTCTTTAACCAAGTGGGATGCCATAACATGAATTTATTCATATGGGATTTAGGGTGGGGTTTATGCGATGGAGGTATAATTGTGTCCTTACAATACTTAGAGGAGGGACACATGATCTAGATTGGTACAAGGACCAATTAGATATGGTAGTGATGGGGGATGTGCTTTGGTGATTGTATGTAAGATTTCCTACATGGGCAGGTCATATGAGGTAGATTTGATTGCTATAGAGATATAGGTGGATATATGGGAGGTGAGATCTAGAGTTAGAGCTGATCCCTTTTGATAGGCTGAGAAGATAGTTTGGCCTCATTTAGGATATCCTAAGGGAGTTCCCAAGGTATCAAAGGGAGGATAGAGAGTTCCCATTGCCTTCCCTAGAGATAAAAGACATTCATTGATCACGAGGAGCTATTAGAAAGGGTTGAGATTGATGATGTAGGTATTACTGATGGATACCCTATGTGGTTCTAGGTACATTATGTGCAATCATTTTTTAAAGTGATGAGGGCCCATAAGACATGGACATGGATGTATAGGTGAGGGGTGGTGATAAGAGGGGTGAGGATGCCCTAGATAGACATGTACTAATTGCTAAGATGGATCAGGCATATGTGACACTAGCTGTAACATAGACATCTTTAGCATTAGTGATATAGGATAAGGATGCAATACAAAGTTAGGTGGACACTCTTATAAGAGAGAGGGATTAGGCTAGGGCTCAAATAATCATGGTTACATAGGAGAGAGACTCTCTTATATAGGTAGGAGGGTGAGGTCCAACACCTATAAGACTAGTAGGGATTATCTCCATGGTGAGATATGTTGTAATAATGGAGGACTACAATATTATGAGGCCTTGGTATTCAAACATCTTCCTAGATGAGCTGAGATGGGGTGAGTACAGATCAAGGATTTCTAGAGGGGATAGTAGTGTGACACCATGTTAATGGGTTGCATATATAGGGGGACAAGTAAGATCAAGAGGTGGACAAGCTTTATAAGGTAGTGGTACTCCAGGGCATTAGAATATTATGAGTCATTGTATTTTTGATGTATCATATGATTTTGATACCAGCCTGTGAGATGGTGTAGTCAGACGTATATAAATTTTTGAGAGACATTATTGATCATTATGTTGATTATGAACTTATGATATATATATATATATATATATATATATATATGTGAGCATGGTTTATGGTTTGTGTTGATGTTTATGGATGTGATGTTGTTTATGATGATTATGTTCATATGATTAACATGTTATGTTTTATGCATCCTCACCCATATAGGCATGTGATGTTATGGATATTTAATTTATGCTCATGATGATATTTGATATTGATGGATGTTGTTTATGATATGATAATGTCTATTATTTTTTGGACACGACTATGATGTTTGTGATTATTGTTATGGTTATGGATGAACATGTAATTTATGTTCATGACATGGTTATATGTTAGTGGATCATAGTTATATGGATGTGATAGATGGTAAGATGATTATGATGTTATGATTAGGTGATGTGATGTTCATGACGTTAAAATATGATGATGTTTGTTTTGATGAGATGTTTTTTTAGACATGACTAATGTTTGTGATTATTATTATGGTTATGGATGACTATGATGTAATTTATGTTCATGACATGGTTATGGATTAATAGATCATAGTTATATGGATGTGATAGATGGTAAGATGATTATGATGTTATGATAAGGTGATGTGATGTTCATGATGTTTGTTATGATGAGATGTTTTGTTGGACATGTGGATGAATCTTTGCTTTCTTACCTAGATATGCATGTGATGGATAGCATATGAAGATGATGTATGATTTAAAAGTGATATACATTTCATAATTAGTTAGTGTTTTTGGTTATTTAGATGAGATGTTTGTGATGTTATGATGTTATCTATGATTACACACACACACACACACACACACACACACACACACACACACACACACACACACACACACACACACACACACACACACACACACACACACACACACACACACACACACACACACACACACACATATTTGAGGTAGATTGACATGTGATGACTTATTGACTTATGATGTGATAAAAGGTAATTTTGTGATGATTGTATGTTTGTTATGATTGGTTATGATGGCTAAGATGTTCTTTTGATTAAAAAAACTTAAACAAGGTAAAACACATAATAAAACATATAATTGGTTTTTTAAATGTTTTTAATGAGCTATATATGATTAGATGAAGGTGGTTGACACATAAAGTAAGATGGATTAGAAAACTAAATGTGAGGGAGATAGGATAATCAAGAAACAAATTCTGTAATGGATGTATCAACAATTAGATATGAGAGAATAAGAAGGTATGATGATTCTTATTTAGAAATAACTAAAATAAACCAAAGTATGATTGAATTATGAACATAATTCCTTAAAATGCTTCACATGAGTGTCCATAAATTGGTTAAAAAGGTGTCTTGATCATGTAATGTCAAGTAAGCTCAAAATCCCTTGTTCATAAAGTGTATAAAGGGGGGATGGATGAAAATGGAACCTTATTATGAGACTAATGTAGAGAGGATTACAAAGAAAGTTAGTCAATCATTAGTCCATAAACCATGAAACATGCATAAAGAACTAACTAACAAAGCCTATCTATTCCTATGGGAATTACAAAGGATAGCAAGAAACAAATGAAAAAAAACAACACCATATTACCTTCCCAAATGTCTTCACCATGCCCATGTGTCTCAAAAACATGTTCTCCCTTGATCAAGAATCCTTTTCTTTGTCAACAATGGTGGTAAGCTCCTCCAATGCCTCAAGAAAACTCCACAAAACCTAGGATCTTGATGTGGAATCACTAAACTAACCTATCAATGAAGCTTTATAGAAATAATTTAGCATTATAAATTTTCAATGTTCAAGCTTTGGAGATATTTGAGCATAATAAACTTGTACCAAAATATTTTATAAATGATGTTCATGGCCTCTCTATTTATAGATTTTTGAGATTGGTCAGGATCAACCTTAACCATCCATCTTGAGATGAAGATGTGTGGTGGAGGATAATCTTAATATTTGGAATTAAATCCATAAATATCCTCAAGATAAATAAGCATTAAAGAGGCATGGGAGGCATTAACTAGGCATGGGTGACCCATAATCTTGATATTTTATGCACTTATGGCTTGATGGATGCCACCCCATAGATGATGTCACTAGGTGATGTAGATAATAAGAATCAATTTTCAAAAAGAAATATTCAACAAATCTCATGTAAAATCCACTTAAACTCTTGATTTGGATTAATTATCCTTAAACAAGGTTAATAATCATTTATGCAATTATTTGAAGATTGGTCCTCAATTAATCAAAATAGTTAGAAAGTCATATTACTGGGTCATAATTTGACTGGAGAGGAACTAGAAGGTGATGTTAGATGTATTGGAACTATGTTCCCATTTAGGATGTTGCCAACAACAAATAAAAAAGGTACATGATGTGTACCAATAATTTAGAAGAAAAGAGTGATCCAAAGCACTAAATGGTAATTTTGACTTGAAATGATCTGATCAAAGTTAGTTAGCTCATAAAATAAATTACCTTATTTAGGGATACTTTGACCTAAATTGGCACTTGTAAATGACAAGTTCAAACCATTTAGGATGTTTTATAGATTTTGACCTAAAATGTGCATTTGAGTGAAATTTGAGTAAGCTTGATAGTTTCAACACAAATGGTGTTAGGAATTGGATGTCTACAACTAACATGCCACTTATATAGGTTACCAAATAGCTAATATAAACAAATTCATATCATATAATGTGTATATTGATTGATGTGAGAAGTCTACTTATAAAAGATGATCATGGCTCTAATTTCTTTTTCTTTATTCTGATTTTGATAGTGGGTCTCTCAATATTCTATTATTGATTGGAGGGATGGGGAAGTTAATCGATGTGTGAAGCTTCCAATAAATTTCTATGCTTTGAAAAATACTTTTCTCAACCATCCTTCTAAGGAGTGGTCTAAGTTTGTGAGCTTTATTTAAAGCTTTTGGATAGTTGTCCTTCAAGGGAGCAGCCTACATTATATTGAGAAATTTTGATATGTTTTGGTAACTGTCCTTCAAGGGAGCAGTGTATGAATACTTAGAATGAACCATATGAATTTTGATTTTTTTGTGATTTTTGATTGATTGCGTTTATTTTTCTATTGACATGGATTTTCTTATATAGGCTCAAAAGGTTCACCTTTATGAAGGAAAAACTAGAGAACAAGAAGGTTGATGAGTGGGTAAAGGAGGTTTAAATGATAATGACCATGAGAATATATCTTATGAAAGGGGTAAAAATTACCATTAGAATCATTTCATGGGTAGATTCATGGTACACATGTTCAAGATTAGGATAAGGTTGTGATCGTTAAGCACATGATTCAACTTTAATTAGTTGCACTTAAATAAGGGGATACAGGTGGAATGAAAATAAGGGATGAGCATAAGTTAGACAAAAAGTGAGTTCAATCATATTTAACAAAATAAAATATGTAGATGTGAAGCATTGAGGGGCTCAAGTTTTGATTTCCCTTCAAGGGAGGATAACTGGTAAGCTCTCGATCCATACTTGTGCATTATGATATAAGGTCCAATCCAATTGAAAGCAAACTTGACCCTCTTGCTTTAATCCATATTGGTGACATGTTAATTTTCCTTTAAGATGTGATCTTCAATGTTGAATTATTACACTCTAAGGTGTTTTTTATAAGCATTCTTGATTTTCTCTTGATAGACATAAAGATGGGTAAGTGTGGCTAAATGATGTTCATTAAGTAGCACAAGTTGGGCTAAATTTTCTTGATGATAATCACTCTAAAAAATGAGATCTTATAGGGATATGTGAATATATGGAATTTAGAATTTGAGAGGAAAGATAACCTCTACTCTAAACACAAGAGAGAAATGGGTAGCATTTTTAGGGGTTCTAATGCTAGTTCGATATGACCATAAGGCAAAAGGGATGTAGAAATGCTAATCCTAACTAGACACATTAACTATTTTAGTTAGCATGTTGTTGAGAGTTTTTTTAGAGGATTTCACATATCCATTAGCTTCTGGATGATAGGGAAATGAGAAACTTAACTTGATACTGAATGCATCACAAATACCATAGACTTGTTTGTTTTTTAAAGATTTTCCATTGTCGATGATAATTTTATGAGGAACACCAAAATGATAGATAATGTGATGAGTGATAAAATCAACAATATTCTTGACTTTGGTTGAGATGAGAGGAATAGCCTCTACCCTTTTATGAAATATTATGTCATAGTGATGATATAATGATGTCACTATGAAGAATGAGGGTTAATTTCTCCAATAAGATCTAGACCCCATTGTGAGAAGGGCCAAAAATATTTGGATACTTAAAGACTATGGCTAAGTGTGTGATGTAAATTGACATGTTGTTGACATTTGACACACTTTTTCACATAATCAAAACAATCTTGGTTAAGGATGGGCCAATAATAGCCATGGTGAAGGATGTGCTTAGTGATGACTAGGCCATTAAAGTGTCCCCCACATATCCCATCATGCATTTCTTTGATATCATGAGAGGGTTCATGACTACATAGGCAATGGAAGAGGATACCATCAAATCCACATTTATAAATAATTCCCCTTATTATGGTATAATGTGAGGTGCTCTGGATAAATTCTCATCGATCATTCCTAGAAAGGTTGGAAGGGATGATGGCAAGGTTGAGATAATCAAAGGTATATTGGTACCAAAGGTTGGGTTGGGTTTCCTCCACATTAAAGATGGTAGGAGAGTATAATTTGATATAATAAGGCTCAATAAGTTGATGGATAATGACATATATCTTAGAATTAGAGGGTGTATATGGGATCTAGGAAGTGAGAGAAGCCATCATATAGGCAAACTTATTCATAGATCATGGAGTGATTTGGATATAATAGTGTTTAAATGATGCTAAGAATACATCAGATAACTATTTTTATTATTGTAAAACATCATTTTGACATTGATAATAGTCATTTATTTGATTGACCACAAGTTAAGAGTCACCAAAAATGTTGATCATTTTGATTCCTAAGGCTATATGCAGTTTGGAGACCTATCACTAGGGCTTCATACTTAGCCATATTGTTGGTACATTCAAAATATAATTTGAAGGATAAAAGAAGAGGTACATTATGAGTGGGGGTAAGGATTATTCCATCTCCCCCACCACATTGAAACTTTGATCTATCAAATAATATGGTCACTTGATAGGTGAAGTTTGCTTGAGAGAGGGTCATGATGGACTCATCTAGAAAATTGAGAGGAGTCTAGTTGTCTTACAATGGTGCTTTAGCCAATTGGTTAGTAATGAATTTCCATTTAATTTAATTTTTACAGAGGAAATCAAGGTCAAACTTAGCTAAAATTATGATCCAATGGGCCATATATTGATTTTGGTATGGATTAGAGTGCATATACTTGAGTGGGTTAGTGTTGGTTATGACATAGGTCATGTGGTTGAGAAGGTAATGGAAATTTTTTTTGGCCAAAAAGACCAAGGAAAGATATATTTTATTAGTATGGGTGTACTAAGTCTCATACTCTACAAGCATATGGCTAATGTAGTAGATGGCTTGCTCTTTATACTACTCATTTTGATGAACTAGCATTGCCCCTAAGGAGTGATTGGTGGTGGAAATATAAAGGTAAAAAGGTTGATCTTCCTTGGGGGGAATGAGGATGGGTGGAGAGAAAATTTAATATTTAAGTGAATCAAAGGCTTTCTAATAGTCATTATGCCATTAAAAAGATACCTTCTTCTTCAAAAGGTGGTGAAAAGGTTGGCATCAATCAAAGATCTGAGAGATAAAGCAACGAATGGATTAGAGATTCCCATACAAGCTATGCATTTATTTGAGGTGGGTGGGAGGAGGTATGTCAATGATTTTTTTTATTTTGGTAGGGTTGACTTTGATTCCTCAAAGGGAGATGATAAATCCAAGGAGCTTTCCTGACAAGTCCCCAAAGATACACTTTTTAGGATTAAGGTGGACATGGTAATGGATGATGCATTCAAAGATAATCTTAAGGATGGCCAAATGATCCTTACAACATTTGGATTTTATAAGAAGGTCATCAACATAGTCTTATATGATTTTGTGAATAAGGTCATGGAAGATGTAGGTATTAGCATGCTGATAGCTTATACCAGTGTTATTTAAACCAAAAGGCATGACCCTATAGCAAAAATTTCCCCATGGGGTGATAAAGGTGGTTTTATGCTAATCTTCAGGGGCAATTAAGATTAGATTATAACTTGAGAACCTATCCATAAGATATAACATCTCATGGTTGGTTGTAAGATCAACAAGCTAGTCAATACTTGGTAAAGAAAAGTCATCCTTTGGGTAAGAAATGTTAAGGTCATGAAAGTCCAAACAAATACAAATTCCCCCTATGGCTTTGGTGATAGGGGAAACATTTGAAAACCATTCGAGATAGTCAGTAGGTTGAATGAAATCTAAGGATAGGAGGTGTTAAAGTTCTTCTTTGATGAGAAGAGATATGTGAGGGTGCATTCATTGAAGTTTTTGCCTAACTAGCTTGGCATCATGGTTGGTGACTATGTTGTGGGTAATGATGGAGGGGTCGATTCCTAGCATGTCATTGTAAGACAAAGCAAATGTTATGCTAAAGTATTATAGGAAAGAGGGGAAATCTTGAATCTCCTCAAAATTTAGTAATTGGCAAATTTTTATAATATGTAAGTTATCCAAAGTACCCAAGTTAATGTCCATGGTGGATTCATTTAACATGGTTGAAGTCTCAGGAGGGAAAGATTTGTGGATAGAAGAATACTTTTCACCTAGATAGGCAAGAATGGAGTCATCATCTTGACACTGAATGGTATTAATGGTAGGAGAGTCATCTCCTACCATCTCAGGATGAGTTAGAGGAATGGTTCAGTCACCCCATCCTTTTGATAAGTTAGGGGTTGATCATGTTGATGAAGAAAATGTTAGGGGGGATGATATTGGAATCCTCAAGTGTCAATGGTCTAGTGGATGATGAGGATGGGATTTCATTGTCAATCACAATAATGGGTGGTGGGTTGGTTTGTTTTTTAGGTGGTATGAAACTAAAGCCATGCTTTTTATGAGGTTTTTAGGTCTTGATTAGAAGCAACTCATGCATTCCATGTTCATATTGACCTAGACCAAATCCCTTCCAAGCATACCTAAAATATATGTCTTAGAAAACTCTAGTTTATCTAGATAGGAGCAACTGGAGGTGAATGGTTGAGGTAAAAAAGAGGTGGTAGAAGTGTTAAGGGGTTTATCAAATCCCCCATAGATGAAGTTGGTTTGAAAATTTGAGTGCTTGAAAGGAATAATGGCTCCAATATTGAGGTCGTAACCTGGTTGTTGGTCAAGATTTCCATACTCTTGAGGAGTAGGAAAAGTTTCTAGTGTTAAAAGGAGATACTCCTCTAATGAAAGATGTCAAAAGGTCGATTCTAAAGGGTTTATTATGGGGATTTGGGTGGAAGGGATAGATGAATTGGTGGATGATTCATTAGTATAAGAAGATGGTGTTTTGTTTTTTTACTGATGAAGGCTTTTTAGATGGATAAAGGAGAATGTCATTGGGTCAGTATGTCATGTTGAATGATGTTAAAGGATTTTGGTCAGCTTGTATGGTAACAACTTGAAGTTTATGTTCAAATTTGATGTATCAAAGCAAGGTGGATGGCACACAACCCATGGAATGAATCCAAGGGAATCCCAAAAAAATGTTGTACTATAAATCACCTTTGACTACATATAAGAGCTTAAGAAGTGTGTGGGATCCTAGGTGAATGTGAAGGACAATAGTTCCTAAATTTGTGGCCATGGTGTCATTAAATGATCAAAGCACCACTGAGGTTTTTGACATAATGTTCTCAAGTAATTTGAGCTGGTCATATGTATGGGAGGAGATAATGTTGAAGCTAGCTCCCTCATTAATCATAACCCTCTTGATGTGGGTTTGGTTGATGTACACAGTTATGAAGAGGGGAGGATCTAGATCATCTAGGTGGATGGAGGGTATTTTTGAATCTTTGAAGGTTACAAGGTTAGAAAGTTGAAGAAGTCTGACAAAGGTTGTTAGAGGTTATGAGTCTTTTGGTTGAACCTCTATGGATTGCAAATCCTATATCATTACTTGGTAGTGGTAGGGTGAGGTATTTATTGGTTCATACAAACTCATCTTCATTGAGGTTTGGTAAATTTGTTTGAGAGCTACTCGTTGGATTAATTCAGAAGGGTTAGATTGAGAGGGCCCCAAGATGGATATCTTTGGTTTGGGAGAAGGTAAAGGTGCTTGGTATTGGTTGGGTGATGGAAGAGGGATATGTACATGGAATGGAAACCTTTACTTTTCCCTTATACTTTTGTTGGGTTTGTGATCATGTGACCACATGTATGGTATGGATTTGGGAGAAAATTAGACTAGAAGATTACTTCAATTCCTCTTCACTCTGAGGTGACAGTGGGGGTGGGTGGGGTAGGTAAGTGTTGGTTAATGGATGCTGGTTCTTGGGTTGGTGGTGGGATCATAAGAGGTTCATTTGACAATAAGTCATCCACATGATACAACTAATGTATTAATACTTAGAGATCTCTATAGTTATCAGTATCATGCTCAAGTTTTATATGGTATGAACATACTAATTTGTCATTATACCAAGATGGTTCAGGAATATGTGGGTCAAATGGTTTTATAGGTGGAAAGGTTAAGTAATGTGCTTGTAATAACCTCTAAAATATGGTTGAGTAAGACTCAGGAAAATGTGGCAAAGGCATAGAGGTCTTAGGTTTGGGAGTTAAGGCAGAAGCCTTTTTAGGAGTAAGTTTGATGGTAAGATATTCAAGTGAAGGAGTATTATTTGTGGTTGATGGTTTGGAGGTAGATGTTTTAGAAGTATTAGGCTTGGTATTGGAGAAGTTGGAGGTTAAGGTCACAAAGTGGATAGGTAGGGGTATAGCTAGAAGAGGAGGTTGGGTTTGGGTTGTCTTTAGGAGATGATTTTTTTAAAACTAAAGGATGAGGTCATAGAATGGAAGAAGGATGTGATCCTAAAATAGAAGGTAAGGTGGAAATAGGTGGTAAGGTTTTGGTTTTTAGGACCCTAGGTGGTTCTTCCTTCTTGGTTGGCTTGACTTTTGGTAGGTTAGGTAGCATCAAATTCACCTTTAGTGGAGGGTGAGTAAGGCTCTGAGTAGGGAGTGTGTCAAGGTTTTTGATGGGTTTGGTTGTGATGGGAAAAGATACTTAGGATATCTTGAGTTGAGTTGGTTTGGTTGGTTTAACTATGGCTTGAGAGGTAGAAGTTTTTAAAGGTTTGGTGGGAGTGATGGTGGGTTGAATAGTGAAAATGGAAGGTGGGTTTGATAATGGCATGGTTAAGGACCCATGATTGGTTGGGCAAGTAAGTCCAAGATAATGCCAAAACATAGCATGATCCGTGTTAGGTTGGGATAAGTATTCTAAGTTTAAACCAATCTAGATAAGGGTTTATTAATGGGTGTGATCCCTTCAACATTGATCTTAAAGGTCAAACCCATGGGTGGAGAGAGAGAAGTGGTTACCTCATTATTTTTATCAATCAAAGTCTTTAGGGTTTTGGGAGATGAGTCTCCTATGAGAGAGGTAATTAGAGTGATATCTCCCCTAGGAATTATTTCCAAAGAAAGAGTGGATTGCTATATGATAAAAGAGAAGGACAAGGAGGTAATGGCTACCTCTTTTGGTATGCCTTCCAAAAGAGAGCTGGGTACCTCTACTCCCTAGATAAGTCGACAAAGGGGAGTGGTTATTTCCTTGGTCTCAATTTTTGAAGGAATGGAGAGTGACTCCACTACCTCAATAAGTAGAGGGGAAGGAAAGGTGGTTCTATCAATGGTTTCCTAAATAATGAGTTTACTAAGGACCACATTAATGGTGTAGACCTCATGGTTGTGAGAGGACTCCACTCTATTATTTTCCTTTTTTTTGAAAGGGGCATGGTTGGGGAATGACTATCGAAACATGTCAAGTGATTGATTTGGGGGTGTGTTGGGGTTATCTAACACAAGTTCCCCCTTGTCAATGAGATTTTGGATGATATTATTGAAGGTGTTGCACCTACTAACATCATGCCCAATGACATGATAGAAAGAACATAATTCATTCTCTTTATACCAACTATGTATAGGATAAGAAGAATCAAATTTCTATGGAGGTTTGATCGATGGGAGTTTATGATATTTTCTTTCAACAACTTCTCCAAGATTGAAGCATATAACTCCCTTAGTGGAGTAAATTGATTTTAGTTATTGTGGTTTGGGTTTATAGTGTTATTATTAGAGGAACTAGAAGAGTTGGGTTGGTTAACAATTGGTGGATGAGTAGTTTTAAGGACAACTGCATTTGTGGTTCCCTTATTTTTGGTGTTAGTGTTGGTTTAACCATTAATTTTAGAGGGGGGGGGCTCATTTGATTTGAAAGTAGAATTATTATTTCTTAATTTCAACTTACCTTTGTTAATGGCTCTATTCTCTAATTTATTTTCCATGGTGAAAGCCTCATCAAAGGTCTTGAAGCTTTGAACTTGTAAAGTAGAGGAGATGTGTTTGGCACAAGCCTGAGAAAAGATATCAATTAGTTTTGGCTAGGGTAAAGAGAAAGAGAGTTTATTTATCAAGCTTCTCCAATGGGCTATGAATTCAACTATGGACTTGTCAAATTACCAAATGGAGTAGAGATCAGTGATGGAAACCTTTTGAGAGATGTTTATGGAAAAGTGATCTAAGAAAGTCTGATCTAGTTGGGAAAAAGAAAAAAGGGAGTACTTTGTAATAACACTATACCAATATAATGTTGGACCTGATAGAGATATGGGGAAGGTATAGAGGAGAGCATCATCATAGGTGATAAAATACTAAGAATGCCTAAATTCTCTTAGATGTTGTTGAGGATCTTCCTTGCTTTAAAGTTTTGAAAATTTTAGAAGTTCCCATTGAGGAGGATAAGGTCAAATAGGGATAGATGGATGAATTAGTTCATTGCATATTTAGTTGTAAGATAAGAGGTTATGGGTATTAGAGATAGATGACTCCAAAGTAGACATTTTCTCTATTAATATTTTGATAAGGTCCATTTATGGTTATGCACCCCTATAGTTTTAGGGTAGATTATGTTGGGTTTGGGTAGGTGTAACATATAGATAGCTGGCAGGGGGTTGAAAAGCTACCACATATTGGTATGTGGACATGGGTAGTTGGGATGATGTCACATATGAATAGGTGGAGATAGGTGGTTGGGTGGAAGGTAGAGGTACATACCCTTATGGGTTAGGGATGTAGCTTAGGTTTTATGCTATAGGCACCTATTGGTGGATTGACATAAGCTGGGTTAGAGGTATATTTGGGTTGGTAGATAGAGGATATGTGGTAACTTTGGTACTAATGGGTGAAAGGGTAGAAGGTATGAGGACCAATAAGCTCTAAAATAGAGTGGAGGTAGGTGGGTTGGAAATAAGAGGAATGGTGGTGACACTAGTAGAGGGTAGTCCCATGGTGAGTGGAGTACTGGTGCCCAAAGGTTGGGTTGCTCATATACTAGAAGGGTTATTAGCTAGGGTAGAATATGTTTAGGTGTTGGTTGGTTGGGTGGGTTGGTTTTGGATAGTGGTATTGGTGAAATTATTGGTATAATAGGATGCTTAAGTGACCAAGGGTTGGGTGGAAATGGTGGAGACATAAGTGTTGCCCATAAGGTGGGATGGCATGCCATAGGGTAGTTTAACAAGAAAAACCAAAGCATGGGTATGGTGAGATATGGTCTTAAGTTAATGTTGGAGTGATATGGGGTTGTTATCCATAAAGGTGGTGTAATCCATGTCATCTTGGGAAAACATTTGAGGGATGCTAGGACTTCCATAAGGATGGGGATAACTCTCTACATCTGAGATGTAATTTATGGATGAAGGAGAAGAGGAAGACAAATGATTAGGAGGCAGATTCTAATTTTCTTAGTTTATTAGTTGTTGCTTAGTTAAAACTGTGCAAATAAGGGAAAGAGGAGGATATAAAAAATCTCACAACTCAAACAAAGAGAAGATATGAAAAGTCAAGGAAACTAAAAACACACTAAAGCATGTTAAATCTTAAGGTTATTTTTATTCTCTCTTATAGATTAGGCCTTAAGATTTGATAGTTATGTGGCTCAACTTGGTTTGTAGAGCAGGTATTAGAAAATAAGTCTATGGTTGGTTTTAGGTAGTTTAGGTTCTTAAAGGGATCTATGTTGTAAATCAGTACCTAGCTTGATATTGGGGCCTACCCCCTCACTTCACACATGATAATGATAAGGGTGTTGGGTGTTTAGTAAGGGTATACCAATTGATAGATATTATACTTATCCAAAAAATTGAGTTTGTTCTCTTATTGGTGATGAAATTCAAGTAGGATAATTAGGAAAAGTGACTACTAGGTGATGAAATCCCAATTGGGCCTTATGTCAATGTTTTTATGCTTTATTAGGTGTAAGGGGTTTGGTATTGTGTGTGTGATAAGAATGAAGATATGATTAATTCAATTGATTAATTAAGCTATGTGAGCTAAAATAAGTAATCAAATAATGTATGTAGTCAATTTTAAGCCCAAAATAAAAATTTGATTTTGCTACATGAGTAGAAAATAAGAAGAAGAAGCACCTAAATACAACTTTGAACCCAAAAAAAACTCAAGGGTCCCATCGAGCATGTTAGAAGGTTTCACATAAATTTTGCTTTATTTCTTAGAAGAAAGTTGTAAAAGTTGAAAGAAGGGTGAGGTTAGTAGAAACTAGATTTAGTTTGAGCTTCGTGATCTAGACAATTGTAGATAATCCTCTTTGTCTAGGGAGGAATGAATTGTAGATAAGAAAACACTAAAGAAAGGGTTGATTAGTTAGATAGCATGGTGGATTGCCTAGCAAGCTAGATCTAAGAAGCATAAGATTCCTTGGAAGCTATCAATCCACACTTTTAAATAATCAAGTTTTGAAAATAAAATATAAATTGCTTGTATGAATAACAAAAGATAATGAAATAAAATATAAAAAGTGCTTGAAAAGAGATGAATTTGACTAATTATAGTAATAAATGATTTAATATTAATGCTAAATGAATCAAACATGGTTCATAAAATAGGGTGATGTTCTATGATCAAGTAGAAAGTCAAAAAGTGGGATTTGGTTAAGGTCTAGTAAGTTAAACAAGCTTGTTGTTGGAATTGACACATAGTGACCATTAGTGGTTGGGTGAACCATTGGTAGTTGGGTGACCATCAATGATTGGGGGAAAAACATTAGTGGCTAAGTGACTGTTGATGGTTACTATTATATTTGGCTTAGGTAAGGGTAGGTCTAGTCTAGAAGGTTGCTGAGTGATTTTGGGAGGTGGGTCTAGGCTGGAGGCTAGTTGTAAGATAGAAAGAAATGAACTAATTAATAAAAATAGATACTTATATCTTTTGTCAGAAGAATGTTGAGGTATGTGGACAAAAAAATGTTATTGAGCTTGAAGCAATTCTAGTAAAGTGTCGATGTTTTAGCTATTAATTGATGAGAAACAACACTTTGGATCTTTGATTTGGTTATTGGTTCACTAGAAGAATACCTGCACAAGAGAATGTAGTAAAATATCTAATAGTTATTTATTCTCTTTGATTATTTTTCCTCCTTTCACCTCTTCTCTTTTTATAGAAGGAAGATAGAGGTGAAATAATAAGTTCAAACAAGGTGTGAATAGGTCTTCTAATTTTAGTCTTAACATGCATAATTATGTGAGGGGCTAAGAATAAAAAATCAAGGTGGAGTTGAGCTAGAGTTAACCCTTAAGGTAGTTAAAGGCTGACTATTAATGGTTGATTCTAACCATTAGCAGTTAGGGGTTGACCATCAATGGTCGATATGTCAAAAGTAAAATGGTTAGAGTTAGTTAGTTAGTTGGTCAGTTTGACTTAAGTTTATGAGGTAATGGGTTGTGAAGTGGTCTCTAGAGTTAGTTTGACATCTAGAACCTTCATGTATGATTTTATAGTGTCTACACACATGTTATGAAAAGGGCACATGAATTATAAAATTAAATTAGTTTTAGATTTGAAACACTTTTAGGGACTATCATCACCCACCAGGTTGGACTTTTATGGATTATATTGAGCCAATCTATTATAGTATTTGGCTTGCCTTTTGTATGGTTGATGTGATTAAATCACTCAATAGTCCATGTTTTTAGGTTGAACTTGATTAGATCATCCAACCTCACCAAATTTATACTATGATTTGACTTGGTTCACTCATGCTCACTAAGTTATAAGTATGATTGGGTTGTATGGTTGAGCTAATCTCAATTACTAGGTGGAAACTCACATTTTATCCAAGGTTGAGGGCATATATCCTCTAATATCTCTCTATCTATTTAGATATATGCACTTTCTAGATTTTATATTTTATCATAATATTAGTTTTAGTGATTTATAATGATACATCTTTCAAATCAAATTTCCCAAAGGCAAGATGATTACATTAATACATAGGTGTACTACTAAACCTTACTCTCTTTCAATATTAATTATTTATATGATTTCAATTTCATATTATATGCATTGAATTTATATTGTAGCATGCTCTTAGTTATAGGCTAGTCATAAAAAAAACACTCAGGTTGGGCTCACATAAGACAAGGTATGTTATACACACCTAGGTACGTGTTTCTTCCCCTTAAAATTAAAAATTTCATTACGAGATTAAAAGGGGGGAATGTATACACTATTTATAAATTATATATCACCTTAGTCTTTTACATTTGGAAAATACATAGCATGGATGTACATTCAGATTCTAGATCTTTCTCAGTGCCAAAAGGATTTCATACATTATCTCTCTATGCCTAATTACTTATCTCTTAATCCATCCAATGTTATTTTGATGACCCAAGCCTTATATTTTGACCAAAATGCTATAAACATACTTATCTTACATCTCTTCAAGTTTATACCTAAACATGTTTTCCATTTACATAAACACTTGTATCTTAGTCAAACACCTATATTAATACAAGTGTCCTATTCTGATGCAAGTGTCCAGTGCCCTAAAGTCATCCAATTTTCAAATGAAACTATTCCTATGGCTGACCTAAGTACTTTAATGTGAGATATTTTCCAAAGGGATTGGTATAAATATAATATAAATACTCATTCATTCCACACTAAACACAAACTAAAAAACACTCAATCAAGCACTCAAGTAAGCAAAAGCTCCCTATTTTATTATATTTCCATATCAATCATAGGGACAACATATCTACCTGTTTGAAGTATTAAAGGATCATCCCAAGATCCATATTTTACAAGTTACAATCTAGGTCAATTTTGTACTTGTTTATCATATGTTGCATGATTCACACACAAGATAACACATAGGGGGGAACTACATAAGTTTGAGGCCCTCTTCATAGTATTGGATTTGTAGGTAACACTCATTGATAGAGGGGTATTTGGGGTAGTTCAAAACTGTGTGCCCACTAACCCATTTTCCCATATCAAATATTAATATGGGATACTATGTTTTTATCATTTGATAAGGAACAATAGTTCATGAACTAGATTTGAATACACTAGAGTGAAAGTGATAAAGAACTCAAAAACATCTAGGTCACATCCAATTTTAGTAGGCATTCTATACTTAACACTTGCATTCAAGTCAAAAAATAATGTTGACACAACCATCCCAGGTTGATGCAAGTGTCTAAAGTTATAAAGATTGAATTTATAGAATTGGGTGATTCATCTAGAATACAAATCTAGTCTACTTTCTACCCATTCTAGATCTAGATCTGTATTAGCATCAGAACTAGCTAAGTATTCATTTCATTATCATTATAATGTATAAAATAGTTATACTTTATATCTTTAGCATATCTCAACATAATAAATTCAATATATGTTTATGTGAGTTTCAAAAATAATTGTCCTACTTTAGAGATAGTATACCATCCTTGTGTCTACGCTATCCCCTTTAACCCTATATTACCATATTTAGATTTTAGGGTTAAATAGTAAGGATAAATGTTAAGTTTGTTTGGATACTTGAGTATGGATAAAGCATATCTATGAACACCTAAGTATAAATAGGTAAATGACTCATATTTCTTATATACTAATCTTTCCCTTAATGGGGAAAGAAGACCTCTACTAAATATGAATTACAATTCTAAATTTAAGGGTCTAAATGCTAAGGCATGTGATTTACTTTTAAATAGAATAACATAGTTTTGAAGGGATTCATTATCATGTTGCTAATGTACATCCTCCAATTGTGAAAAAGTGGTTAATGGACCCTTAGGTAATCTATAGAAGAAATTGTGATCTTTATCAGTGATACTCATATGAAACATTTTTAACAATAGTTTGTCATATTTATCTTATTAAACAAAAGAACGTATTTAATCATGTTCTCAAAGGTATCTTTATGATGATAAAAATAGGTAAATTTGGTAGTTTAAAACCTTGTGGATAAGGATATTAAAATATGCATTATACAATCGGTTGATCATAGAATGAGGTGATATTGGCATTAACATTATGGTGATCTATTTGCATTTGAAGTATATATAATTGTCATTGAAGTTATCCAATATCACTCATCATATACATGAGATCAATACTAGAAATGGTTATATTTGGAAAAGGTTTATCATTGGCTCTAATCCACCCCCTCTTTTGAATTTAGGCATATTAGTATTATCATACTCATGAATAACAAGTGCAATCTCACAATAACTAAAGTTAAGATGCATTGGTAATGGTATTAAATCTTTTAATTTTGGAACTTTTGGCCTATCCCTTAACAATTCATCTACCTTTGGTAATGATATATCAATTTTAAATTTAGGTGGATTTGGTAAAGGTACTTCTTTTGGTATGTAAGAATTTTTTACATGAATGAATCAATAGGAAGATAAAAATCCCTTGGTTTAGAAACATTGTTTGATATTGGTAATAGTGAGTTTCTTAAAACATTAGGAGATTTTATCACATGATTTTTATAATTCTCTCTTCTTCATGGTGCCTTAATGTTATTTGGTAAAGAATTCATGATGTTTTTATTTACCTTCCAAAAATTTTCAATATTAAATGAATAAAAGAATCATCACCCTTAATGAGGGGGATATTGTTTGGAAATGTTGGAAGTATAAGAGTTTGAATTAGTGTATTTGAAGAAACATTCCCTTTTTGAGAATTTTGTAAATTAGCCATGATGTCTTTGTGCATTTGGAAATAAAATTCATGATCATATAATGGAATATTTTGCTCATATGAATCAAATGTTGATGTAGGGGTGAAATAAAATTTTGACTATCTTATTTATAGTTGTTCAACTTAGCTTTTGGGATGGTGGTGACATGGAATTTTTTAGAGGTTTGTTTAAATACCATTTAAATATTTGAGAAGACATTCTTGCACATGTGTAAAAGGATAATGGTAGTCAATTTTCACACCTTCATTAATAAAAAGTTTAATAGTTTCATAATCATAGTTATCAGAAAAATTTATATCATCCATGATGGAGGAAGTAAATAAAATAAATATTAGGGAAAACAAGGAAACGAGCATCACATAGAGAATGCTTATGTGATAATGAGGCTCATAGGTTAGGTTCACCAGATTTTTAACCCTAAACTTACATAAGGTGATATCTAGCACTATGGGGATTAAATTAGATTTTACACAAAGGTGGAAAACTAACACAATGAGAATGATGATTAATAAAAAAAATTAGATAAATTGTATTCTAAATTTATAAAATTGAGATTACTAAAAATAGTAAAGTATGAATATTAATAAATATTGTAATGAATTAGAGACAAATGATACTTAGCTAGTTTCATGTGCACACATAGGTATGATATAGAATAGGTTGAAAGTGAACTAGAAGATGATCCTCTAAATATTATTAGATTATAGAATTATTATTTTTTATGGCCTCAGACACTTGTGTTAGAATTAGACAGTTGCATTGAAAAAGGTGTTTAACCTTGACATAGGTGTCTTATATAAAAATCTAATTATATTTGGATAAAACCAATTAGATCCTTATCGGTTTTTTTATCACCTTTATTTTGATATCTTTAGATCATACATATATGTTAGCATTTTTTGTCAAATGATCAAACCCTAACTCTTCACTCTTGGAGTGATTATGGTAAAAATGGGTTAGTGGGCTCACAATGTTGAGTTACCCTAAGGACCCCTCTATTAATGGGTGCTACCTATAAATATAATACTCTAAAGAGGGCCTCAAAGTTATGTAGTTATCCCCTATATATTGGCTTGTGAATGAAAAAGGATGTAATGTGTGATAAATAAAGACATGAAGTAACCTAATTTGTAAATAGGAAAATATGGCTCATGGTTCTCTCTTTGAATAATTTAGACCTATGTAAATACTATACCTATAACTAATATGGAAATAAGGATAAATAGGGAAGGTTTTCTCAATTTAATGCTTAATTAAGTGCTTTTTGGTATATGGCTTTCTGAGTTATATGTGATTTTTAGGTGATTTATAGATGAGAAATGAATGAGGGTTGATCTTGTATATATACCAATCCATTTTAAAAATATATCACATTAAAACACTTAGGATGAACTTTAGGATACACTTATTTTATAAATTGGATGACTTTTGGGAACTTGATACTAGGAAAAGTGGACACTTATGTCATCACAAGTGTTTATCTGGGACACGTGTCTAGGAAGCTAGAAAGTATGTATAAGTTTAGAATTGGTAGTGGAGGATAATAATCAAGTTTAGAGATATTTTCATAGTATAGAAGGCCTGGTCATCAGAATAATAAAGTCCAAACTAAGAGATAAGTAATTTATCACAAAGAGATAGTGTACATGAGCCTTTCAATAGTGGGCATGTCTAAAACCAAAAGGTACAACTATGATAGGTATTTTAAAACTATACAAGACTAAGGTAGTACATAAATTAGATTTTAGTATCTATAATTATCATTTGGCTTGCTTTAGTGTACTTCTAGTTTATTATGTCATTTGGAGGTTGGAACATTAGAACATGTTCCTTTCTTGTTAGCCATAGTGCCTTAAGTGTTATTTTCATTGGTGTGTAAATGTTTGAATATATCTTCCCCTTTGATTGTGTGTAATTTGAACATGCCCCTTGTTTATGGTCTTCTTGGACCCCTTCTTTGTCACATTGAGTGATCTTGTGTGTGTGTGTTTGACTATTTGTTAAGAATGTGTTTGTTAATTTTAGATAATTTCATGATTCATATCATGCATCTTAGGCTTGTTACATTTGATATTATGAGATTCATTGATATATCCACTTATACATGATGTCACTATATGCTTATTTAATACATGATTGATATAGATAAAACATGGTTTTCTTATCCTTTTGAGATAAGGTGTCTATCAATTTTCATTTACTCACCTTAAAAGGGGGGAATATCAGTGGATACATGTCATAGAGACATGATTCCACACACACATGATAGAATTTTTTTTAAAATGATATAATTTACATGATTTATGTTGTACCCAACATCCCCCTTCATTCCATAAGAAATGGGGACCTACTTTTTAGATTATTATCTTGATGTTAAGCCCCCTCTTCTATGTGTTTATGCAAATTATATGAAAAGATCATGATTTGGACTTTTATACTTTGGCAAGATGGCATTGGTATTGTGTTTTGATGGACTAACCTTCTTTAGGAGTCTTTATTGGGCTTCATATTTTTGGAATTATGTTTTTGGGATTTGATCTTCAAAATTTTTGTTTCACATGAATTGGTGTTTGGGTTTATTGTGTTAGACATTTTGTTTGATAGAATTTTCTCTTTGCAACATTTTCCCCACAACAATTTTTTCAAAACAATTTCCTTGAATCAAACTTATTCTTGTGGATAATATTGTTGATACACTTTCATTGATAGACTTACCCTTCAACACCTCTTCACCTACCTTTTGGGACTTGTACAACTTGCCCTTCAGTCTTTTCAAGATTTCCCTTCAGCCTATACAAAGTAGATCCTTTAGAACTTTTGTCATGGATGAATGCCCTACAAAGTAGACCCTTCATATTATTTCTAGATATAAAGTACCCTTCAACATTTTGGAATGAACGTTTGGCACTTTTTAATTTCCCTTCAAAACTTTTGAAATGCCCTTTTACCTTGCCAATTTACCCTTTGGGCTTTGTGCAATATGTCCTTTGGGATTTTTGTTGTGGCCATTTTGCCTGATAAAATTCCTTCAAGACTTTTATAATTGTCCTTTATCCCCTTTGCAACTACCCACCTTTTCCCTTTTTAACCTTTCCTTTGAACATTTTTTTTGAGAAATTCCCCTTGAGAAAATGAGCATACCCTTCAAGATTTATGTAACCTACCCTTCGAGACATTAATTCCAATCCCTTTCCCATCAAAATTCATCCTATGAAGTAGACCCTTAGGGAATTTTTACCATGAAGTAGACCCTTCAAACCTTTTCAAGCATTCCTTTGGGACTTTTGTCTCAAGAATTCTTTCCTTATGAGCCCATCCTTCAGGACTTTCACCTTATACAAATTCCTTTAGACTTTGTGTTTTAGACATTTTGATTGATGTAAAAATCCCAAAATAATTTCCCCAAGGGCACATGCCCTTTATAATTTCTAAATAGATCCTTCAGACATTTTTAAAATGACCCTTCATCCCTTTTTTAAGTGGCCACTTGCCCTTCAAAATTTTTTAAAATGACCCTTCATCCCTTTTATAAGTGGACACTTGCCCTTAAATTTTTTTTAAAATGACCCTTTGACCCTTTTTGAAGTGACCACTTACACTTCAAGACTTTTGTCCCAGGCCCTTTTACCCTTCGACCAATTCCTTTAGACATTTTGTCTGAGAGATTTTGCCCTTTGACCCCTTCCTCCAAACATTTTTTCTAAGAGATTTTTCCCTTCAACCCCTTTCTTCAAACATTTTGTCTAAGAGATCATGCCCTTTATCCTTTTTGAGACCATCCCTTTAAAATTTATTTCAGACATTTTGTCTAAGAGAATCAAGTCTTTGAGAGAATTGTTGAAGACATTTTATCCAAAATAATTCCCTTGATGGAATTCTTTCAGATCGTGTCTCAAACATTTTGTTAAAAAAATTAGGTCCTAAAAATAGAAAGCCCATAGAAATTATCTCACAACAATTCTCCCACAATAATTTCCTTGAAATAAGTATGATACTACCAAGTGGCAACCTTGCTTAGAGAACATTTTCATTATGTCTTGAGCGTGACTTAATATTTTAACTAAGGGTCCCAATTATATTTTTATATGCTAGGTCATAAATAATAAAATGTAGGAGCTCTTTTATATATTATTAACCTAAGTACAAATCATATTTTACTAATACTAAGACCTTAGACTAGAATATTCATGTAGGGTCCTTTATACATATTTCCCATAGTATTATGCTAAGTCATTTTTTTATTATGTTTGTAGGAGTAGGTAATCTTGAATAAATGACTTGTGTTAAGTTGATGAGATTAAATTTGAGAATCATGTAGACGTCAGTTTATGGTCATGAGGATGTCATTTGATGGTTACATGAATTCCAATTTTAACCTTGGAAATGTGTCAAACTTATGAGATTAAATTTGATAGTCACATAGATGTCAAATTTAACCTTAATAATGACTAATTTATGAAATTAAATTTGAAAATTTCATGGATTTAATTTGATGGTCTAAAATATGGCATTTAACATTCTCACAAACATCAAATTTAACCTTATAAATTACCCATTTGGATTCAAAAGTATACCTAGTAGATCAATGGTTCACATTGATCTGTATAGTTGACCCAATAGTGCGAGATCGATGGATAATTTTTAAAGTTCCAAAATTAAAAAAAGATTTACCAAGTGTCATACCCACATGATCAAAGTATAAGTCAAAAGGTCTAATCCAAGATCTTATGGTGTGGGTTTGCTTGGGTCCATTTGATTGAACGACGTGAGAGTGAGTTGAAATGTCAAAGCTCCATGAGACTAACAAGTGTCATCATCATGGGGCCCAAATACATAGATATAATGACCCATATTAGAATAATACATAAGGATCAATGGTGTGAGTCCTAAAAATACTTTTCAATTATCCTAAACTCAATCAGGTGTTGACAAATGTCACATTTTGAAAGCTAGCAGGGCATTATGAATAGAATATGAAAATATTTGGACACTTGAGCTATATCTATCAATAAACATTAGGTCTCATAGTTAAAATAGAGTATTAACATGCATATATTAAATAAAATAATGAATATAAAAGTGAAGATCCAAATTCTATAAAAGGCATGAGCCAACATGCAATGTAGAGTTTAGATTAGTCATAAATAATAATAGTGTCACTAGTTGTAAAACATTGGTAAAGTAATTTTGGTCTTTCATGAATATTTAAGAGTTCTATTTGAATGTGGTTAATATAAAATATCAATATGTTATTCTCACAACCTATAAAAGGAGGCATGTATAGTTTTGTAAAATGACACATATATTTGTAGTTTGTATATAGTCAAGCTATAATTGTTAAAAATTGCCTCTATATTTAGACACATGCATATGCTGCATAACTTTGACAAAGTCTATTTTAAATGGATAAATACAAGTAGACTCTTATATGGTTTTAGACCATAGTTATAACTCATGTTCTGACTATCACATGTAATGACCTTGCATGAACTTAGAGGATGAGGTGACCCCTTCCCCAAGTCTATATAAACAATTATAATCCAACTTGGATTTTTTATCAAAGAATTTTTTAATATAGGAGAAACATCAATTTTAATCATCAATGAATGAGTTTGTGTATTTTATTTCCAATTTCTTTGTAATTATTTGTTACTTTCTTTGGTTGTATGTTTCAATATTCTTTAGTGTGCAAAAGTTGTGAATGGATTCTTGGTTAGTTTACTTGATATACTAATCTATAGATGTGAAACAATTGTTGAAATATTGTTAAATATATTGGTTAATATAGTCAATTTAAAATTTATTCATAATTTTGATTTTTCATGAGTGCTTTTTTGGATGTAGTTTTTTTGTGTGTGTGCAACAATTACCTTAGATACTTCACTAGCCTGAGCCATAATCTCTTGATTAAGGGTGTGAAATAGCTACCCTAAAATGAAAAACTTTTGTCTAAGTCTTGTAGATTTCTTGCATCATTATTTCTTTAGACTTATTAACTATGTTTGAGTGTGTGTATAATTTCTACTAGTAACATGCATAGGTTCTGAGAACACATGTCCTTTTAAAACCTAGCCAAGGAAGTAGTTCCTAAAAACCATAGAAGCTTTATTTTTTGCCTTACCTTTCTCTCCATTTTGAGTTTTTTTTGAGATCTACCCATTCTATATTAGCAATCATCCACCCATCCAACTCACATAAATATTCACTACCCTTATTAATAACCACACCCCCATCTAAAAGAAATGTCAACAACCTATATGCCTTACCCACTATTCCATCAACAGGTTGAAATAAATTGCATACCTAAAAATTGTGCCCTAGATTGGAGTTTACCCTAATTAAGATCCTTAAACATTAGATTCTACCTTGTTAATGCTATGATGTGCATAAAACCCACATTAACAAGCCTAGATTGGCATTAGAAGGAGGGCCAACACCCCTGATAGTATTAGTCATCCTTTGTGTAGAGTTGCAGTGGAATCACCTAAGAGAGTGATCAAATCTAATTCCTAGGCTAGTTTATTAGTATCACCATTATCAAATCATAAGAGACCTAAAACTATGCTAATAGCCCCAATTCAAAATAATCCCCCTCTAGTAGGGAACCTCTTACCCATAAGGAATCCTTTACCTATTAATCAACCAATAGCTCAACAACAACCCTGGTTAGTTAGATATTCTATCACCATCCTAGGAGATGTACATGATTTTCCTTAGAATCCTAAAAAGTACTTGCCATTATTTTCTCCTTCAGGAGCAAGGATAGCAGATGAACATATCAAATCAATTAAAGCTACTTTAAGATTAATGAATATCATAGATGAGGATATTGCATGTAGATTATTCCCTTTTACTTTGATGAATGTTGCTTATGATTGGTATTACTCAAATTCCTAGATCACCTTATGTCAATAATGGTTTTATAGCACTAAATCCTATTCCACGCGTGAGGCAAAACATCCCAACTTTCAATTAGAACCAATTATACACACTGCTTCCATTAACGTAGACAACACAACTAAATTTTGGCTACTTGAACAATCATGTGACAGATAATGGTTATCAGTAGAACCAACAAGCCATTAGACTCCCTATCACTATTTTACAAGGTATGGATTCCATTAAGGCAAAATTAGATTATACTTAGAAGATGGTTCAAAAGTGGAGCAATGGTTTCATAAATATGTAAAGGAAGATGGGAAATGTAAATGGCCCAACTGGCAACCAAAATACTAGATTCTAGAGATAAAATAGACCATTTAATAGGATTGAACAACCTAATATGATTTCATAGATCAACATAGTAGAGACAACCCTTCTCAATTGGTGCAAAATTCATAATACTTTTGATCATGGTGAGCTCAACTACATTGAATTTTTCACAGTATTCAAAATATTTCAAAGAGAGATGGTTAGACAATATTAAATGCATAATCCACCTAAATAGCATCCAGATCCTATCTCTTCTAGAACTTCCATATTCTTTGAAAATCATGAGTTTTCCTTTTCAAGTGAAGATGATAATGAACTAAAAAGTAATATGGATGAATTTCATGCTTTCCAGTAGTTATAGAGAGGTGCATATAATCTAAAGAATAAGCAGTCACTCACAACATCAACTCCTCCAAATACCACATCGATTCCTCCTAACCCTAAAGTAGGCAATAATCCATCCCCTCCAAAGGGGAATGATCAAAAATAGAGTAAGGAAGAACCAAACAAAGGAGGATATAATATTGTTGAGGATATGAAGAAGATCAAGGCAAATATAACTCTTCATGAGTTAGCTCAAATTACTAAGCAAAAAGAGATACTATATAAGTTCATTAGAGGGAAGACCCCTATGGAAATAACTAAAACATCTATAGAGAAAGTGAAATTTACTAATGCCAATGTTATCTACAAGAGAAAGCTAGAAGTTCCACCCTTTCTATTGACTATTAGGAAATTTGATAAGAACATTCATAACTATTTAGTTGATCCTCAAGCATCTGCAACTATCATGCCTACATCCATATGTCAAAATCTTGGTTTGATGCCAAGCCCTTTGAACGTGATAGTTTCACAATTAGATAAGAAAGTGGTCCCAATAGTTGGAGAATTGAACAATGTATGCATTCAAGTAACATCTAAGCCAATAGTCTAAATGACCATTGATATTTTAGTGGTAGACATACCTAAAGGTTACAGTTTATTGCTAAGTAGGGATTGGTTGAAAAAACTTAATGGATATATATCTATAGAATTTTATCATATATGGATACCATGGAGAGGAGTTCTAAATCAAATTAGAATTGATAGAGAGTTGACAATGAAATATACCATTGTAGAGTATAACATCAATAATGAAGAGCTAACGTATGAGTATTCCAGCCTTGGTATTTATACTTTTACTACTCAAAATAAAGTACAGAAGCTAGAACCTAAAGATTCCAATCAACTATGGAATCTAAACTTTAATAACACTAGATCCAATAAAGGATTAGGTGTGAGAATTGAGTTGATTGACCCATAAGGTAAAAAAATATTGGCAGCATATAGGTTACAATTTCCATGCATTAATGATAGATCTAAATATAAGGCTTTAGTTCTAGGACTACAATTTGTACTCAATAATAATTTTAAGTAAATATCAATATTTAGCTACTCAGAGCTAGTGGCCAATCAAGTAAAAAATAAATACCAATACAAGATATCTTATTTGAAGAGATATAAGCATGGAGTATGGGACCTATCAAAATCTTTGAGGATTTCAACATAGTATCACTTCATAGAGAGAAAAATAAAACTATTGATTCTCTAACTGCTACTACTACTAATTTGGAGCCACTACAAGAATCTAATGTAAAAAAGTTCTTAATTGAATTGGTATCATGTCCTATTTCAGATAATGTAAAAAATTTATAGCTCTTTAATGATGACTAATAGATTATCTTATTTATAACCAATTCATGGGAATTAAAATCCCAAATCATTGATGGCAAGGACATTTATCACCTCTATTAAGAGGAATAAAATAAAGAGGGCATTGTTTAGCTCAAATAAAATTGAATTCTAGCTAGCTTGGTCTCCTTGGAGAGACCATTTGACATAGATACTTAGGTAAAATAACTAAGACAACCAAAGGTCAATGAATCAAACTTTAGAAAGGAAAATCTAGGAGATGAGCACAACCCATGCTATGTTAATATTGGTCTTAGCTGCACCTAAGAATAGAGATAGTGAGTGAAGGATTTAATCACTCGATATAGGTATGTCATTACTTAGACATATGAAACTATAAATGTTTATGACCCTAAAATCATCACTCATACATTTCTCTTGAAGCTAGAACATAAACCATTTAGATAAAGTTATAGACTGGTCAATCCTATTCTGGAGCCTCTCATTTAAAGAGAAGTGGAGAAACCTTTAAGTGTAAAAATTGTCTTCCCAATTTGACATTCTACCTGGGTGGCCAATTTGGTCCTAGTAAGAAAGAAGAGTGGTGAGATTAGATTATGTGTGGACTTTAGAAATATAAACAAGGATGAGGTGATATAAATAGTAAGTGGTTCTAAAATTATGTCCTTCTTGGATGGATTTTCAAACTATAATTAGGTATTAGTGTAATCTGGGTCAAAATGAAGACAACATTCACTATGAAGTGGGGAAATTATGTGTATAAGAGGATATATTTTGGCCTAATAAATGTAGGAGCTACCTTTCAACATGTTATGGATCATGCATTCAAAGAACTGACATGAAAATGCATAATCATCTATGTGGATGATCTTATGATATTTTCAAAGAATAAAAAAGACCACATAAGTCACCTCTAGTCCATATTAGAAAGATGTAGAAGGTTTGGTATTTCACTAAACCCAAAGAAAAGTATATTTGGAGTGATTGAAGGTAATATTTTGGGGCACATCATCACCAGGGATGGGATCACCATTGATCTAGATAGAATTCAAGTGATTACAAAAATTCAAACACCAAACAACAAGATGGAGCTTAAATCATTCTTTAGAAAGATTAACTTTTTAAGGAAGTTAATCTCAAGATTTTATATATCGTTAGACCTTTGAATACCATGCTCAAGCAAAATGCCAAAATAGAATGTATAACTAAAGCCCAAAAGTCCTTCCAGGGCATTAAGGATGTAATTTCACAGGCTCTAGTGTTGATCAATATAGATTTTAATTAAGATTTCCACCTATAATCATTTTATTTAGAGCATTCAATTGATACTATCATCATACAGAAGATGGATGAGACCGAGGATCTAATCATGTTCATGAACATGAATCTAAGAGATGTAGAGCTCAGGGACTCTATGATTGACAAATAGATTTTTTCCCTTATCAAAGTAGTGAATTTTTTTTATCATTACATCTTGAGGTATAAAGTCATTGACATCATACATGATCCTATGATCAAGCTCACCCTATCATAGAATGAGCTAGGATAATGATGAGGTAAATAGATGGCCAAGATACAAGAATTTGACATAGAGATCAAGCCTACAGAGATTTTTCAAGGGAAAAGAATTAATTAGGTTATGAATAAACTAGATCCATTCATCATATTTGAAGAGGTATGTGAAGCTCAAGTATCTAAAGGAGAATGGTATAATGATATAATATAATATTTAGTTATAGGAACTTATTCCCTTGAACTCAATAGAGAGAGAAAGAGAGATTTGAGGGTCATAGCTACTCATTACATGATCAATATGGGAGTCATTTATAGGATAAATTATGAAGGTATTTATCTCAAGTGTGTATCTACAAAGGAAGCTAGAGAAATATTAGATAACTTACATTAGAAGATAGGAAGTGGTCATCCTTTTAGGAATACCACAACCCATAAGTTATTAAGAACGGGCTACTACTTGCCAATAGTTTTCATAGGTTCTCACACTTATATGAGAATATGTCATGAATTTCAAGCTCTAGCCAAGAGAGAAGTACACATAGTAATGCCTTTACAGCTAGTTGTTAAAGGAAGATCATTTTCCCAATTGGGTTTAGACTTCATTGGTGTCATCAACCTAAATTACTCAATAGGCCATAAATTTATACTTACTAATATAGATTATTACACTATATGGATCGAATCCATAGCCACAAAGAATTATAGAGCACAAGATATGATTCACTTCTTGGAGGAACACATCACAACTAGATTTGGCATGCTTATTTCTCTAGTTTATGACAATGGACTAACTTTCATATCAACATAATTTACTGAGTGGGCACATGACAACCATATTATTATCAAGTTAGATTCTAACCATTAACCTTAAGGAAATGGATTGGTATAATCAATGAACAAAAATGTGATTGATGTAATTAAGAAATCAGTTAGAGACAAGCTTAGGTATTGACACAATTTATTAAAATATGCTCTCTAGGTAGATCAGACTAGACATAAGAAAGCCCTTAAAGCTTCACCCTATCTATTGGTATATGGACACAAGCCCATGTTCCCAATTATGCTGAAGTTACCCACTTATCAATTTATGCAAGACTACATAGAGCCAAGTGATAAAGTAGAATCAAGGTTGCTAAACATAATAAAAATGGAAGATTCAAGGATTGAAGCGTTAAAGACATTCAAAAAACATCAAGATGTGGTTAAGAGGTGGTCTAATAAGAGAATAAAGGCCAAAGAATTTAGGATTTTAGATCTACTGCTACTTTGGGATAAAGCCCATGAGAAAAAAGGACAACATGACATCAAAGTGCTAAGTTTTCCCCATTGTGGATTCGACCATACTAGATTTTAGAGATCATGGGAAATAACATGTTTTATTTGAAGGATCTCAAAGGAAAAAAACTTACATATCCATTCAATGGATAGTTCTTGAAGCACTAATTCAGGGTTGTACCATCTACTGATGTTACTAAGTAATGAAGGACCTATGAATGTAACTATAAGATTAGATTAGATTTACCACTTTCTTAGAATAAGTTCCATACTTTCATACATTATATTTATTGCTTTCATAGGTTAGATTCTCACTTTTTTAGATTAGATTTTAGTGCTTTCTTAGATTAGTTGTTGTTTACTTTTTCTTATAATCAAAATTGTTTTTGCTCTGACTATAACCAATTTAAAACTCAAACCAACTGAGATTATGACTTGTGGAAATAGGGAAAATTAAAATCTTAACACTTTGGACTAGTTTATAGATTAGGTGTATTTCTGTGTTTTTGATTCTTTAGGATGAAGGTAGGTAATCATGGATTATTTTAAATGGTATCATAATTAAATAATTTTTACAGGCATGTGGAAGTTTCTCTCATATCACTTCATACAAATTTAGAAAGTTTTCTTATTTTTTGGATCAAATGCACTTATCACATTCAATACCTATTGGAATTAATAATTCTAGGTGTAGGTGTGGCTAGCAGGGATGTTCTAATAATGATGTGTTTTATAATTATTCCAGCTCATTGGGGTTCCACTCTTCTCTTTTCCATTCAAGAATAAAAGAAAAGAAAAATAAAAAAAGAAGAAAGAACCAATGGTTCAAAAGAGAAAAAGAAAATCTAAATAAAATCAAAAGGATCACATGATGAAATAAGGTTAATGTACCATGCATCATGATCAAGAGAAAATAATGGAAAGAGAAGAAAAGGAGCCCAAAGTATCTTTATTAGGGATATGGATGCATGGCTACCAATAGAGAAATTCTTGAGCTTCCCTTATTTTTTGAGCTTTAATAGATACTGGAATGAAACCTACATCCCCATTAAAGCCTTTGAAAAACTCATCACAGTAAAGGTTAAATAAACTACACATTTTAATAAAAATAGATCCAAGAAATTAGAAGGCAAGTATGTTGTGTGAATCTACTTAGGAGTCTCTTTCATATTTTTGATTTAAGTATTTTTCTATAGCACACTTCATGACTATTTTAAGATTGTAAACTAGAGGTCTAAGTTCTCAAATACTTAAGAGTATTCCCCTCGTAAGTGACTATTTATTGTACCCAACATCCCCCTTCTTTCCATAAGAAATGGGGACCCAATTTTTTAGATTATTGTCTTGATGTTGAGCCCCCTCTTCTATGTGTTTATGCAAATTCTAGGAAAAATCATGATTTGGCCTTTAATACTTTGGCAAGATGGCATTGTATTGTGTTTTCATGGACTAACCTTCTTCGGGAGTCTTTATTAGGCAACATATTTTTGGACTTATGTTTTTCAGCTTTTCTCTTCAGAATTTTTGTTTTGTATGAATTGGTCATCATGTTTATTGTGTTGAAAATTTTATCTGATGGAATTTTCTCTTCATAGCAATTTCCCCACAATAATTATGCCAAAATAATTTCCCTAAATCAGACTTATTCTTGTGAACAATCTTGCCAATACACTTTCATTGATAGATTTGCCTTTTGAACCCTCCATACCTACCCTTCAGGACTTATGCAACTTGTCTTTCTTTTGATCTGTTTGAGATTGCCCTTCAGCCATTTTGAGATTTATCTTTGGTATTTATAAAGTATATCCCTTGAGAATTTTGACATGGATGAATGCCCTATGAAGTAGACCCTTTGGATTATTTCCAGATAGAAATTACCCTTCAACATTTTAGAATAACCCTTTAGCATTTTCAAATTTCCCTTAAAAAATTTGGAATTTCACTTTTACCTTGCCAACCTACCCTTTGAGCTTTATGCAATATGTCCTTCAACCTTTTTATTGTTGCCATTTTACCTGATATAATTCCTTCAATACTTTTATAATTACCCTTCAGCCCCTCCACACCTACCCTTCAAGACTTTTATCCCACACCTTTGCCTTTTTTGATCTTTTCCTTCAAACATTTCATCCAAGATATTTCACCAGAGAAAATGAACATACCCTTTAGGTTTTGTGTAACCTACCCTTTGAGAATTTTATCCTAGGCCCTTTCCCATCAAAATGTACCCTACTAAGTAGACCCTTCAGGACTTTTTTATATGAATTAGACTCTTCAACCCTTTTCAAGCATTCCTTTAGGAATTTTGTCTCAAGAATTTTTTCTGTATAAGCCTATCCTTCAGGACTTTCACCCTAGGACATTTCCTTAGGAATTTGTGTTTTGGACATTATGTTTGATGCAAAAGGCTCAAAAACATTTCCCCAAGGGTACATGCCCATTAGACATTCTGAACTGACCATTCAAACATTTTTAAAATGACCCTTTATCCTTATTTAAAGTGGACACTTACCCTTTGGAATTTTTGAAAATGACCCTTTAGCCCTTTTTGAAGTGATCACTTACCCTTCAAGACTTTTATCCCAAGCCCTTTTTCCCTTTGGCCAATTCCTTCAAACATTTTGTCTAAGAGATTTTATGCTTTAACCCCTTCCTTTAGACATTTTGTTTGAGAGATTTCACCCTTTGACCCCTTCCTTTAGGAATTTTGTTTGAGATATCATGACCTTTAGCCATTTTAATACCATCCCTTCAAGCTTTCATTCAGACATTTTTTCTGAGAGAATTGAGTCTTTGAGATAATTACTGTGGATATTTTGTCCAAAATAATTCCCTTGATGGAATTCCTTCAGACTTTGTGTCTTAGACATTTTTTCCAATTAAATTAGGTTCCTACAAAAAAATCCCACAATAATTCTCCCACAATAATTGCCCTGAAACAAATACCATAGTGCCAAGTGGCACCCTCATTTTGAGAACATTTTAATTATGTCTTGAGTGTGATTTAAGATTTTAGCCAAGGGTCACAATCATATTTTTATATGCTAGGTCATCACGATTAAAATGAAGGAGCTCTTTTATATATTCTTAGCCCAGGTCTAATTTATATTTTACTAATAATAAGACCTTAGGCTAGAATATTCATGCAGGTTTTTTTATACATATTTCCTAAAGTATTATGTTAAGTAATTTTTTGCTTATGTTTGTAGGAGTAGGGAATCTTGAAGAATTGACACATGTCAATTTGATGATATTAAATTTGAAAGTCATGTAGGCATTATTTTATGGTCATGAGGAGGTCATTTGATAGTCACACGAATGTCAAATTTAACCTTGATAATGTGTCAAACTTATGAGATTAAATTTGATAGTCATATGGATATCATTTGATGGTTGTGAGAACATCATTTGATAGTTATGAGGATGTCATTTAATGGTAATATGAATATCAAATTTAACCTTGGTAATGGATAAATTAAATTTTATAGTGATGTAGATATCATTTGACAGTCTTGATGACATCACTAGATGGTCACATGAATGTCAAATTTAAACTTGTAAATTACCCATTTAGATTCAAAAGTAGACTCATCAGATCGATGGTTCACGTTGATCCATATATTTGATATTATGATGTAGAATTTTCAAAGGTATTGAATTAAATAGAGAGTTTCCAAGTGGCATACCCATGTGATCAAAGTACAAGTCAAAAGGTCTAAGCCAAGATCCTATGGTGCACATTTTCTCAAGCCTATTTGATTGAATGATGTGAGAGTGTGTTGAAATGTCAAAGCTCCATGAGAGTGACAAGTGTCACCATCATGGGAGCCTCGTATGTAGATCCAATGACCCATGTTAAATGATTACATAAGTATCAATGATGCGAGTACTAGGAGGACTTTTTAAAGATACTAAACTCAATCAGGTGTTGACACATGTCATGTTTGAAATCTAGTAGGGCATTATGGATAGAATATGAGAATAATTGGACACTTGATATATATATATATATATATATATCTATATATATATATATATATATATATATATATATATATATATATATATCAATAAACATTGGTTCTCATAGTTAAGATAGAGTATGAACATGCATTTCTTAATTTAAATGACAAATATAAAAGTGAAGATCCAGATTCTATAAAAGGCATGGGTGAGCATGCAATGCATAGTTTAGATTAGTCACAACTAAAAATAGTGTCATTTGTTATAAAACATTGGTAAAGTGAGTTTGGTCCTTCATACATATCTTAGAGTTTCATTTGAAGGTGGTAAATTTGAAATATTAATAGGTTTTTCTCACAACCTATAAAAGGATGCATGTACAATTTTGTAAAATGATGCATATATTTAAATTTTACATATAGTTTGAGATATAATTGTTAAAAATTTCTTCTATCTTTATAAACATGTACATGATGCATAACTTTGGAAAAGGTTATTTTAGATGGATAACTACAAGTAGACTCTTATATGGTTTTAGACCACAATTAGAACTCATGTTCTGACTATAACATGTAACGACCTTGTATGAAATTGGAGGATGAGGTGAGCCCTTCCCCAAGTATATATAAATAATTATAATACAACTTGGATTTTTTATTAAAGAATTTTTGAATACAAGAGAAGTATCAATTTTGATCATCAAAAAATGTGTTTATGTATTTATTTCCAATTTATATGTAATTAGTTATTACATTCTTTGGTTGTATGTTTCAATAATCTTTAGTGTGAAAAAGCTATGAATGGATTCTTGAGTATTTTACTTGATGTATTAATTTGTAGATGTATAATAGCTTTTGAAAGATTCATAAATATATTAGATAAGATAGTTAAGTCTAAATTGATTCATAATTCTGATTGTGCATGAGTGCTTTCTTGGTTGTAGTTTTCTGTGTGTGTGCAATAGCTAGCTCAGATACTTCACTAACCTGAGCCATAATCTCCTAATTAAAGGTATGCAACAACTTCCTTAAAAGGAGAAACCTTTATTTGAGGCTTTTGAATTTCTTGCATTGTTATTTCCTTATAATTCTTAACCATTTTTGACTATGTGTGTGTAATCGCTTCTATCTAGGCATAGGTTCTAAGAGAACTTGTCCTTTTAGAAACCAACCAAGGAAGTAGTTCCTAAAAAACATAGAAGCTTTATTTTTTCCCTTACCTTTCCCTTAATTTTTATTTTTTTAAAGATATACCTACCCTATACTATAAACTAGTCACCCATCTAACTCACATAGAGATTCACTACCCTTATTCGGAACCATACCTCTATCTAAAAACATTGTCAACAACCTGCATGCCCTACCCACTATTCCATCAACAAGTTGAAATAAATTGCATACCTACAACTCATGCTCTGGAGTAGAGTTTACCTCCATTGAGATCCTAAAATGTTAGAGGCTACCTCGTTAAGGCTATGGTGTGCATAAAACTTGCATCAATAATTTAGATATACACTTGAGTTAGCATATTATATATTTAGTACCAATTTTCATAGATTTGGGATAAGTTTTTAATATTTTTGGTAGAATTTATATATATTTATAGATTAAAGGTTATATTTTTATAGGTACTTCAGATTGAGAGACATTTTAAGTGCATAATCCATGTAAATATACCAAATTATAGATACACATTCAGGATCATATACATATATTCATGTATCAACTTTACCAAAAAGCACTAATTAAGCATTTATTTATTTTAGTAGTTATATCCATTGAGTAGTGAGATTGGGATATTATTCCCTCAATGGCCTTGGCACTAGTTCTATTTTATAGGTTGACATGATTACACCTTTTGACTTGGGCAAGATCAGATAGATTGGCTAGATTATGTTTACATTTGGCTTGTGTGATTGAGATTTAGTACTCTCAATTACCTTGGGCATATCTTATCCTTTCAAAAAATTTGGGGCATGATCACCATACAATTATCCTATTTAATTATCTAAGGTTTAGTTGTGAACATCTCTCTAATTCTTCAACTAGGACACATCATGACCAAAGCAAAATATAAAGGGGCAATATGGTTGCATCATCACACAAGTGTACTCCTTCATTTCTCTCTTTTATTTCAAGTATTTAAATCATTTAAATTTTCAAATTCATACACTAATTACATCATAACATTCTCTTGGTTGCAATAAATACACATATACAACAAATTAAAATATGGCTCAAACAAAGACAAGGTGTGTTGTACACATGCTAATTCACTTTTTTTCCTTCAACTTAGTAATTTTATCCTTATGCATTACTAAATTAAAGGGGAAAAATGTAAATTCTAAATATACATTTTATATGATAAAATAGTCTTGTACACTTTACAAATATCACCAAAGGGTCAACCCTTTTGTTCATAACCTCTTCGTAGCCAAAAGGCTCACATTCATTATCTCATTATGCCTAGATGTTTATCTTATGGCCCAACCTTATTATTCTAATTATTTAGATCACCTTTATCCCAAATAATGCCTAAAAATTGATATACATCTTACAATATTAGTTACTTATCTTTATCTAGTCTTTGTTCTCTCTAACACTAATGTCCAAAGTAACACACTATCATCGATACTAGTCTCTTATTTTGACACTAGTGTTTGTACCTTAGAAAGCCTCAAATTAAAAAATATTTAGATAGTTATGGGTAAATAGAAGTGTCTTAATTAACTCTCCATGAGACTGATTTTGAAAGATATGGTACAAATATAAGTAAAATACCACTCATTATCATCAAGTACTCTTTAGGCACACATCGAACACTTATTAATAAAAATCACCTCTCAAGCATTCAATACTACCCTATTCTTCACTATTTACATATCAATCATAGGAGTAGTCTTTATATAGGTATGAATAATTTAAATAGAATTTCATGGGGCATATTTTTTAAGTTGAAAGATAGATAACTACATGCACTCACATACAACATACTAAACCATTATTAACACACAAGCCCACATATAAGGGAGAACTACATATCTCTAAGGCCCTCTTTAGATTATTATCTATGTAATAAATGCTCACTAACATAGGGATATTTGAGTTTATTTTTAATTCATTTGAGCCCACTTACTCTTGTTTTTCAAGATCACATGCCCTAATTGAAGGACCTATGGTTTTTAACTACACACTGATATCAAAGATTAGTGTGCAAGATATAGATAGATAATCAACAAGGTGATAGTGACATATAATAGGTTTAGGAATAATTTATATAAACAGGTTGATATTTCATATAGGACAAAAAAACTAACATTATAGAAAATCATATATGTTAGTTTTTAGGTTGACATAAGACAATTTTCTAAAATTTTATGAATCAATCACAAGCATTAGTCTAACTATTTCCACACTTGTACATCTTAGATATGCCTACACATAAGTAAACAAGCTAATTATTTTCTATTATTTGTGATTATGAAATCAAACTACTATTTTTTATTATACATGTTATATTTAGCATATTTTAATTATTCAACATTGTAATTAAATATTGTGAATCTAAATTATTTTAATGGCCCACTCTTAGAAATACTTAATGTAATTTTAATTATGTTATTCCCCCTATCACCTAATTATTTAAAATAATGGTTAAACACCTACCAAGTCACATACATCAATGCTAAATTTCACATTACCAATGAAAATAACACATGGCCCAACCGTGCTAGCTATGAAGACAATCTTTCTAGAGACACACATCACACTCTCCAATTACCTATGGTTATTATCATCATAACAAATATACAATTGATTATTGTTGTGATATTCATCCTTGTGTTCACTATGGAATAAATAGCCATTATGAGCCACTTGTTAATTCTTAGATGTTCTTTTTCAAATAACCACACACTTGCTAAAACTACAGTGAGGATGGATGGACCTTGACATTTGGATAAAAGTATCTTCCTCTTTGTAATGGTCTTACAAAAACCAAGATTTACACATCATTAATTGGGTGGATAATGACACTTTATTTTATACATATATAAATACATTGATATCTACATAGCATGCCTTAAATTATGTACCAACACCTTTATGGATCTACATCATTAACAAGCTAACTTCTATTACAACAACATGTCTCTCACCCACATAGGAAGATTTAGAGTTCTTTGTAGAGCTAAAGCACATAGATTTTTCAACTTCACTCCTATATCTTATAGTTTTGATATTGGACATAAGACTTGAAATGTTATTCCTTTAACTTGTAACATGTCTATGGATATGTATGGTCCACTTGTGGCTTACATACCTTTCATATTATCTTGTCTCATTTGTCTATGTTCTTATTAAGGTTAGCCTATGGAATATCTATGGATAAATAGAGTATATATAGGAGGTAGTGGTTAGTATTTTATCATCATATTGTGAATTCATTTCTTATTACATTTTTGTGGAGGTTATCCCCTTGAAGTGTCCTAGTCATATTTATCAAGTATTCTAAACTTTCATCATTTTTTATTATGGATATAATTATTTTGTTCTTAATTATGTGATATATTATTCTAGTGTTGTGAAACATCTAAGTAATTTTATTAAAATTAGTATCAAAGCATTAATTCAGGTAAGTTCTGTGGCATTATTTTATGGAACTAGTGTTGCAATTATCTTAAAAGTATCATAAAAATATAAATTATGATTTAGGAAGAATTTAATTTTTCCATCATTATAGTATTATTTGAAGTTTTTTTTAAGTTTGGATTTTTTTTGCACCATTGTGAAAATTTTCAATCATTGGATTCATCTCGATGAGATGATCACAACTATGCAATATGTTGATACACTTTTTAGGGCTCAAAACCCTCCATCCTAAGGTTTTTTCATGGTTAATCCTAACACTCCCATTTATGAGAAAGGGTAGAACACTCCAAAAACTCCTCCAAAAGATGACATGGAGTCTAGAACTTAAAATCCTTTAGTTTATAAGGTGGTTCACCAAATTCAATTAGATATACAAAGCATGGTGAGGAAGATGATCTCGATGTGGTAAAAGGGGACATCATTGGTATATAATAGGATATCAATTTTATGAATAATCAATATGAAACTATGATTGGGTAGTTAACCCCTCTTGAAACTCAACTTTCATAGAATAATCTTTTGTGACTCCATTTGGGTTCTCCCAATTAGAATAATTATAACTTCAATACTAGTTCGAAGCACATGATGCCAAAAGTGGAAGTGTGCAAGTTTTATGGTAAGGATCCACTCACTTGGATCAATAAAATAGAAAATTTATTTGATCTAAATTGGACCCTAGGTGAAAAAAATGTGGTCATAGAATCTCTATATCTAGAACCTGAACAACTCATTTAGTATAGATGTTTGTGTGTTTAAAATAAAAATAAAGGAATTCTTCTTACCTAGTCAATGTTTATTGAAGAACTATAGACACACTATTAAAATAATGTCTTAGAAAAATACTTCAATTAGTTAGTAATATTGTGACAAAAAAGGACTGTTAAGGATTATATTCAACAATTCTAGAATCTATCCTTATGTATGTATGACATTAATGAAGACAACATGATTGACCTATTATTGGGTGGTCTCAAGCATAAAATCCAACTTTAGGTTCACATGTTTAATCCAAATTGAGATATGAATCCATACCATTAGTGCAAATGATAGAAGGAAAATATCTATTTAGATGAAGGGCTTTTGCCAATGACCATAAACATAATGCCATAACACCATCATTTCCTTAGCCTATAATATTGACCCCTCAACAAATTAAAGATAATTATATAATGATAAGAAGTGGAGATAGGGACATAAATATACTTAAAATAAGTTATTCTACATTGAAGGCACCAATGAAGATGAAGAATATGATGAGACCTTAGGTGAGGGTATGGAAGAGCTAGAGGAAGAATATGAATATTCTCACCCTGCTATATATTGTCATGTAATTTTAGGCATTGGTACTCCTCAAACTCTTAAGGTGGTGGGTTTCCTCAAGAAACAAAAGGTGACAATGTTGATTAACTCATATAATACTAACAAATTCATGAATAGTAAGTTGGTTACTCATTTAAATTATTTCACATACCTAGCTCTAAAATTTAAGGTCATGATTATGATGGTGGCACAATCAACTTCTAAAGAAAATTCCATAGTTTTAAGCTTGTTATGGGAGACTACATTATTGATTCTCCTATGTTTATTATTTCCATAGGTGGGGTTATCATTATTTTGGGAGTAAGATGGCTCACAACTTTGGAAACCATAGAAATGAATTTCTAAGAACTATTTATGTGATTTCATCATGAAGGTAGGACATTTGAACTATGTGGATTATAGGAAAAATCTCCATAATTTATTAGTTTGCATCATATGACCAAGATTATTAAAAAGGGGGATAAATAATTTGTAGCATGATTATTTTACATCAAAGTTCAACACACCAATGTGTGTACACATCTTAATTTATAGATGATTATTGATGACAAGCCAACTATTTTTGGTGCCCTTCTAAAAGGACTACCACCAAAAAGAGAATGTGATCATGTCATAAGAGTGATTCTAGGTAGTACACCACCAAACCTTAGACCATACATGTACCCATATGCCCAAAATAGTGAAAACATGTTATAGGTAGGGTATCAGATATAGTTAAAGTGAATATTTATCCCTGATGGTCATGGTGCATTAGAAGGATGAAAATTAGAGGTTGTGCATAGAATAAATATAAATCAACAAGTACACTAATGATTTTTTAGATTAATTACATGGTGTGGTTTATTTTACCAAACTAGATATTTTTTTACATATCTTTATTCAAATCAAAGATGAAAATATCCCTAGAACAACTTTAATAACTCATGGAAGCCATTATGAGTTTATGGTCATGCCTTTTGGTCTCACAAATGCACCATATACATTTCAAATTTTAATGAATATTGTTTTTAGGCATTTTTTGAGGAAGTTTGTGTTAGTTTTTTATGACATCGTAATATACAAAAAAAACCTAGGAAGAACATTTGAAACATGTGAAATAGGTAATGTTAGTTTTAGAACAACATCAAATTTATGCCAAACTTTTAAAATGTGATTTTGGATTCCAAGAGATGGATTACTTGGGTCATATTGTTTCACATGAAGGATTCAAAGTCAACCCTAAAGATCAAATCTATGATGGAGTGGTAAGTGCCAAAGACCCTTAAGAACCTTCATATATTTTTGGGTATAATAGGGTACTATTTCATATTTGTAAAAAATATATGGAAACATAACACCTCTAATCACAACCTTATTGAATAAAGACTCCTTCCAATGGAATTAAACAACTATCAAGGGATTTGAGAAGTTGAGAGAGGTTATGTGCATCACTCTAGTTTTGGCTACCCCTAATGTTTTCAAAACTTTTGTTGTTGAATGTGATGCATCAAATTATGGCATGGGGGAAATATTCATGTAGGAAGGAATACCCATTGAATTTTAGAGCCATAAAATCAAGGGAAAAAATAATTTGAAGCCAATCTATAAGGAAGAGATGATGATTATTATTCATGCAATACACTTTCACATAAAGACTGATAGTGATATTCTAAAATGTTTTTTGGAATAATGATTATCATTAGAAGAAAAAAAATGGGTCACTAAAATGCTGGGATATGAATTAAAAAAATTATATTAGAAAGGAAAAATTAAAATTTTAGCATATGTAATCTATAGGAGGGATGAATCAGTTGAGGAATTTTTATGTTTAATGGCCATTTGGTAGGTAAATTAGTTAAGAGAGGCAAGATTTTAATGGTAGAATGACATAGATACATAGGTTTTTATTCATAATCTTCATCACGGTTATAATGTTTATAAAAAAATAGAGTGTAAATAGAATTTGTTATGGTATAAATATATATTATACCTATGTAAGGATTATATCCTCAAACATTAAATCCTTCAGTAGATTCATGCATCTCTAATAGGGGGCACTCAAGATTTTTGAAGACCATCCATAGAATAAATCAATATTTATTTTAGGAGGAACTTAAGGGGTTTATATATAAATTTTTGGTAGAATGCACAGTTTTTAAACTAAAAAAAGGTGAAATAATTAAGACACTAGGTCTTATACAATGTTTATCCATCCCTAATTAGAGGAGAGAGGAGGTTTCCATATAATTCATTACAAGGTTACCAAGGTCTAAAGGTAAAAATGTCATCATGGTAGTTGTGGATAATCTCAAAAAACATGATCATTTACCCCTTATCATAGCCATTTTATCTAATATAGTATATGCTACTTTTCTTAATATAACTCAAAAGCTACATGGCACTCCCAAGATCATTATAAGTGATCATGATCCCATATTCACTAGTAACTATTGGACTAATTTATCCTATGTTTATGTACTCAATTGGACCATATATTATCACATCATCCTCAATTTTATGGAAAAAATAGAGGTGGTCAACAAATTCCTAGATGGGTATCTCCATTATTTTGCATCAAATAAATAAAAATGGTGGGTTCATTAGCTACGACTATAAGAATGGTGGTACAACACTTCCTTACATACATCTTCAAAAATGTCTCCATTTATGGCACTTTATGGTTATAGTATATCCTCTATCACTTTAAGATTGAAGGTGTAACCTAAGGTTTGTGTTATTTAAGAACACTTTCAACACCAATAGGAGGTACGAGCTACTTTGAGAGAAAATTTAACAATGACACAAAATTGAATGAAGTAGTAAATTGATCAACACCATAGTGAGAGGAATTTTTATATAGGTGATTGGGTCTTTGCATGCTTGTAGATATATAAGTACTTGTATTTAAAATAACATAAAAAGGATAATAAACTTTATCTTAAGTATTATGGTCTTTATCAGATCCGACAAAAAATTGGTAATGAGGCATACAAGCAAGAGTTACCCCAGTCCACTTGCATACATATTTTATTTCATGTATCTTTATTGAATAAGATACTTGGATAGATATTTTATACCCATACTAAGTTACCATAACTAGATGCAGAAGATAGAGTCATTCTAGAACTTGAGGAGATCATTCACACACACATTAAAAGGCTATGAATAAGGGAGATTAAGGAGTATTTGATCAAGTGTTAGAGTCTATATTGTGAAGATGAAACACATAAGGATGAAGATTTATTATAGTAGCATCTAGATTTGATTAAATATTGAGGGAAATATTGTTTTTAAGGGGAGGTGCATGCTACACCATTAATATATAACATGTCTAGGGATATGTGTGGCTAACTTATGGCTTACATACCTTTCATATTATCTTGTTGTATTTGTCTATGTTATTATTAAGGTTATCATATGGAATAACCATGTAAATATAATATATATAGGAGACATTGGTTAGTTTTTTATCATCATATTATGAATTTTGATCTAATTGTATTGTTATGAAGGTTTCCCCCTCAAAGTGGCTTAGTAATATTTATCAAGTATTTTGCACTTTCATTAATTATTTTATGGATCTACTTACTATGTTATTAATTTTGTGATATATTATTTCATTTTTGTGAAACATATAAGTAATTTCATTACATAGACAACATACAGATCACTAGTTTTGGCACCACTACATCATTGAGGATTTTTATACATTACTAAGCATGCAACATTCATCTAAGCTAAACATGCTTCATTTGTAATATAGACTTTCATATATATAGTATTAAAAACTCTTGAGAAGGTATCATGATTAAATCACACTCTTACCTATTAGTGTTAATAATACAAGGATCACTCACGTCCTTTGAGATTCACAGGCATCCATAGAAGATTCAACACTTTCCTACTAGGAGAAACAACACAACTCTCAACAAATTCAAGTGTCATATTATAAAACTACAAAAGGATGAAATTGAGACCATTGATATTCAATAAAGTGTGAATGATCCACGAAAAACTCCCATACCTCATACACTTATCCTATGCACACTTTCTTAGATTACACACCTCTCAGTATAGATTCTTACTTATGGTCTTATGTAACACACTCATGCTTGATTTTAGTTTTTTATAACACACTAGTAATTTTTTGTAGTCATATGAAACACACTTATTCCTTCTCACAATCCTATACAACACACTTTTGCTTAATTGAAATAATTCACACTAAAATCATGATTTATTTAAGTCACATGTACTACACCTATGCTTTTTGATAGTCCTACATAATATACTCATACTTGTTAATATTATTATGTAACACACTTAGAGCTTGTTCATATTACCACACAACACACTCATGTTTGATCATAGTCCCATGCACTACACTCATGCTTAATCTTTATCTTACACAACACACTCATGCTTACTCGTAGTCTCATGCACCACACTCATGCTTACTCATAATCATGTACACACACTTATATGTCAAACATGCCATCATTTCCATGCATATACACTCACCTTATTCTATCATCAAAACATGTCATCTTGATCTGATCATGTGGCTTGGCAAGTGGCACATTTCAACCTAGAACATGTCAATATCTCACTGCCACATACTTGGAAGACCAACCATCACTCAATAGGGAAGATGACATTACTTATAATTGTCTCCCTTATAATTGGTAATAGTTGCAACCAACTCTTTTATATATATAATGTGCATTCATCCAAAGGGGAAGTCCCAAGGAGTCGATGGCTCACATTTTAAACACATACATAATCATAATGATAGGTAACATGATTTGAGTATCTACTCTATCATGCAGGCATTGTAATCCCTCTTCAGTCTGGTGAAATTAGAGGAAGTATTACCCTTTCTAATCATAATATCCTACTCTCCTAGTCTTGTTGAAGCTTTATACACCTTTGTATCATTCCCTATTCTACCATATTGAATAGAAGTTACATTCATACAAGTATCAGACTTCTACTCCATTGAGTGTGCATTTATTATTATTTTTGAATACTCTATGTGCATTCACTCTTATAATTGAGAGTTATCTATAGCCTACAGGTATTCCCCATATGTCTAATTCTAGGTCCCCATAGTGTGGATCATTTAATATCACTAACAACGTATGATTTATTTATTGCACTTGTTATTTATAAAAATTACGAAAATGAGAGGGTACATATATTTTTTATTTTTTATGGTCTATGACAATGTATAGTTATTAGCATTAGTTTGGATCATGTCTATAGTCATTCAGATGAGGAAATTGAGTGACAAATATTACTTGGATGTATCTATTAATGCTTGAACACCTATGGTAATTAGAACCATATGATCTATATCAAATTTATCTTTGTGAGAAGTGATAAACTATTCCATCTCATTCATCCCATCAAATATGTCCCCATGAATAGTCATAACAAGTGTGATTGGGGTTAGTTCAACCCATTACACTCCCCATTTATTTATTTTTAGGTTTTCAACTATTAAAAGACCTATTAGGGTTTTAAATTTCAATAATATATTTGCAAGTAATTTGTGTGCATCATATCAGAGCAACATCTAGGATCTAAGTAGGTGTTAAGCTCCTCAAGTCAAATAATGCACAATAGCATAAGTCTAGTACAACACTCATAGAATAATAGTTCACATGCAAAAAAATGATATTAATATTATTCACATTCCTCCATATAAATTATACATGAATACATAAATATATAGGCTTATAATAAAGTTATCCATAGCTAAATAATATCTTAGAAAGCCTAATATAGGGGATAAGTCAAATCCCACCAAATTAACTAAAATATAAATACAACATATACATGACCAAATTTGCTAAAATAAATAAAAACTTATATTTATTAAATCACTCCTTAAATAATATTAATTAGTTTAGGTGTGAACACAAACATTAGACTAGTGCCATAAATAACTAGAAAAATAACTATTTAGTGTGAACACCACTTTAACACCCTCCCTTAAGTGAAAGTTAGGACAAAAAGATATAAGTCCTAGATAATAGTATTGATAAGGTAACCATGTAAACACAAATAAAAATAAGGAAGGAATTCAAGATGAATCCCCCCAAGTACAACTTCCTTCACCCTATTAAACACTCATGACTAAAGATAACAAGGATAAGTTAAGGGCTTTGTAAAGATGTCAACAACCTACTTAGCTATAGGAATAAACTCTAATAAAAAATTTCATCATGTAAAATATAATGAATGAAGTGCATGTGTATCTTGATATGTTTAGTGTGCTTCTGATCTATAGAGTTGCATGTAGTATGAATATCACTTTGGTTATCACATCAAATCAATGTGGGATTAAGCTAAGGAAATACAAACTCACCAAACAATTATCATAGCCTAAAAGCCTCCTGTATAGCTTTAAAAACACATTTATAATTTGACTCAATGGATGATAATGCAATAATTAAATGCTTCTTACATGCCCATGCAACATGATTAGATATAAGGTGAAAGATGAATCCATAAGAAGATCAATGGGTATCAACACATCAGCCCCAATCTAAGTCTGTGAATCCCTCATTTTATGAAGAATAATTTGGTCTATAATAAATCCTATAGTTTAAAGTTCCATGAATATAATGAAACATACACTTAGATAATTTATAATTAATCTCATGGGGTTCATGGGAGAACCAAGAGACAAGCTAATAATAAATGGGATACTAAGATGTATATGTGTTAGATATAAAATATTTCCCACCAACTGTCTATATAATGTAAGATAAAGTGATTTAGATTTGTAATCAGTAGTCAACTCAATACTTGACTGATATAGTGTGGGAATAGGATTACAATAAAATATGAAGAAGTGATGAAGCATATATGTATCATATCTTTGTAGGTCAATAAAAATCCCCTTGAAATACTAATGAATTTGTAGGCTAAGGAAGTAGTGTAAAAATCATATATATACCATATCAAACCTTGCCTTGAACTTGTGCTTAATGTCCTAAATCAAGGTATATGAAACACCTATGAGGATGAGGTCATCAACATATAATACCAAAATTAAAATATCCTCACCTTGATTTAGGATGTAAACATTAAGTTTAAACTCATAATGATGGAAGACATAATGCAGTAGAAAATTGTCCATATTCTCATACCAATCTTGAGGATCTTGTCAGCCATAAATAGAATGATGGAGTCTATATAAAAGTGAAATATTTTGCATGAAGCCTTGGGTTTATTCCATATATATTTCTTCTTGGAGTGTTTCTATTCAAATTTTGCTTTTTCAGATTCAAGAGAGAGAAGAAACTAAAGAGATAATGGACAAGGCATGTGAAGTACCTGGATGAAGATCGTGCACCGTAATCCAGACGTTTGTGAGCACCCCTCTTTGGTTGTGGAGGAATGACACCTGCAAAGAAGAAGAACTTGGACAAAAAAATGTTAGATGGATAGGCGGTGGGTTGCCAAGCGAAAGCTTGTTCCCGAAAGTGTGAAAACTTCCTCAAGGGAGGTCAACCCACTAATAACAGACAGATAAAAGAACAAGAAAATATAGGATGCCAGAATACAGAAGTGATAAACAAATTAGGAAGGAAAGAAAAGACAAATGATTACCTGAAAGGAGCAGTCGGGCTGATGACAGTCACCGAGGTCGGAAATGTTGCCGGTGTCGGTTATCTGATCTGCCGACGTCGGTTATACTACCGACGTCAGTTGGGGAGGTGACCGGCGTCGGTCGGGGTTGTGGCCTGTGGTCCGGTCTGGTTTGGTTTCTGGACTGTGAACGGGTCTGGTTTATGAACAGGGTCGAGACAGAGTTTGGAGACGAATTCAGATGGACTGGGGAATGGTCTAGTTCTGATTAGGTGCCTTGTATAGGGTCTTTGTTGACAGGGGGATGAGGAAGTTGTCTGGGATTGTATAGAAAAGGGGTCAGTGTGAGAGGAAGATGCACAGAGGATAGGGCCTGAGAAGGCTTTTCAGCCTCTCAGGGGGAAGAATAGAGGGAGCAGGAAATAGCAGATATACCAGATAACTGGAAGCTAAAGAAATGAAATGAAATAATAGACTATGCTTACCTTTTTGTTTGCCAAATGAAGAGTGGGAGAGCTGTTGTTGGAGCCACAGAAGGCTTGTTGCAAGAGGAGATTCCTGGTCTAGAGCCTTTGCACCTGTTGTTGCTGTTGCACAAGGTCCAAATGGAGAAGAGACGAATGCCAAAATGCCAAGAGAATTCTGTTTGCGAGCTCAAGGGTCTAGGGGCTGCAACGGATGTAGAAAGGGGTAATGAAGGCTGCCAATGCTGGCAGTTTCACCGATGTCAGCTGAAGGGTCGCCAACGTCGGCGGTCGCAGAATGGGGACAGAGGCTAAAAATAGCCTCTGCACATTCTTGCACGCCACTGGGCGAGGGGTTGTGGGAAGAACAGTCACGAGGATGCTTAAATGGGTGTGGGGGGAAGATAATGAGGAGATTTGACATAATAAATGCTAGGGGGAAGGTGGAGGGATTCAAGGGAGGATCCAAGGTGGCAAGGGTGGGGTGGAAAGGGGGGCCACTTTAAAATATTTAAGTTTATTTTAATCAAATGGATGGAGAGGACCAAGGCCAAGGGTTAGGATATGGGTTTAAGGTGAACTAGGGGGAGGACCAAGGTGCAGACACGTTTGCAGTGTCTACATTTGCCCCTTTTTGTCTTGTTGGTTGTTCTTGACGAACTGCAAGACAAAAACAGGAGTTAGTTGCCCCAGGAAAAGGATGAGGTGTTCCCCCCTCAAAGCGATAGTCGAGAGAAGGGAACTAAAGATTGAGTGTCGATTTGATAGAGAAATGGATAGAAGAGAGTGAGTGAAAATGCTGCAGTAGTTGTGATTGCGCGTAGTCCACTTCACGGGAGGGTCGGGTCAAATGGTCGCATGTCGAGGGTCAAGGAGTGCCAAAATTGAAGTAATCGGGCCCCAGCATTTAGTCATCTGCTGATCGGGTCACTCAATCTAAGCTGAAGCTCCAAATGGTCATCATGTTCTAGGTATCCCAGGCTCAAGAAGTGCTCCCAGAGACACGAAAAAGCCACAAGTAGTAGGGATCAACTGGCTCGTGATCCTATACTTGCGAAGGGTCAAAAATAGTCTGCGGACAATTCTGCTAACCAGCCGTGAGGTAGCATAAAGGCAAAAAACAACCAAGGCAACATTGTCTTGAAAGTGGTCGAAGGTCGAAGGATGGTCATTATTCAAGGGGATGGATGGACGAAAGGATGTGGCTGAGCTAACCTCAGAAAATGTCATGTGATCTGAGTGCTGCCTACATAGCCCTTGTGTGAAGGGCCTCAAGCCAATGTAGTTCTCCCTAAAAGGGAGGAAGGGTCAGAGAGATTGATTGGTCTTGGTCAAGGAAAATGATTGGTCTTGGTCGAAGAAAATGATTGGTCTTGGTCGAAAAAAATGATTGGTCTTGGTCAAAGTCAACAGAGTTGGGCATGATAAAAGTCAAAGAAGGGAAGGTTTGTCCATCATAGAGATGAATAAACGGGGGTGGTTGAGCTAACCTCAAAAAATGTGTTATCTGAGTGCTGCCTACATAGCCCTGGTCATAGGGCCTCAGACCAATGTAGTTCAGACTAAAGGTCTGATTGATCAATGATTGGATGTGGTCAAGTGTCAAACTGATGAGGGTAAGATGATGCTGCAGCCTTTTCCAAATGGTGTATTCTGCAACATTGGTCGAAAGGTCTTTCATCCCTAGCAAGTTTCCATAGTCGTGATGGATGTATGCTAAAAATGAATGGAAGTCTATTTATGCTTCAGCAAGTATTGGTTTATGCTTAACATAAATTGGGTCTGGTCGGTAATTTCCACGTGTATTGGTGTCCATAGAAACTATGTGAAATGGACTAGGATGATGTCAGCTGAAAATGATGAAAATGGCTTGGTTAAGGATGAGTCGACAATTGATGTGGTTAAATGTGACCAAAGTGTAGAGAAAAGATGAAAGGCAAATTGCTCTTTCATTGACAAGGACCAAAAAGGAAGCATAGATAGGGGTTATTGGAACCAAAGCCCCGTTCATGCATTACGTCGTTGACCAGTGTGGTGTTAGAACGGTAATCGAATCACTTTGACATTAAAGTGAGCTCGAAGTCCCCTGAGCAGGTGATAGGAGGTGGATAGGGTAACCCAGTTTAAGAGCAGGAATAACCTTGCCCCTTTTTATAGGAGACCCTGAGACAACTACAAGCCAAGTCCATGACCCGTTTTCTTTTTTTTTTTGTGCAGGCTAATCGATGCGGGAAGCCTACATAGAGATGTCTTTTAATGTAGTGGTCATGTTGCGAAGCTGATCAATGCGGGAAGCTTCTAAGAAAGGTTGCTGTTTGTAGCAAGATTTAGTCATAGCCATCCTTCGAGGGAGTGGTCTATATTTTTGCTTTATAATGTTTGAATAGATGTCCTTCGAGGGATCAGTCTATTAGCTACAGCAATGATAGTATATCTATCCTTCGAGGGAGCAGTCTGTCTTTTTGAATTTGACTTTGTGACCTTGGATATGCTTTGACATCTTGATTTTTTTTTTTTTTTTGATTTTTTTGATTTTTGATTAGAGTCACGGACAAGGCTGTAGAAGTTCAAGGACTCCCTTTTTATTAGGACAAAGCATCCATGCATCATAAAAGGGTCGTAGAGGACTTGTTAAAGGGAAATAGGGTTGAAAGGGATGAGGATCAAGAGGACGAGGATTGCTCAGGGGACGAGCTCAAGTTACGTGTCAAGTAGATGAGTATTCGACTAACAGAAGAAAGGTCGAAGATGCAACGCATTAAGAGGCTCAGGTTCTGGCCGTCCGTCAAGGGAGGACAGACGATAAGTCCCTGGCCCATACTTGTGCGTGATGATAAAAGGTCCAAGCCAATTGGGGGCGAATTTGCCTCGTTTACTTCACTCCATATTGGTCATGTGCTGATTCTCTTTGAGGATGAGGTCTCCGATGTTGAAGTCTCATTCTCGCAGATTTTTGTCGTAGGCCCGCTTTATGCGACTTTGGTAGACATGGAGATGATTGAGGGTAGTAAGATGGCGCTCGTCAAGTAACTCAAGTTGAGCTAAGCGATCTTGATGAAAGTCATCGTTGGAGAGAATGTCATGCAGGGAGATGCGGAGAGACGGGATCTGTACTTTGAGAGGTAAGACAGCCTCTATTCCGTACACGAAGGAGAAGGGAGTAGCACCCGTAGAGGTTCGGATGCTAGTGCGGTAGGCCCACAAAGCGAAGGGAATATGAATGTGCCAATCCCTTCCTGTATCATTGACCACCTTCATGAGAATTTTGGTGAGAATTTTGTTGGAAGCCTCTGCCTGCCCATTTGCTTGTGGGTAGTAAGGCAAAGAAAAGCTGAGTTTGATGCCAAATGAGTCGCATAGTTTTTGGACAGTCTTGTTTTTGAAGGACTTGCCGTTGTCGGTGATGATTTTGTGAGGGACACCGAAATGACAGATGATGTGGCTGTTGATGAAGTCGACAATTTTGTCGGCTTTTATGGAGACAAGAGGAATGGCTTCCACCCACTTGGTGAAATACTCAGTGGTAGTGATGATGGACTGATGATGAAGAGACGAGTGAGGGTTGATCTCACCGATGAGATCCAAGCCCCACTGAGAGAAAGGCCAAAAATATTGAGCGACTTGCAAGGCGTGGCTGGGGAGATGAAGCAGGTTAGAGTGCTGCTGACACTTGATGCAACGTCGAACATAGTCGCTATAGTCTTGATGAAGGGTGGACCAATAATAACCCAGGCGAAGGATGCGCTTGGCAACCGAGTTTCCACTGAAGTGTCCACCACAAATCCCGTCGTGGACTTGCTTTATGGCTTGAGGAGCTTCAGTGGAGGTTAGACAGTGAAGAAGGAGGCCGTCGAAGCCTCGTTTATAGAGAAGACCCCCTAGCATGGTATAGCGAGCTGTGCGCTTGATGAAAGCTCGCCACGCATTGCTAGAGAGGTTGGAAGGAGTGACAGAAAGAGACAAGTAGTCTACAAGTTGCTTATACCAGTCATCTCGTGGGCTAGAATTGATAGTGTTGATATGGTCGATGTGAGGAGAGATGTATGAAAGCAAAGGTACGTGATGCACTGTGATAAAAAGGCGAGATGATGATGATGAAGATGGGATATGCAAAGCAAGAGAAGCCATGGTGTCGGCAAACTTGTTCGTAGAGCGTGGAACAGTCTGCAAGAGGTAATGGTCGAAAGATGCCAAAAGAAGGTCAACACGATTCTTATACCTCTGTAAAACTTCATTTTTATAGAGATATGAACCGTTAACTTGATTAACGATGAGCTACGAGTCACCGAAGATGTTGATAGACTTGATGTGGAGGGAAAGGGCAGTTTGAAGTCCCAAAATTAAGGCCTCGTATTCGGCCATATTATTGGTACAATCAAAGTCAAGCTTAAAAGATAGAGGCATGGGCTCCCCTTTGAGTGGGATGAGGATGACCCCCGCACCCCCACTGAGTTGACATTTGGAACCATCAAAGAACATGGTCATTTGGTAGACGGTGTCATCGGTGGAAAGGGTAGCGATAGACTCGTCAGGGAACTCACAGTGTGAAGGTTGGTTGTCAGAAAGAGGGGCATCTGCCAGTTGGTCAGCGATGGTTTGCCCCTTGATAGATTTCTACTGTATGAATTTGAGGTCAAACTCCGCAAGCAACATGAGCCACCGAGCCATACGTTGATTCTGATATGGCTTGGAGTACATGTACTTGAGAGGGTCGGTGTGAGTGACGACAAAGGTTTTGTGGTTGAGGAGATAGTGGCGGAGCTTGGTAGTGGAAAAGACTAATGCCAAATAGAGTTTCTCGGTATGAGTATATCGAGTTTCATAGTCGACCAGTGTTCGGCTGATGTAGTAAACCGCTTGCTCACGATGATGCTCGTCTCGGTGCGCGATCATGGCACCTAACTAATGGTTGGTGGCAGAGATATAAAGGTAGAAGGGTTGGTCGTCTTTAGGTGGAATGAGGACTGGTGGAGAGACCAGATAGCTTTTGAGGGCTTCAAAAGCCTCTTGACAGTCCTTATCCCATTTAAAGGAGACATCCTTCTTAAGGAGGTGATGGAAAGATTGGCAGCAGTCTGAAAGCTGCGAGATGAAACGGTGAATGGATTGGAGCTTCCCTTGTAGACTGCGAAGCTGCTTGAGATTGGTCAGGGGTGGCATTTTGAGGATAGTGCGGATCTTGGTGGGATCTATCTCAATACCACGGAAGAAAATGATGAAGCCGAGAAGTTTGCCTGAGAGGACCCCAAAGACACACTTCTTGGGGTTAAGGTGGACATTGTACTGCAGAAGGCGAGAGAAGATGATTGTGAGAATGGTCAAGTGGTCACGGCGAAGTTTGGACTTGCCGAGAAGGTCATCCACATAGTCCTCCATGATTTTGTGGAGGAGATCATGGAAAATGTAGGTCATGGCGCGCTGATAGGTGGCACCAGCATTTTTCAAGCCGAAAGGCATGACTCGATAGCAGAAAGTCCCCCATGGGGTGATAAAGGTAGTCTTGTGCTGATCTTCTGGTGTAATCAGGATTTGATTATATCCTGAAAACCCGTCCATGAGAGATAGCATCTCATGGCCAGCCGTGAGATCAACAAGCTGGTCAATGTTAGGAAGAAGAAAGTCATCTTTAGGACAGGCTAGGTTAAGGTCACGATAGTCTGTGCAAATTCGAATCCACCCAATTGCTTTAGTAACTGGGACGATGTTAGAGACCCACTGTGGATAATCGATGGGTTGGATGAAGGAGACAGAAAGAAAGTGTTGAAGCTCCTCTTTGACAAGGAGCACAACGCAAGGATGCATCTTTCGAAGCTTTTGCCTAACAGGCTTAGCCTCTGGTTTGGTGACAATGTTATGGGTAGCAATGGTGGGGTCGATGCCAGGCATGTTGTTGTAAGTCCAGGCAAAGGCCTTGCTATGGTTGGAAAGGAACTGGGCATAGTCAAGCTGCTCTTGAGCGTCTAAAGATTGGCTAATCTTTAAGACGTGAGGAACATCAGAAGAAGAAGGGAGGTTGATGTCAATGGTGGATTCATTTAACATAACTTGGGTCTCAGAAGGGAGGAAATGCTGGATGAAAGAGTCATCGACACCCATGTAGGAAAGGATGGCATCATCGTCAACACAGTGGACAGTGTGAATGGTTATCGACTCATCCTCTACCATGCTAGGAAAAATGAGAGGGAGAGACCTGGGCACCCCATTGAGCTGATAGGTCAGGGGTTCCAGGCGGATGGTGTTTATGGAAAAAAAACTAGGAGGGATGGAAACCACTGACTCCATAGGTGACGAAGGAGAAATGGGCGAGTCTGGAGGAGATTGGTTGATGGTTGGCTCAGGACAGAGGTCAGAAGGAGCCTGAGTGGGGTCATGATATCCCAGGCCATACCATTTCTTGACATCATGATCATTGAGCGGCTCGATGGGCTGATGGGAGCCTTGCTCATAACGTCTAAAACTGAAACCCTTCCATGCACACCTGTGAAGGTAAGTGTGTGCAAAGGCGGGGTTGCCAAGAAATGAGAAATCAGATGTGAAAGGTTGGGGTGAAGAGAGGGAATTGCCGTTGGTAGGAGCTTGATTAAGCCCCCCATAGACAAAGTTGGTTTGAAAGTGAGGAGGACCATAAGGCACGACCATCCCAATCCGATGGTCATAATTGGGACTGAGGTGAAGGCGTCCATACTCTTGCAGAGTTTGGAACATGTCTAAGGTTAACAAGTGATATTCCCCAAGTGATAGTCGTTGGAAGATGTCTTCTATGGGGTCTTTGGTCGGCGCTTGAAGAGGAGGGGTGAGGGCGACCGCCGATTGCGAATTGGTTGAAGCTTCCGCAAATGGAGGCGGTGCCAAAGTTGACGACTTGATGGGAATGAGGACATCGTTGGGACGGTAGGTTGTGTTGCAAGTCTTGAAGGGTGAAGGGTCAGCGGGGATGGTGTGGACTTGCCCGTCATGCTCAAACTTCACACAATGGTGCAGGGTGGAGGGTATACAGGCCATGGCATGGATCCACGGTCGGCCAAGTAGAAGGTTGTATTGAAACTCTCCTTCGATGATATAGAAGAGCTCTAGGACTGTGCATGGACCAACGCGAATGTGAAGGATGACTGTGCCAATGGTCATGGCGGTGGTGTCATTGAAAGAGCGTAAGATCGCGTCAGTTTTGGAGACGCAATTCTTGGGAAGAGCCAGCTGATCAAAGGCGTGGGTAGAGATAATGTTGATGCTAGCACCGTCATCGATCATAATGCATTTAATGCGTGTCTGATCAACATAGGCAGTGATGAAGAGGGCGACATCTTGATCTTCTGTGTTAGATGCGGGAATCTTAGAATCGCTGAATGTGATGGAGGTGATAGGAGATAAAGAATGGATGAGGGCAGCGAGTGGTTGGGGGTCCTCGGGTTGGACCTCCGCTACCTGCAAGGCTTGGATAAGGGCTTGATGGTGCTGAGGTGAGGTTTGGATAAGGTCATAAAGAGACATCTTTACAGGTGTCTGGTGAAGCTGCTTCAGCATGGAGTCGTGAATTGGCCCAGAAGAGGAAGATGAAGAAGGTTGGGACGCGCCAAAGATAGAAATTTTAGGCTTGGGCGCAAGAGGTGGCTTGACGGAGGGATAGGTCCAAGGAATGGTAGCTTTTTCTTTTGCCTTGTCCTTTTGCGACCTAGTGGTTATACGGATAGCATTGATTTCGAAAATAGGAGGTGAGGAAGGGGTCATGTCTTGCTGGTGAGATGTTGACGTGTTTAAAGAGGTTGGATGGGAAAGAGTCGGGGTCTGGTCAAGAGTGTCCTCAAGGAGAAGAGTGTCTTTCTCCATATGGCGGTGGATGACGGCCTTGAGGGCACAACAAGTCTCGGTGTCGTGTCCTGGTGTACGATGATATAAGCAAATTTTTGTGTCGTCGAACCAGGAGGGCTTGGACCCGAGAGGTTGGAAAGGCTTGATGGGCGAAAGGGTTATGTCGGAGGTCTGCAGAAGTCGGCACAATATCAACAAGTATGAGCCCACTAAGGGGTCCATGCCAGTTGATATGTGTGAGGTTGGTGACTTTTGCTTTGGCGAGGCTAGAAGAAGTTTTCGTACCACCTTATGGGTTGATGGTGCGGTGCCAGACAGAGACGGCTCTTTCTTGGTGATTGGTATCACCTTTTTGGGAGAGGATGACTGGAGGTAGGCAAAGGAAGCAAAGGAGGCAACGAGTTTTGTTTGGAGGCCGGAGTGGGAAGGATGCTAGCTAAGGTCGAAGGATGGGGGCCCAAAATGGATGGCAATGGTGATGGGGAAGGAGGCATTCGTTTCTGTGGTCTGGCAGTCCTCTTCGACTTGGTTGAAAGAGTACTGCTGGTCAAGGTCTGGCCTAAGTCCACCTTCACTTGCGGGTGAGTGAGGGTGGAGACAGGATGAACGCCAAATGACTTGATGGGCTTAGACAAGATAGACGCAGGCTTCAGTTTTGATGGGTTTGGTTGAGGTTTGAGAGTCTGGTCTTTGTCAAGAGTCTGACGAGATTCTGCCTTGGGAGGATTAGCAGCATGTGATGAGAGGGCGCGGGTATGTTGAAGGGCTTTAAGACGCTCCCACAACACCTGAGGCGTCACTTTCCTCGGAGGGAGAAGTGCGATTTTCTCCACTAACTGGGAAAATGGCTGAGAAGAAGATGTTGATGGTTGCGAAGTTGAAGACGAGATGGGTGTAGTGGTCTTAGACGCATGGTGTGGTGAAGTCATGACAGATTTAGATGAAGACGAAGGGGAGATAGGTTCTTCCCTGGGTGGAGAAGAAACCAGGGAATGAGGCTCCTCTAGCGGATAAAGGGCAGGGATGATGGTGCCCTCCACTTGCGACTGAGGAGTAGGAAGGGTCGAGTCCTCCATAGGCAGTAGAAAGGAGGATGGCGAGACCGGTGGTGCTGGTAAAGCCGAGGCATCCTCCAAGATGAGAGGTTGATGGAGAACTAGCCGGGAAAAGAGGTTCGTCCACATGTGATGGACTGATTGATGGACTAACCTCTTGAGGTTGATTGGGGACGAAGGGAGAGACCGTATTGACTGTTCGAATGTTGTGCTCATGATTGTCGTCAATTAAGGTCTGGACATTGTTCTAAGTTGGTGGATGATTGGGGAAAGGTTGTTTGAAGATGTCAATGGCCTGATTAGGGGGTGCATTTGGATTGTCTAAGATGAGATCCCCCTTTTCAAGCATGTCTTGGATTATGTTCTTAAAAGTTTTGCAGTTTTTCATGTCATGGCCCTTAACACGGTGGAAGCTGCAGAAGTCTTGCTCCCTATACCACGCAGGGATGGCACGTGAGGGATCGAATTGTGGAGGAGGTCGGGCTTGAGGGAGATTGAGGGCCCCCTATTTAACAAGCTTTTCTAGCATAGACGCATATGATTCTCTAAGAGGAGTATATCGTCGTTGTACGTATCTTTCTGGAATTGGCGAGTGGTGCTCTGAGATGTGGATGGCTCAGGCTGATTGGTTGAAGAAGAGGAAGGTCTAACAACCACGGCATTAGCTGAAGCCTTGGATTTAGAATTGGATGATGATGGCTTAGCAGAGGAAGAGTCATTGGTCTTAGAGCTGGGATTCTTGCTCCGCAACTTGACTTTATTCTCCTCGATGGCACGCAACTCAAGTTTGCGGGCCATCGTGAAGGCCTCGTCAAAAGTGCGAAAGGTTTGAACCCTTAGGGTGGAAGAAATATGTCTGGTGCAAGCTTGGGAAAAGAGTTCAATAAGCTCGACCTGGGGTAAGAAAAAGGAAAGTTGATTGATGAGGCCTCTCCATCGAGCAACGAAGTCAGCTATGGACTCGTCCTCGAATTGCTGGATAGAATAGAGGTCCGTGATTGAGACCTTCTTGGTTATGTTGATGGAAAAGTGACCAAGGAAGAGCTGAGCCAATTATGTGAATGAGAAGAGAGAATGGCTGGAAAGGGAGCTGTACCAGTCGAGCGCAGCACCCGAGAGAGACATAGAAAACGTGCGTAAGAGTAATGCATCATCATGGCCAATGAGGTAACAGGCATGTTTGAACGCCCACAAGTGTTGCTATGGGTCTTCCTTGTTTTGAAAGCGAGAAAACTTTGGAAGCTCCCACTGGCTAGGATATGGTCTGATTGGGACAGAAGGGTGAATGGGCTCGTTGTAGATCTGCTCGTATGAGAGAGCGTTGTGTGAGCCAGAAATAGAGGTCTCTAGACTGGTCATCTTGTCCATCAGCATTTTGATGATGTCTGTCGACGGATTGACGGGTGGCACGCCCCCTAAGTTGTAGGGCGCTTGGAAGAGGCTAGGGGAGGTATGCGACATAGTCGGTTGTACAATGTACGGATGACTAGTCACAGGGGCAGAAGTGGAGGCTAAAGGTGGTTGAGTAGAAGACATAGCTAGGCCCGATGTTGCCACGAGAGGTTGGACTGTGGTAATGGGGGCCAATGGATAAGAGGCCACCCTGGTGTTGATAGGGGCCAGGGTAGGCGAAATAGAGACGATAAGGTTTTGAAAAGGAGTGGATAGTGGTTGAGCGGGTTGGGGATGACAGGGGGGCAGAACCCTGGTGGAAGTGGGCCCAATGATAGAGGGAGAGGCCACACCTGGAGGATTGGTCAAAGTCTGGTCAGCGATCGAAGTGATGGCTTGAGTGTCTGAAGGTTGAACTACGGATGCTGTCGATACAGCCGTAGTTACGGCAAGGGAGGTTGGCATTTCGTAGATTGGATTGCCCAAGGAGTCTCGCGTTCGGCTATGTGCGAGATAGTGTTACAAGGCCTTGACGTTGAGGTCCAAGAATTATTCGAAATCTTGGTCCCCTTCTTGGACAATGGGAGTCTGCAGCGGGGTTGGATGAATGGGAGTTCTTTCGGTCTCCGAGTTGAACTCCATTGTAGGCTTGGTCATAGATGGGGTAGACGGAAGTGGTTGACATCTGGCGTGGTTGACAAGAGCTTTGGCTTGGCTACGAGTCAAAACCATGCAAGGCAAAGAAGATTTAGGTTTCAGGAACTGTGTTGTTCAATTCCAGAAAACCAGGATGGAGTCTTTGGTAGAGAAGGGACAGGTTTTAGGCTGCTGGTTTTGAGAAAAAAGGACAGTGACAGAGACCGACGTCGATTAAAAAACCGATGTCGGTAAGAAATATGGCTGACGTCGGTCAAATAACCGATGCCGGTAATAGAAAAAGCCGACGTCGGTGAAAGAACCGATGCCGGTGACAGGGGAAAGCCGACGTCGATGGCAGAACCGATGCCGGTGACTGTGTTTTCCAGAGAACCAAAATATTTGAAGATTCTTGGAAAAACAATGAAGAAAGCATCCTCACTCACTCAAACAAACAGATGAGAAGAGGAAAACAGAGAGAGACAGACAAGCCTAAGCGATAAATCCTAGGGATTAACTTTAGAAGCTATGGCTTATGCCTTAGATGAATGTTTGGGGGAGATTGGCTGCAAGAAGGGCCCTAGAAGAAGGCGATCTAAAGATGGTTTCAGGTGTTGTTTTAGGTGCTCAAAAATCTGTGTTAGGGTCTGGTACGTGGCCTGGTGCTAAGGAGCAAGCTCCCCTCACTTCACGATTCTAGTGGTTAGCTGGTCTCGCTTAGCCAAGATATACCTCACCTAGATTTTATCCTCCGCCAGAGAACGGAGTGGGATTCCCCCTTGGTGATGAAATCCAAGTAGGGTCACCAGGACGGGTAAGGTATCCACTGGGGGATGAAATCCCAGTCGGGCCTTGTCTCAAGTAAGTTTTATGTTCATTTTAGTGCATGTGGTTTGGTAGTGTAACATCAAGTGTCTACGGTTTATTCAATATGCGTCTAAGTTACTAGATGTGGACTAAGAAGATGCAAGCACAAGTAGAAATGAATGTAAAGTGTTTTAATGCCCAAGTCGAAATGTGATGTTTGTTATGAAGACAAGTTTGAGAAAGGGTTGAGAGTATGATGTTTAGACTAGTCTAGAAATGCAAGGAAGAAAGATTCGTTTTAGTCCTGCTTATAGTGTCATTGAGAAGAAAAGAAGGAGGAGAAAAGGTAAGAACCTAATGCTCCTAAATGAATGAAGAAGAAAAGGAACCCAGGAGGAACCTAGGGTCCCATCGGGCGTGCCAGAATGTTTCTATTCAAATTTTGCTTTTTCAGATTCAAGAGAGAGAAGAAACTAAAGAGATAATGGACAAGGCATGTGAAGTACCTGGATGAAGATCACACACCATAATCCAGATGTTTGTGAGCACCCCTCTTTGGCTGTGGAGGAATGACACCTGCAAAGAAGAAGAACTTGGACAAAAAAATGTTAGATGGATAGGCGGTGGGTTGCCAAGTGAAAGCTTGTTCCCGGAAGTGTGAAAACTTCCTCAAGGGAGGTCAACCCACTGATAACAGACAGATAAAAGAACAAGAAAATACAGGATGCCAAAATACAGAAGTGATAAAAAAATTAGGAAGGAAAGAAAAGACAAATGATTACCTGAAAGGAGCAATCGGGCTGATGACAGTCGCCGAGGTCAGAAATGTTGCCAGTGTCAGTTATCTGATCTGCCGACGTCGGTTATACTGCCGACGTCGATTGGGGAGGTGACCGGCGTCGGTCGGGGTTGTGGCCTGTGGTCCGGTCTGGTTTGGTTTCTGGACTGTGAACGGGTCTGGTTTATGAACAGGGTCGAGACAGAGTTCGGAGACGAATTTGGATGGACTGGGGAATGGTCTAGTTTTGATTAGGTGCCTTGTATAGGGTCTTTGTTGACAGGGGGATGAGGAAGTTGTCTGGGATTGTATAAAAAAGGGGACAGTGTGAGAGGAAGATGCACAGAGGATAGGGCCTGAGAAGGCTTTTCAGCCTCTCAGGGGGAAGAATAGAGGGAGCAGGAAACAACAGATATACCAGATAACTGGAAGCTAAAGAAATGAAACAAAATGAAATAACAGACTGTGCTTACCTTTTTATTTGCCAAATGAAGAGTGGGAGAGCTGTTGTTAGAGCCACTGTAGGCTTGTTGCAAGAGGAGATTCCTGGTCTAGAGCCTTTGCACCTGTTGCTGCTGTTGCACGAGGTCCAAATGGAGAAGAGACGAATGCCAAAATGCCAAGAGAATTTTGTTTGTGAGCTCAAGGGTCCAGGGGCTGCAACGGATGCAGAAAGGGGTAATGAAGGCTGCCGATGCCAGCAGTTTCACCGACGTCGGCGGTCGCAGAATGGGGACAGAGGCTAAAAATAGCCTTTGTGCATTCTTGCACGCCACCGGGAGAGGGGTTGTGGGAAGAACGGTCACGAGGATGCTTAAATGGGCGTGGGGGGAAGATAATGAGGAGATTTGACATAATAAATGCTAGGGGGAAGGTGGAGGGATTCAAGGGAGGATCCAAGGTGGCAAGGGTGGGGTGGAAAGGGGGGCCACTTTAAAATATTTAAGTTTATTTTAATCAAATGGATGGAGAGGACCAAGGCCAAGGGTTAGGATATGGGTTTAAGGCAAACAAGGGGGAGGACCAAGGTGCAGACACGTTTGCGGTGTCTACATGGAGGTCAGCATGTAGAAACACACTCTTCATGTCCATATGGTATACTAGACACCAATGTGATGCATTGAGGGAGAGGACAAGGCATACATAATCCATGTTTTCAATAGGGGAAAATTATTAGAATAATTACCCCCTTCATCTTGTGAAAAACCCTTATATACAAGATGATCCTTGTACTTATCTACAATAACATATACTGTATATTTGGTCATATAGACCCATTTACATCGCACAAGTTTGCTTCCCTTAGGAAGATGCACTAACTCCCATGTGTCATTATTCATAAGTGGCAAATATTCTTCTTGTATAAAAACTTCCCACTTAGGTTTACCTATAAACTTATAAAATAACACTGGATCATTATAAATTTCATAGCTCAAATTAACAATGCCACATGTTTAAGTATGAGTATAACATGGATCAGAAGGATCACCAACCAAATCACTCACTAGTTGAAAATTAGATTATGCCCACTTGGGCATGTGTTATATAGGAGGAAGCAGAGGAATAACTTCAACTTGTGTCTTCATCAATATCAAGAAATATGCCTCCTTATCTGGTATAATAGGTATCATAAATATGGAGAGGAATATGAATCCGATACCAATGGAGTGATATTCTCATAAACCCTAACATCTTATTGAAACAATTCATCATGTGTGATATGATCAAAGAGGTGATATGCCTTTAGATCCTTATAATGGCCAATGAATATGAAATCTTGGATTTTTTTCTATATATTTGCACTTGTCATTAGGAAAAAATGCATAAGTCTTACTTCTATAGACATGAAATCTAGAAATATTAGTTTTTTCCCCTAACCAATCTTCTTCAAGAGTCTTATTCACCAATACTTTATTGGGAATGTGATTCTGGATATAATTTACACAATTAACTACTTTATCCCATAACTAAGGTGATAATTCCTTTGACTAAATCAAACAATTTACCATTCCATTGAGTGTTATATTTTTATTCTTAGCAACACCATTTTTATTAAGGGACTAAGGCATAATGTATTGGTGTTGAATGCAATGCTTAGTAAAATAAGTCTGAAAGGATTTACTTACATATTATTTCCCATTGCTTATGAAAATCTTTTTCAATTGAAGCCTTGATTGATTCTATATAAAGGCCTTGAAGGCTTTGAAGTTCTCAATCACTTCACTTTTGTAATTCAAAAAATACACCTAAGTCCTCTAAGTACAATCATAAATGAAGGTTAGTATATATTTTGTATCAAAAAATAAATGAGTGAGAAAACTCATCAAATCACTATGTACTAACTTTGGTGGATCCTTAGATCTCATAGCTTATCCCTTTAGAAAGGGATCTTGATGTTATTTTCCAAAAATTCATCCTAGACAAACACCATAATTTCTAGAGACCTTATCAAGGCCAATCACCAAGTGTTTAGAACTTAGCTACTACAAATACCTATAATTAAGATGACCAAAATGTTCATGCCATAATTTACTCATTGTGTCACCTGAGCACCTAGAGAAGAACCTGTAAAGAATTTGAATTTATCAAATACATAAAATCATGAAATATGGTCCACCACACCTGGTACTATTACATCTTTTGGATCACTAGGTAAGTTTACAAAGTTGGGGGACAAAAAATGGCCTACCTATGGACATGATTTTTCTAAAATTTCAAAAATTTGAACTTTTTGTAGATAATTTGAGATATCTACACTCCAAATTTGAATATGGTGTAAAAACACTAAATTTAGATCAAGTCTAGTTTCCAAAACACTATTTTTTTTAAATGGTCAAGTATAACTAGGTCAAATATCTAAAATTTGAAGAGGAACTCCTATTTTTTTTGAAAATATAGTAGATAAATGACCATGATGCACACCATTTTTTTATTAGCATTTAATATTAGTTGAAACCCTTTGGGAAAAATTTAGATAAAATCTTCTAGCATGTCACTTATATTTTTTTGTATTTTATCAACGAATACTTTTTATATGAATTTTAAAAGTAAATAGATCCTAAAAACTGACCAAGAAATGGATAGCCATCTATGCAAAATGCCTAACTACCTCAAAAAAAATGATTTTTTTTGAATGTGTGTAGAATTAGGCCTACTACATCACCATATAATTTTTTTTCACTTGGATCAACGAAAGACAAATTACAAGAACATGTATAGGCATGTATGTTTGCAGCATGTAGTGGCCTAAAAAAGGCATAGTTAGAAATAAATATGGTTTTAAACCTTAAATTAATCTAGAAATTATAAAAACAATATTTTTGGAAAGAGGAGAGCATGCTCACCATGATGGTATCATGTTTTTGAATTTTCATGTTAAAATTCTTAGTGTATTGGGAAATCAAAGTTAAAATTTGTCATTTATTTTCATACCTTTCAAAACTTAGTTGTACATTGATAGTCCAAGCCTTTGGTTTAGGAATCCAAGCCATTCCTGAGCTAAAAGGCATTATAATTGAATTCAAATTTAAATACAGTGATTGCATTAATAAATCGATCATGCTATTAATTTCATTATTAACATAATCATAGTATTTTATAATGCAATCACGTTACATATTCTCAATATCCTAAAACCTGAATAAGAGCCATTAGGCCTAGTAGTCTTAAGATCAAATATTGGTTTTAGATTATGAATGTTGGTTGGGACCAATGTTCTTTTCAAGAATTGATAACATTGAATGCTAATAAGAGATGTATTAACCTATGAATCAATTTATTCTTCCTTTGATCCCAATATAGTGTGTAATTAGGCCAATAGATCCCAAATTGACATTAGATGGACATATTTCCTTAGATGGAGCTTGGTTGGCCCTAATTATGTATCAAACTAAACTAAATACTTGGTTTTTTTATAATATTATGTGCAATTAGAGACCTAATTAACATCATATGGACATAATTCCTTTTTCAAGGCTCATTTAACCCTGATTATATATTAAATTGAAGTAAATATTCAATTAGTTTAATATGGTGTGCTATCAAATCCCTAATAGACATTATATTAAATAAATTCCTTGCATAAGGACCAATTATTCTTAATTATAGATTATACTAAAGTAAATACTTGATTAGTTAAATATGATGTGTAATTAGGGAAAAATATTCACAATGGACATTATATGGACACAATTCATTGCATGGGGTGAAAAATGCCTTGATTGATATTATGGGTATACATAGTAAATTACATAGGACTTGGGTGTCATCAATTATGTATAGTATTGAAAAAATATCAATTGATTTAACATGGTGTAATTAGAGCCCCAAATGACATTAGATGGATGTAATTCCTTGCTTGGGTATTGAGTGGCCCCAATTGCATATCATATTGAACCTAAGTACTCAATTGGTTTAATATGGTGTGCAATCAGGGCTAATGGAACCCAAATGGAACATTAATTGGAAAAAAACACTTTCATGGGGCTCAATTGGCCTAAATTATGTATAGGATAAAACCAAATACATGATTAGCTAGATATAGTTTACAATCAGGGCCAACAAAGTTGTAATTGACATTAGATGTATTCATTTACTTGCATGAGCCTTGGTTGGCCATAATTGCATATTCAATTGAACTAAATACTTGGTTGATTCAATATGTTATGTATTTGGGACCAACAGAGCCCCCTAGTGATAGTAGAAGGATGAAATTTCTTACATAAGGCTTGTTTGGACTAAATTTCATAGATCATATTGAACCAAATAATCTTTCAATTAAATTTAGTGCACAATTGTTAGTGTATTTCTTTTTTCCATTGGGTTTTACCTACACAACCTTAAGGCCATTCTATGTCAATTAAGCTTCCTTAGGTTAGTTATAAAAGGGTTACATAGGCTAATTATATTTTTAATGTAATTATCTAATTAGGAAAATTAGAGGCTTCTTCATGTTGCCCTAATTTTACTTATATGTACCCACTTTTTATTTTTGGAAGGTTACACATGTTAATACTATTATATGCAAGCAACCATATTTTGCAATATTGTCATGTGAAGATAAGCTTCTTCTTCCTTTAAAATTTATCTATTATTTCATTACTTTATACATAGATTTTCTCAATCTTCTATGCAAGGATCCAAGATCATGGCCAATTTGACATAGTATTAGAGCCATTTTTGCTAGTATTGCAACAATTTTTGTGGTTAAATCTTACTACTTTCATTATTCTGGTAAAAAGAAGGGTTTGTTGGGATTCTTTGGAGAATTCATGAAGAATTTTCTACTAGATATTTATATCTCAAAATTTATTGTGCCATTAGTTGTAGAAGGTGCCAAAACCTTAAGATCAACTGTAAACTCGACCTAGTTCTAAAACAATCACAATTTTCCCTTTTTTGGCATCTGAAGGTCTCATTTTTTATTTTTAGAAAAAATATATACTTCTTATGTTACTATGAAAAAACACCTTTTGGGTTTTATTCTTTGGGTTGAGATCTCAAATGGGTCTCTTTCAAAATTTTCATTGTTAAAGCATTTTGGACAATTTTGGCTTGCCTTAGTTTATGTGCCTTCATCTCTGCATCACTTAGATCTACCTCGTGTTACATGCATTATAGATTATACTAACCAATTTAGAATTTTTGAGGGTGATTACTTGCTTGAAAACTAATTTGGGTTTTAGAAGTTGTTTTACTTGCAATATGAGAAGTTAAGTAGACTGGAAAACCCAGATAACATTGGGAAGACCGAATCAGGTTTTTAAAGAGTTGTTACTTCAAAGGCCGATTACTTCTCAAGTAAAATAGTCTAGGAAACCTAGAATACACTACAAACACTAACTTAGGGTTTGGAAGGCTCATTATTTCTTGACTCATTTTGTGGGTTTCTATGGGCTCAAGACTTTAGGTTTACCGGAGTGAGTAACTGTATACAAGAAACCTGAGTAAGTAGTGTTTGAAAACCTAGGTTAGTTATTTATTAAAGAGCTAGGGTTTCTAAGGTGAGTAACTACATAAAATAAACTTGAAGTAATTAGTGTTTGATAAATTTTCCATTTTTGGAAAGGGTCCAAGTATATGTGAAGTAAGAACTTGTAAGTTCCCTAACTTTCAATTTGTAGCTCCTTTTTGGGTGCTATTTGTTTTGAAAGTGCATATTTTTTCAAAATCTATGAATTGGTGATATTTTTTAGACCTTTTGTAAAATACATTTTCTTCATTGTGTAATGTCTTAAAACTCACTTTAATTTTTTTGTACCTCTCTTCTTGGATGGCCTATGTAAAGCCCGACATCCCTCTCGTACTCTCTCACACTAATTGCTCATAGATGCATTCTTGGCAGTTCCCGATGTCTAATATTGATCATGCATTATATTTAAATTTAATGGGGGGTCTTATTGATAGTTCAAGGGGGTACTTGTATTATGTGTAATATATTCTTCATTTTAATTTTAATTCTATAAATTGTCTCAATCTAATTTACACTAATAGATATAAACACTGAACTACTCACACCATATAACTATCTCAAATATAAGTCTAAAATGTAGCTCACATTGAGAGGAAAATGACTCTATCAAATCACTATGGGTAAGGAAACTGAGACATCTATAGATGTAAAAAAGGTTAAGTGGTACAATAGATGTGATGAGGGCTATGGGTTCTTATACCTGATAATGTCTCCTGACCTCCTATTCCATGTTGACTCCTAAAAAAGTTTGGAACATCCTAGACAAAATTTTTGGAGTGTAAGACATCATGAGGGGTCATGAGATGGAGAATGAACTCATCACATTGATCTCAGGTGACTATGACACCCTAAAAAATTTCTTTATAAATTTTAAATCATTGAGCTTGCAATTGAAATAATGTGGCATTAATAAAATAGATGTCCAGTTGATACTTTCTGTGCTTGCAAAACTAATTCATGACTATTTAGTGTTCATCTCTATATTTCATGATACTAAATGTGCACTTAGATCCACTTGGATAATTACATCATTTGATGAGTTTGTAGTTGAACTAATTCGAGAGCAAGATTAGTTGGTTTAAATGGGTGCATTGAAGTCTTCAAAATCACATTCCTTGATTGTCAATTAGGATAAGAAGAAGCCTTCTAGCAGTGGAAAATAGGAGAAGAAATAGTCTAAACTAGATCATGAGCATAAGAAGAATTATAAATTATATGCCAAGACTAAGGCATCATCAAATGAGTCCTTAAGTGGGAAACCTAAGAAGGAGAAACTCAAATTCAATTTTTGCAAGAAACTTAGGCATGATGAATCTTAGTGTATGAAAAAGAAGATTGACACCTTGACTAAGATGCTTGAGAAGAATAACATCAGTGTTCCTAAGTCTTCAACTCAGAACATGTCTACATAAGATTCTATAAAGGCTAAAGACAATAAAAAGGGTACAAATAAGGGCCAGGCACTTGTTGCAATATCTTCTTAGGCTTTGACTTAGGTTATTAACTTGGGTGCTTCCTATCACATGGCCTCCTTGGAAGATCTATTTTTAAAATTAGAGCCATATTATGTGCCTTAAATTCTCATCAATGATGACACTTCAATAAAATTCAAAGGTAAAATATTAGTTGAAATAAGTGATAAGACACTCAATGATGTTTTGTGTGTTCTTTCACTATCTACCAATCATCTATTAGTATACCAAATCACTCACATAGGTGTAGGGAAGTGAGTTGAGTACACACCTAATTCAATAGTTATCAAGAAGCTACATAGTGACACTATAATGGCTTATAAGAAGACTAATAATCACTCTAGGATATATACCTTCTCCCAATTTTCCCTAGATTAGCCCTTAGTTGTACTACTTACTCATGTAGATGAAGTGAGAAAAATATGACATGAATGGTTTGGCCATTTAAACTATCATTACATGGAGCAACTCAATTATTAGGACATGGTTTTAGGATTTCCTAAAGTCAAATTCTCAGATGGCCTATGCAATGGCTACATTCTTGGCAATCATCTAGAAGATAAATATGACAAGGGAAAATTAAGGAGAGTTGAATAGAAGCTAAAAATTATCTATAGTGACATAGCAGGCCCATTTACAAAACCTTCATTCAACAAAACCAGATACATGCTCACATCCATTGATGACTTTTTGAGGTACACCTAGGTTTTTTTCTCAAAAAGAAGTATGAGGTCTTTGATCACTTCAAAGATTTTAAGGCACTTATGGAGAAGCAGTCATATTATTCCATCAAAATATTAAGGACTAACAATGGTAGGGAGTATGTCAACAATAGTTTTGAGTAGTTTTTCACATCAGAGGGGATTTAAATGTAGCACATAGTTCTATATAGTCCTTAGTAGAATGGTGTGACTAAACATAAGAGCTATACCTTGAAGGAAATGGCCAACTGCATGCTTCAATCAAAGTCTTTTGCTCCTCAATTTTGGGCTAAAGTAATCAAATATGTGTGCTATATTCAAAAATATATTCCACATAAATCCTTGAAAGGAATCACTCCTTTTGAAGCTTGTGATGGTCATAATCATGAAGTGGATCACTTTCAAGTGTTTGGATCACTAGCAATGGTCCATATTCCTAAGAAGAAATGTAAGGCAATGGACCCTCAAAGTTAGTGTTGTATCTTTATGGGGTATGTGGAGGGTAATAAGGGATACATGATCCTACATCTTAAGACTCATGAATTATTCATTGAAAATATTTTCAAGTTTCAAAAGGGTCCATCTAAACTAATTAATGGCACTCTAGACTCTTTAAAAGTCTCATTGGACATTGATTCCAAGTTAGATAGTGACTTGGATCTACCTTAAAATCCTCTTGATGATCATGATGACTCTTATTATTCTTCAAGTTAAAGTGATGAGGATTCTCCTCCTTTATCTCACACTCACTCTTTAGATGATGATGACTCACCTTCTAATTCTCCAATCTCATATAATTCCAGTCCCACTTGGGCTAGACAGACACTTCAAAGTGTTAGGAAATGGATTAGAAATCCATCATATACAAAGTAAACACATTCATAGTTTTAGGGGACTTCACATGCTTACTTGGCCATTGTCTCAGATTTGTTAATGTTTCATGAGGCATCTAGCATTTTAGAATGGGATTCTACTATGCAGAAAAAGTATAGTTCCCTAATCAATAACAAAGCATGTGACTTACTCCCTCTTCCTAAAGGAAGAAAATTGGTCTATTGTAAATGGGTTTATTAGACTAAGTATGGTGTAGATGGGTCTATTGATAATTACAAAGATCATCTAGTTTTAAAGGGATTTTTTTAGGTGCCTATCATAGACTACACTAAGACATTTGCTCCTGTAGCCAAAATGATATCTATCAGACTCACTCTAGCCATCATAGCCACACATAAGTGGTATGTTCACCAAATGGATGTTAATAGTGATTTTATACATGGTGACCTCAAAGAAGAGATCTACATGGAGCAACCATAAGGCTTTGTGGAAGATTCCTCCCTGGTCTATAGACTTAGGAAATCTATCTATAAAGTATGGTATGCCAAGATGGACTCCTTTATCCTCACTGTTGGGTTCACCAGATGCCACTTAGATCTAAATGTCTAAATTTTGTGATAGGATGATTCTCTATTGATCTTAGTTCTCTATGTGGATGGCTTGTTGATTATAAGGAGCTCACAATCATCCATCTCAATAGTGAAAGCTACACTTTTAGATAGATTTTCAATGAAAGACATGGGATTATCGCATTACTTTCTCAGGATTGAAATCATTCAATCAAATTCTAGGATAACTTTATCACAATCCAAGTATTCTCTTGATTTTATTTCAAGGTTTAACATGGTTGATTATAAGCCCACTCTTAATCCCTTCTTGTTTGGTGTGAAGCTTGAGGTTTAGTGTCCTACACCATTGGTTGATGTAACTCCATATCGACAACTTGTGGGTAGTCTTATCTATCTAACACACACTAGACTTGACATATCATATATAGTTGGTATGGTCTCCTAGTTTATGTAGGAACCATATGAATTGCATTAGAAAGAAACTAAGCAAATTTTACATTACATTTAGGGTTTGCACAACTATGGGATACACTATGGAGTAGAAATAGAGGTTGATTTGATTGAATATATAGATTCAAATTGAGTTGGAGATATTCAAAGTCAAAAATCCACTTTAGGCTACACTTTTTCACTTGGTTTAGGTCTAATAAGTTGGTCAATCAAAAATCAACATGTAATTACTTTATCTAGTAGAATATAAAGGGGTTACCAATGCTACCACTGAGGCAATCTAGCTACAAAGGATTCTTACTAAGTTTGGCACCTAGTATCATAAACCAACAATTATCTACTATGACAATCAAAGAACTATCTAGATTTATATGAATTTGGTTCTCTATTAAAGGACCAAGTATATAGAGATTCACATGCATTTCATTAGGGAGATTATCATGAGCAAGTCATTGATCTTTGGTACTATCTAACTTCATAGTAGATTGTAAATATTCTGACCAAGCCCTTCACAAAGAGTAATTTTTCTCATCTATAAGCTCTCATTGGGGTTAGGGCTGCTCCACCTTCTTCTTCCTTATATGGAGGTTCTTCATTATGTACTTGGATACCTCATTAGGATTTTAATGTCAGGATGCAATTCTCATCTCACCTAAGCTATGCTCAAGGGGGGGTGTTAGTGTGGTGATTTTTCCCATTGGGTTTTGATTTCAATTAAGATTCCTTAGGTTATTTATAAAAGGGTCACATAGGATAATTATATTTTTAATGTAATTATATAATTAGGAAAATTAGAGGCTTCCTCATGTTGCCCTAATTTTCCCTATATGTATCCCATTTTTCCTTTTTAGAAGGTTAGATAGGTTAATGTGATTATATGCAAGAAACCATATTTTGTAATATTTATATGTGAAGATAAGCTTCTTACTCTTTTACAATTTATTTATGATTTCATTGCTTTATACATGGATTTGCTCAATCTTCTATGCAAGGATCCAAGATTGTGGCCAATCTAACAATAATTATTAGATAGATGTAATTCCTTATAGAGGGTTCAATTGGTCTTGATTTAATATTAGATTCAATAAAATACTCAATTATTTGAATAAGGTGTATAATTAGGTCCCTAATTAAAATTATGTTGACACAATTCCTTGGGCAAGCTTTGATTGACCTTAATTATGTATCATCTAAAACCAAATACTTGATTGGTTCAATATGGTATGTAATCGGGTCCAAGTAAGCCCAATTTTCCATTATATATAAATGTAATTCCTTTCACATAGCTCCTTTAGGTCGAATTACATATCAGATTGAAAAAATACTTATTTTCTTAATATGTTGAGAACTTAGATCCCCAATTTATATCATATGGGTGAAATTCCTTACATTGAGTCTTAGTAGGCCCATAAGATCAATGTATCCCTAATTAACAACTTTTATATATATTAAGAAATAGGTTCACAAGGATGAACTTGGCTAAAATTGCATTAGTCATTACCATAATTAACTTCATAGGTTTAATCTATGATGATGTGGGGGATAATTGATCCTAAATTCACATTTTTTACTCATAGATCTACATTCAAGGAGATCAAATTTTCCCTAATAACCATTAGGATTGTACCTTATATACCCTAAAACCTATAACCTAATACATAATCCCTAAAATTTAAACCATAAATATAAACTCTTTAAACCTTGAACCAATCATTTTAGCCCAAATTAACATCATTTGGACTAAGAATTAAGTTCATAGGGCTCAGTTTGGCCTAAATCACATGACTGATTACCTCATTTGACTAATTCACTAAATCTACATGATGACATCCATGGTATAATGATAATCTAAAAACACATTCTATAGTCACAAATGGGTTCAAGTGATTCAAATTATCCTCAATTATCTTTGCGATTGACCATATGTACCCTAAACCATGTATATACATGAAAAACTAGAAGCCGTAAACCATAAACCCTAAACACCATACCCTAAGCTATAAACCATTTGCTTTCCCTATTTATTAACTTCAATTTAGTCCCAATTAACATCATTTTTAGTATCTAGTTTGAACAAATGACATATCTAGTGATTAGACATTAATATATAGGTCCTTAAACCTAAACCCTATGCCCTAATCCCTAGAGCATAAATTTTAAGCCTTCTACACCTTAATCCCCACTACATAACATAAACATGCATGCCTTACGATATAATTTATTTTATCATGATATGCCATAAAATTCACTGTTTAAACCTATGGCTAAAGCCTTTGGAATACCAATCTAACTATGCATTTATTTAGTAAATTGAGTTATTTCAAGCCCCTTCAACCTAATTAACCAAATAGGAAGATCTATTTGATTCTTCTGATTGAGGAGGCATTTGAGGCTAATTTGAACCCATTTAATAAGAAGATATGATTTAGGGAAAAATCAAAAGATTGATCTTATATCACGAATTGATCCAATTAGTCAATTTGTGTAATTCCATACATGATCTAGGTAAATTGAGACCCTAAAACAAATTTATGGTTAAATAAATTGTATAACCTGTATGAAACATGTACATGGAATAATTTATTATACTTTTATCATAAATGAAAACATGAAGGTAATCAAGTCATAAATAGGTGTCACAAGTAGCTCAAATATTCTTCAATTACCTTAGTGATTAGACCATATATCTAAAATTTATGGTTTAATAAATTGTATAACATGTATGCAACATGTACATGGAATAATTAATTGTAATTTTATCATAAATGTAAACATGAAGGTAATCAAGTCATAAATAGGTGTCACAAGTAGCTCAAATATTCTTTAATTACCTTAGTGATTAGACCATATATCTAATATATTAAACCCTAAGTTACCCTATACCATTTAAATTTAACCCCAAACTCTATACCATTTAAATAAACCCTAATCCATAATCCCTAAACCCTAAACCCTTTAAATTATAGACCTTAAAACCTAAACCAATAAATTTAGTCCCAATTAACATCCTTTATATATATATATAGTAAGAATTAGGTTCACAGGGATGAACTTGGTTAAAATTTCATCACTCATTACCATAATTGACTTCATAGGCTCAATCTATGATGATATGGGGGTAATTGATCCCAAATTCACATTTTGTAATCATAGATATAAGTTCAAGGCTCCCAAATTTGCCCTAATTACCTACATAATTATATAAATATACCCTAAAACCTATACCTTAAGCCCTAATCATTAAATTTCCTAATCCCTTAACTCTAAACCATAAATATAAAATCATTAAACCTTGAATCAATCATTTTATCCAAAATTAACATCATTTATAGACTAAGAATTAAGTTCATAGGGCTTAGTTTAGTGTAAATCACATAATTGATTGCACCATTTAAATAATTCACTCAATCTGCATGATGACATCTAGAGTATAATGACAACCCAAAAACACATTTTATAGTGACAAATGGGTCCAAATGATTCAAATTATCCTCAATTATCTTTGTGATTGACCCTATGTACCCTAAACCATGTATATACATTAAAACCTAGAAGTTGTAACCCCTAAAATCTAAACACTATACCCTAAATTATAGACCATAAGCTTTACCTATTTACCAATTGATTTACTCCCAATTAACATCTTTTATAGTAAGAATTAGGTTCACATGGCATATAGAGATTAGACAAATTAATATACAGGTCCTTAAACCTAAACCCCATGCCCTAATACCTAATCCATAAAATTTAAACTATAAGCCCTATGCCCTAATTCCCATAACATGCCTTAAACATACATACACCCTAAAACATTCCCTAATCCCTAATCCATAAAACTTATATACACCCTTAAACCCAAACCCTACATGCCCTAGTCCCTCATCCCTAAAACATAAATTATAATCCCTAATCCCTAATATATAAACCCTATGCACTAATGCCTTAATCCCCAATCCATAATCCCTTATCTATATTAAGTATAATGTGATTGCATTATTCTTAACACATGCAACCTTCAATTTTCATTGCCAATTTCCAACCCCAAAGATTATAGAGACATTAACGTTATTTCAATGGTTTGGATGGGCTATAACCTTATAAAATACATAACATGATTGCATTATTATTATTATGATTATGATTATTATTATTATTATTATTATTATTATTATTATTATTATTTTAGATTAAGCTCAATTATTAATGACATATTATTTTTTTGGGCTTCCATGTGCTCAAAGCTTATTTATCCAAGTATTAGGAGAGAAAAGAGATGACTTAAGAAATAATATGGCATTTAATGCACTATGGGAAACATATTGGCTGACCACTTATCAAATTAAAACTATAAGTGATATGGTATTTCCTATACTTTGGGAAATGTGTTCAGTTTTTTTTTGTGCCACATATGTCATAAAAATGTGATACCTACTATTTTATTAAATACACACATCATTTTAATTCATGGGGAGCCATTTCCCTTTCATCACAATGTCAATTCAATACCATGGGCTTTAACACAGGGAATGATGCAAGTATCCATAAAGCCAAGCCATTTTAGGGGAAAGGCTCCAATAGCCATGCACCTTAACTTTGGAACTTAATTTTAATCCATAAAACATAAATTTTAATCCATAAACCCTATACACTAATGCTTAAATACCTAATCCATAATCCCTTATCTATATTAAGTATAACATGATCACAATATTTAATAACATGATCATGTTGTTCTTAACATAGGCAACACTCAGTCCTCATTGTCAAATACCAATGCCAAAGCTTATATTGACAATAACGTGATTGTGTTATTACATAACATGATTATGTTATTGTTGATATAAGCCTCTCAATGGGTTGGATGGGCTAGGACCTTATAAAACACATAATGTGATTATGTTATTATTATTTTAGATTAAAATCACATATCAAAGACTATTTTTAGCCCAAATCAAGACTTATACCCCCACAAACATTCTTTGTGTACTTCTACAAGATCTATGTACCTGTGTACTTGACTCCACCTTTGAAAAGTTGTCAATTGTCCCTTCTGATGGGTTCCAAATCATGTTTGAAGAGGAAGATTAAGTTGTTGAAGAATAAAACACTAGAGTAATAAGAATATTTGAGAGAGAAACATAAGCTATAAATGCAAAAACTTCATGGTAAACAAGCTACAAACCCTAATCCTGATGAACTAAATGCCATAGATAATGAGCCAATTGATGATAAAGAATTAAGTAATGATGAAATTGACTATAATCAATTGAGTAATATTTAAATTTACCATAATTAAATGAATAATAATGAAATTGACCATAATTAAATGAATAATAATGAAATTTAAAATAATGAATTAGTTAATGTTGGAAGTTCACATTCAAAGTTCCAAGTTTATTATTTTGTTGATGGTGAGTCTATGTATGATGCTTCACCCCCCATGAATGAAAAAAATTTGATGGAAACAAATGATGATGAAATTAACCATCAATAAAATTTCATGGAAACATATAATTAAGAAATTAATAATGAAGAATTTAATGTCATCCCACCTCTAAACAATGAAAGTAATAATAGTTTTGAAACACCCTCTCAACAAATTCCACCATTACCAACACCTCCAAGAATTATGCATAGAAAATACAAGTACTTAATTGAAGTTGATGAAAACATTATAAAACCAGTGCATAAAAAAATGTCTAATCTCCATTCAAGAAGACTGGCTCAACAAATTTGGGATACTTTCTGTTATAATTTGGAGTATGATGGTCAAAGATGTCAATTATTTATTTTATTGATAAAATTGATTAAGATGAGACCTATAATTTAGACATTAGGACTAATAACATCTAACATGGATGATGAAAACTATGAAATTATTGAAAATATATAGGATGGATATCATACTATAGGCCCAAAATCATGTACCAAATATTTTAATGTTGCTCGACATATCCTTATAACTTGTGCAATAAGTGACAAAACAAGGAAAAAATGAATGATTTCAAAAATAAGCCAAATACTTGATATAAACACAAAAACAATAATGAAATAAATTGAAAGATGTGAAAGAATTAATGAACCTAATACCAATGAGCTCTAGGCATTCTCTGGTAGACTTCCATGAAAGGACAAGGCTCTATCCGATACTCTCAAAGAGTTACTTGCTTAATTTTGGAAAAATAATATAAGAGTTTCACCCAATGCATGGGATGTTGTGAAAAGAAGAGTTGGTTCTCATAACCATGAACTACATTCAAAATATTTATTAGATATGACTCAAACATAATTGTACTCTAAATTTTGGAAAAAATATCCACAAATTTTTATTTGTCAAAGATATTTTGAGATGGTAAAACCTTTTTATGTTAAAATAAATCACATGCACCACTTGTTATTGTAGGTAACATGTTGAATTTTCAATGCACTATGATGTTTTTTGCCATATTCATTATAATTTGTATACTAACATTTTATAGGAGTGTGGCAATGAATTTTCACCAAAATTAGCAAGGGAATTTATTCCAACTATCTTCTGTAAAAGACTAGATGAACAATTGTTTTACAAAAAATCATGTTTAAATGGAAATTGTAGAAATTGTTGTGGATTTACAAATTTAAAAAAAGGTATCCATGAGGAGATCACAAGTGAAATTGGATAGGAATTAGTTGGTTTAAGAAAATATAAATTAGTGACTTATCAAGTAAAACATGGTAAATAATCTAAAAGGTGTGAGCTTGTTACAAAAAAGATACCTATTTCTAAATTTTTGGTCAAATTTAGGGAGAAGATTATTTATGACTTTTCAAGGCATGCACATAGGGATAGATGGTTGAATGAACATTTCAAGATATTAAAGGATACATTCCCACTTGGTTACATTGTTTTAATATTTGATTTTGTAGAGAATTACACATTCAAATCCCAAATGGAAGTTCAATCGTAGTATTACAACTCATCAAAAGTTACCATATTTTTGCATATAACATTCATGCATGCACCAAATTGTATAGAGAAAAAATGAAAAATATTAATGGAGTACCATTTTTATATCAATGATGATAGATCACATTGTTTAAAGTACGTGCAAGGTTATTTTTAGAAGTTATTGAATAGTTGAGTCAGAGAAACATTACTTTCAATCAATATTACATTTGGTCAGACAATTGCACATCATAATTCAAAAATGCACATATGTTTTATTGGTTTAGTAGGATACACATTACCACTGGTGTAGAAAACATTTGGATTTTCACCCAGGTTAGCCATAAAAAAGAGGAGCATGGAGATGCTAGAGCATGCATTAGTACATTCCCACTTGGTTCTAATGTTCCAATAGTTTATTTTATAGAGAATTACACATTCAAACCCCAAATAGAAGTTCAATCATAGTATTACAACTCATCATAAGTTACCATATTCATGCATATAAAATTCATGCATGCACCTGATAATATAGAAAAACAATGAGAAATATTAAGGGAGTACCATTTATATATCAATGATGACAGATCATATTATTCAGAGTATGTGCAAGGTTATTTTTAGAAGTTTTATGAATAGTTGAGTTAGAGGAACATTACTTTCAATCAACATTACATTTGGTTAGACAATTACACATCACAATTCAAAAATGCACGAGCATTTTATTAGTTGAGCAAGATACACATTACCATTGGTGTAGAACACATTTGGAGTTTCATCAAGGCTAGCCTTGGAAAAGGGGATCATGGTAGTGATAATCATGGAAGTGCTAGAGCATGAGTAAAAAGAGATATTTCAAGGGAGGAGTTGAAATTTGAAGAGTGTGTTCATTTGATAGATGCAAAAACTTTGGGAGAATGGTGTAATAAGAACATGTGTCATGTTGGTCAACTAAATTACACTTTCATAGACATTTTTAGTTAATGGAAGAAGAAAACTTGGCAAAGTATTAGGATTTTATGACTTTAATGGGTTCAAGTGACCTCCACTCATTTTGTAGCTCAAATGCAAGTTCTTGGACTATTCACATGAGACACTTGGCATGTTTTTATTCTACATATGTGGATTCTGTTTGGAATGAGTGTGAGTCACAAGAGTCGGTGGATGATTGAAGTTACAAACCTCTAATTATAATCAACACATAAGAGGTTCCAACAACATTGCAACTTATAGATATGCCATCATCAAATGACTTTGACCATGTATCTGATCTAGTGCAGCCAAGTACAATATTTTTTATTATGTATAATTTATTCTTATTATTTAATATATCTTCATATTATCATTAAAAATGATTATTTGTGATACAAGGCATGTTTTTTTAGTTATTACAGATGAGGATAATGATGAAGGCACTAATTACTACTTGTGTCAGTGTAGAAAGAAATAAAAAATTGACTTCTCGAGTTATATATTGAGAAAACATTGACTATCCCACTGGGTCATCGGTAGTCACTGGAACTTGGTTTTGATGATATCATATAAAATTTTTAGATCAATGGTTGTTTGAAGAGTTTGAAATGCATAGGAAGATACAATGCTATTAAAATTTAATTCTTACAATAAATATCCAATTGAAAAAATATCATGGGAGGTCATTAAATAGGAAATTATGGAAAGTTTGGGAGTTAGATCATGAATCTATTTTTGATACTATCAAGGTTAGAGCAAATCCTACTAGTTCATTGGATTGAAATATGAAGGTATGTTAACTTTTCAAATGTAGATGTAATCAATTTTACCAAATGTTTTTTTATTTTGTAGGTAGTACATATATACATATCATTTTTAATTGCTTACTAACAATGTTTTGTAGGTTAGTGGTGCCAGTTAAGCTTCCACCATCACATGGTTGGCACTGTTAGTAAATATTTCTATATTCTTGAAGCTAAGATAAGCTTATATTTTATGGGTATTTTAACTTAAGCTAAAAAAAGAATTTTTATTGTATTGGGAAGGGTGTTCTTGAGGTTGAAATGGGTGGTGGGTTTGTCGATTAGGTCTGATGGGAGGCCAAGAACATGGTCCTAGATGTTATCCATCCCCCCATACATGTTGGAGGTGTTAGTTTTTATGCAGGAAACATATGAATAAGAGTTTTACAACCATAACTTGAACTTTAATAACATTCATTGTCAGTGTTTCCACTCTCCAAAACGGTAGTGAAAATGAACTTTCAGGTGGATTCAAATATTGTGTTAGTGTGATAACATGTAATTTTCTTATCTTGATGTGATCAAAGTGATATATTTATAGGTGGAGAACTTGGAGGTAGAAATGCTAGTTGGAGCTCAAGAAGTTACTTATTCACTAACAAAAACTTGTAGTTTTAGACACATAACTACAACTTATCTAACAGATTGATCTTTAATATTCCACCTGAGTGATATAGGGTGTGATTAGAGGGATTAAGGAGGTATGTGAAGGATTTTATGGTTCATGAAACTGACTTACAATTTTCATTTTATGCATGTTTGAACTTAGGCTAAAAATCTGCATTTTTCTTATATTAAGAAGGTTGTTCTTGAGGCTAAAATGGGTGGTGGGTTTGTCTATAGAGCCTTATGGGAGGATAAAAACCTATTCCTAGACATTATCCACCACTAAAATGTGTTATTGGTGTCAATTTTCACTTAAGAATTATTAGAATCAGGGTTATATAACCATAACTTGAACTTTGACAACATTTATTGTTAGTGTTCTTGCTCTCTTAAATGAAAGTGTTTTTGCACTTTTAGGGGGATTTAAACATCGTGGTAGTTTGATAACATGTAATTTTCCTATCTATATGTGATAAAAGTGATATATTTATAGGTGGAAGTCCCAGAGGTAGAAATGCTAATTGGATCTTGAGAAGTTGTTTGTTCACTGATAAAAACTTGCATTTTTGGACCCATCACTACAACTTGTCTAATGGATTGATATCAAATATTCCACCTAATTAATATAGGTCATGATTAGAGGTATTAAGGAGGTATGTGAGGGATTTTATGGTTCACAAAAATGACTTACAATTTTTTGTTTTATGCATGTTTGAACTTAGGCTAAAAAATTGCATTTTTCTTGTATTGGGATGGGTGTTCTTGGGTGGTGGGTTTCTCGATCAAGCCTAATAGAAGGCCAAGAACCTATTACTATAAATTATCCACCCATTAGACATGTTGCTAGTGTCATTTTTCAATCAATAATCATTGAAATCAAATTTCTACAACCATAACTTAAACTTTGACAATATTTATTGTCAGTGTTTCTATTCACTAGAACGGTAGTGTTTTTGAAATTTTGGGTGGATTTGAAAATCATGGTAGTGTAATAAAATGTAATTTGACTCTCTCTGTGTGTGTGTGTGTGTGTGTGTGTGTGTGTGTGTGTGTGTGTGTGTGTGTGTGTGTGTGTGTGTGCACGCGCACGTGCACGTGTGTGTGTGCGTGTGTGATCAAAGTGATATATTTATAGGTGGAGGTCCCATAGGTAGAAAAACCAATTAGAGCTCAAGAATTTATGTATACACATAATTTTTTCACACTTTTATTGATTACTAACACTTTGTATCTTGTAGGAACATATCAAGTCTCAATATCTCTAAGTGCACACCTTAAGGGGTGCACCAAGAAAGGTGTGGGTAGAAATTTGGTGCTTTGTAAGATTTTTTTCCTTTTTCCACTTGTTATCTACACTCTTGCCTCCTAAAACCTTAAACCCTAATCTTATTTCTCTCTTTCCTATCTATTCCCACCATTTATCATGTCTTATCCCTCATTTCTTACCTTATTTCCCTTTTGACGTATTTAGTAAGCTAGGTCAACCTGGTTGACCTAGCTTATTCTAGGGATACTTTGCCTTTCCTTATTGCCTTGCATTCTAGTCAACCTAGAAAAAACTTTAGGAACTTCCCTAATAATGTGTTAGGTTGACCCGATCGACCCAACATGACCAACATGTCTAAAAGTCTTCAAGGTGAGATAATACTATATATACAAGGTCATTCCTTACCATTTCATAAGAAATTTGAATTAAGCAAAGAAGTATGAACAAAAATCTACTTATTGACCATTCTACTTGAGGAATAAAGCTTTAGGGTTCAATACTTTCTTTTGGATCTTTGATCTTATCTTGTGGAGAAGTCTTTTGGATGCTTAGGTAGGTTGTGTATCCTAGAGATGATTTATCTTGGTTGTCCTTATAAGACAAAATAATCTCTTGTGAAGTACCATTGGCCAAGGGAGAGGTTGAGACTTGATAGGTTTGTCTTCAAAAGTAAGTATTCCTAACTTTATTTCTCCTTTGCAAGAGTAGATAGATAATGCAGTATGTATTCTTCTCCTCCATGTAATAGGATTTCATATACATTGACATGAGTATATGTCTTTTATACATGTTTAGTTTTGTTTTTATTTACTTGTTTTATTCTAACCCCTACTTTATGCCACAAACTTTGGTGAGTACTAGATTAGTTTACTTTTCTTATTATTAGATTAGTTTACTTTATTATTTATTATCATAAGATAATATAGAAACCATATGAATCTTTTAGGGTTGTTGTATGATTGTGTTAGACTATAGGCTCTGGAACCCTACCTAGCATGATGTGTTGTGATAGATGATACAAGTGATCTCCTAATTAGGTCTTGCAGATCCTCATATTGGTCATGCTCCCACTTAACAAGTGTGTGCCCCAATTGAAAATGTAGGTGTGATCTATCTTATCTAATCTAGGATTGAGTCATGTATATCATGAAATTCTATTTGCATACATTTTGGTGAACTCGATGTGAATCAAACCCTTGAGGGTTTCTTTCATTTATTTTTATTCATTTTATCATATTTTATATCATATGTTTTGACATACTAGCTTGATTCTATCAACCCAAATATTTTTGTTTGTGTGAGGAATAGGCAATTGGATTAACCAGCTCAACCCAACATAGGTTTATATCACTTTGCAAACTTTTTGTTTAGCCTACTAAGTCGACTAGGTTGACCTAACATGGTTTTAGCCACTTTGTAGTAGGTTCTTATTTAAGATTCACAGTGTAGGTTTCAAATTTAAAACTTCTATATTTATAGTCTAGTCAACTAGGTTGACCAATGTGACTTAGCACATTTCTAGACATCCAGTTTAGTCTACTAGATCAACTAGGTTGACTTAGCATATTTTTTTAATCTTTTATAATAGGTTACTATCTCACTTGGTCAACCAAATCAGCTTAGTTCTATAAATTGGTCCAGTTCTCTCCAAGGTTATAAATCAATTACCTATTTTGTTTTTCCTCCAAAACGTCAAGGTCAGTTTCTATTTCTCTATTTCTACTCTACTCTATACTTTTCTTTCAAAATTGTAATCTATTTATGTATACTAATTGGATTGACCAACATCAATTCAATTGGCTATGTATTTCATTTTAATATCTACTTTTCTAGACTAGCTACAAGCATATCTCATTTCATTTTTTTTATCTTATTAGCAAACCTTTTTATTTCCCTTTCTATTATGAAACATCAACCAGCTTGACCCTACACTATCTTAGACCCTACTTTTTTTTCCTCTATCAACTCCATTTGGTCGACCTAATTGACTTAGCAATTTTTATAGCTACTATGCATTACACTAAGTTGACCAGCTTAACCTAGCATATTTTTCAAGCCTTTTTCCCTTTTCTATCAGCTTATACTCCCTAAATTGGGTCAGTCTTATGGACCTTGTCTAGCTTTAATGTCCCCATTTTACATTAGGTCGACTAGGTTGACCTAGATTTGTTTCTATCATTTTATGAATCCCTTCTTTTCTCATCTTTATTTCCTTCCTCTTTCATCAAGGATTTCTTATTGGGTAATAACACTAAATCTCAAATAATAGGCATGATGGAATTTACCAATCCTCATAAGGTTTCCCATAGACAAAGTAGAGTTCCTTTTGCAAATTCTAGTAATGTCCATATTGCAACTTGTACAATGGACTATGGGTTCCCTCCTGATACTTTTTTGCAACATAATCCTTCTTTTCTCCTAGAGAACCAACCTAAGTTAGAGTATACTCCCAAAATGCTTTTCTTTATTAACCAATTTCCCCAACATAAAAGGAAAGATCTGTCTACCATTTATAATCTCATGATTGTTGGTCAAGACAATGAACCTCATTCACCACATTATACATTCTCAAACGGATTTGGTAGTATTTATTTCTTTACTTCACAACCTCTCCCTTCGATCATGACCTCTTCTCATGCTTCTTCTTATTCTTTTTCTTTCCATTCTTCTACCTCCATGCCTAGTATCTCAACTACCATGGCTGGTTCTACATCTAGTAGACCTCTCTTAAGATCCACTATCCTTAATCCTTCCACTAATTCATTAATTTCTACCCAAGGCACTCATGTTTCTAGTGATTCTTCCTCTCTTCCATTCACTATTCCATCTTTTTCTACACAAGCAAGATTTGCCACTAGTGATTCTCATTCTCATCATTCATCTCAAGATCTCAATAATAACAATAGTGGTACCCAAACCACTAATACCAACACCAAATCTTCTAATAATTTTAGTCAAAATCACCAAATTCTATTGCAAACTCTCAATCAAATGAATTCTTTTCAAGCCCACAATACAAATCAAATGATGAGAATGCAAAATCACCTTTTTCATCTTCAAATGCAATCGTAACAAATGGCTTGAAGCACATATAACCAAAGTGTTCCTCCCCCTCCTCTTCAATATTCTCCAAGTAATCTTATTCTTCAACCTCCTTTAATCAATAAAACTATAAATCATCTACAAAATGAACCTCTCACTAATCAAATTGCTAACATTGATATAGGAGGTATAACACCTAAAATATCTTACAATGGATCAAATAATCCTTCTATTCATCTTAAAACACTTAGGAATCTTTATAAAGATTGGGTTAAATTAAACACCTTTGCTACTACCAAGCTCTTTGTTAAGAACCTCACAGGTGATGCCTTAGATTGGTACAACCAACTTAGACCTCATTCCATTACTAGTTTGGAGGATTTAGTGAATGCTTTAGTTTAGGAATTCCAAACTAGTGATCTTCCTAAAAATACTTTGGCCCATTTCATCAATTGAAATAAAAGCAAAAATTAAACCACCCAAGCATTTGCTAAGTGATGGAAGACTTTGTCAAACAAATTTGAACACAACATGGCCAATTATAATATTTTTCATCTCTTTAAAAATTATCTTTATCCCAAATTATAATATTGAGTCCATACCCTTTCAAGTCAAATGATGAGAATGTAAAATCACCTTTTTAATCTTCAAATGCAATCGTAACCAATGGCTTGAAGCACATATAACCAAAGTGTTCCTCCCCCTCCTCTTCAATATTCTCCAAGTAATCTTATTCCTCAACCTCCTTTAATCAATAAAACTATAAATCATCTAAAAAATGAACCTCTCACTAATCAAATTGATAACATTGATATAGGAGGTATAACACCTAAAGTATCTTACAATGGATCAACTAATCCTTCTCTTCATCTTAAAACACTTAGGAATCTTTATAAAGATTGGGTTAAATTAAACACCTTTGCTACTACCAAGCTCTTTGTTAAGACCCTCACAGGCGATGCCTTAGATTGGTACAACCAACTTAGACCTCATTCCATTACTAGTTTGGAGGATTTAGTGAATGCTTTAGTTCAGGAATTCCAAACTAGTGATCTTCCTAAAAATACTTTGGCCCATTTCATCAATTGAAATAAAAGCAAAAATAAAACCACCCAAGCATTTGCTAAGTGATGGAATACTTTATCAAACAAATTTGAACACAACATGGCCAATTATAATATTTTTCATCTCTTTACAAATTATCTTTATCCCAAATTATAATATTGAGTCCATACCCTTTCTCTAGGCACTTTGGAAGAAGCTATTGATCAAGAAAAATGATAAAATTTCCTTATGCGTCAATTCAAGCCACCCAAACCTTCCACGGGTTCTCATATATTACTAAAAAACAAAAACCAAAATTTTACTAGTGATGGTGTTTCTAATTCATATGATACCATTCACCATGTTCAAGTTATTATTCCTACCCCTTCTTTAGAACCAGCTTCCTCTTCTCAACAATTTACTAATCCTCATTTCTCAATGAATAACATTAATGTTCATAACCTATTTCCTTAGCTAAATTTATTAAACATCTACCTAGGCCTCTTCCTCGTGAAATTGACCCTACTCATCTTATGAAAACTTGGTATGATCTTAGCATGTTTTGTTGGTTTAATGATATCTGGGGTCATTCTCATGAGACCTATAGACAACTTCATAATTTAGCTATGGAATTTATTCTTGGACCTAATTTTGACTATGATTCTATCTTGCATCAATGTCAATAAGCTTATGAACATGAGTTCAAATAATACAAAACTCATGATAAAGCGCAAGCCTTGAATCAATAAAATGCTCATTTAGCTATTTATAAGGATCATTTACCTAATCATCAACTAATTCAAGAAAACCAAGGTAGGCCCATCTCTTCCACCAATAATGTAGAAATTCTTGTAGAACCAATTTATAAATAAAATGTGGTTAGCATGACTAATATGTGAAGAGTAGTGGATTTCATCAATTTTGAACCTATCTACACCCCATCTCCTTCTCAAGCATACCATGTTATCCAAGATTATTATCCAACCCATATAAATGAGTTGGGATATAACCTTTGATGAAGATCCAACTTATGATTCTCTTTTGGATGACACATACCATTCTATTTCTACCACTCTTCCATCATCTTCTCCTTCCAATGTTAATCAACCTTCTATTAACACCTCTTCTACTCTTCAAGATCAAATTGAACCTATTATTTCATCATCTCAACATGATTTGAAACCTTCTTCTATACCTTCTCAATATTATCAACACAAATTTCAATGATCTTCAACTCTTCCCTATGAAGACCTCCTTAACCATTACATGCCTATATCTAACAGCCTTCTCATGGGTTATGATGAGTGGGATCCCATTACAGAACTCACTAATCTCCCTTCTCAAGTTTTGTTTCTTAAACTCATGAGGACATATCCCCATAATTAGAACCATCTTATGCAACTATTATTTGAGATGAATTTCCCTCATCCTCCCTTAGTAGGATGAGAGACAGCCTTATCTAATTTTGAGGATAGTATTTTGTAATAATGTGAAGAGATGTCCATTAATGTTGGAAAAAATATCAAAACTTATATTTCATTAAAATTTACCATCACATCTATGATTCTCGATGAAATTATACTTCATGTAGATGATCCTACCCTATTTATTAGCATCCAAATTAGTGATATCCAAGTTAAGTGTGCTTTGATTGATGAGGGTTCTAACACTTGTGTTGCTTCTCTTGATTTCATTAAAACCCTTGTATATTCAAAATGTAATCTTAGTTCCACTTGTATCACCTACCAAGGATAGGATAGAAGGAAAATACCTACTATTGGGTGTGTGTGGCTTCCCATTACTATCCCACCTATCACTGTTAGTGTGAAGGTGATGATCTTTAACTTCCCTCTTTCTTATAACATCTTGTTTGGTAGGCCATGGACTCATCATATGTGAGATATTGCTTCTTCCACCTACCAATACATTAAATTCCCTCATAATGGATCCATTTATAGGGTTAAAGGAGATACTAAACCTTGGAATTTTGAACAATTTCTAAGATTGTGGTGTCTTTAAGATTCCTACTCTTGAGCCTTTACCTAACATTCCATTTCATGAGTTATAGCATCTAAATTTTTCTATAAACTTGACCAAAGGATATAATGGGCATCCTGAGCTTATTGGTAATATTCCTCCTAGCCTTCTAGACTCTGATGATGATGATCCTAATTAGATTAATCTCAAGATCAAAACTTTTGATCTCACACCTCATATCATCTTGCAACTTCCTACTTCCTTACAAACTCTTTTTCATAAACGTCCTTACAATGATATTACTGTAGTCTTATCCAATACTCATCATTATATTCAGCATGCTTCTTTTGATGAAAAATTTATTCTAACTTGTGTCATCAATATTCATTTTCTTAATTATGGTGATGGCTATTCCTTAGATGATAATTTATTAGGAAGTCTTGTCCAAGCCCATGATGCTGAGACTGTGCATTATCATTCTTATTTACTTGAGTCTTTTTGTGTATCCTCTCATGTTCTAATTTTTTTAGTTATTTATTCTTGTATTTTTCCTCTTTATCATAGAGTAGAGACGAAACCAACACTTCTAATTTTTTAGGATCCCCATAGGACTATGCTCATGGATTGTGTTATGACTGGCCCTTATCATTTTTCTAGGTTCCCTAATTCCCATCATTTTTTAACTCCTGAGGTTAGTGATACCCTTTTTATACCTTATATTGATCTTGGTTCTCCCATAGTGGAACCTATATTAGAAATATTTATTATTGCTTCTTTCACTATTGGTGAGTCTACTCTTGCTTCTTTCACTAGTTCTCTTCTTATTAAGACTAGTTCTATTTCTTCTCTATCATCACCTCCTCTTAGTGATGGTTTGATTCCTTTGAATAAGATGGATCCTTTGCCCACAAAATAGGTGATGAGTCATCTCCATCTTCTTCCACACTTTTTACACCTTCTCTTGTGAGTGTTCCTCCTAAACACACTCATAAGCATATCTATTGCTTTCATGGGATAGATACTCATTTTTCTACCCATTTTCAAAAGATATGATAATATATTGATACCTTAAATACTTATTCCCCATAAATAGACACTACCATACCTCTTCCAAAGATTCTTCCTAACTATATAGATAAGTATGGTGAGAGGCATTGTATATGGCACTAATGTAACACACATCATACTGATCATTATCTATCCTTCAACATCATCTTAATGATCATCTTATAGCTATCCTTGGAACAACTAATATTCCTCTCATAGGTCATTATTGTAAGAAGGTTACCCCTTATTCTACCATATTTACACCTCCTTTGGTTCCTTCTATGCCTCCACCTATGGTTCCTTCTCCACTCGTGGACCATCCTTTACTTATGGATATTTCTCCACCGTTGATTCCTCTTTCTTTCATATTTCTCATTCCCACACATTATTTTGATCAATCTTTGCCTAATTTACCTCCTTAGCATGATCCAATGAATATTCCTACTTTTTTTGTTGAGGATATTAAAAAAGAAGTATTTTCCCAATCTTTAGCAAAGATCGATGACACATTAACAACAGTTTGTATCCAACTTTATAGATATTTATCCGATGTCTTGGATAATGTGTGTGGATAGATTTAATAATACTTATGATCACATGCATGGTCCTTTTATATTTATATTGGATGTGTTCTCCATTTTTATTTCTTTTTCTATATCTACTTATATCATTTGACACTATGTCAAATTTGTGGTTATCTTATATCATTATCTTCTTTTATACTATATTTCTTGTTAATTCTATATTCCATATTTTCACATATGTTTGTTCTTCCTTATCATTGTTTTATATTTCTCTTTTCTTCTTGTTATATCCCTTGTATTTTTGTTTTTTGATTTGCTTTGTAAGACTGTGCATAGGACCCGATAGATCCTCATAAAATCACCATATTTAGCTTGTTATTGCCTTGTATCTTCATGATTGTTTATTTTCTTATCCATGATTTTCATAGATAATTGTCATGGTGACTTATTTGTATTTACCCTATTCTCTTTGGTTATTTTCTCCTTCTACTATGTGATCAGTTAGAAAATAATCTTTCTCACTACTATTTCCTCTTACCGGTCCACGTATGAATCTCCCTTTTCCTTTCTTCCTTTTTTTGAAAACTAAGCATATGTATGGTTGAGATTTGAGATCACATATTTGTTCATTATCAAGCCTAAGTATTCTATTTAGTCTTTGGTTACTTATCTTCCTTTAGCCTTAACCTGTAACTCATTCATGTGTATCACTATCTCTCTCGTGCTTGGTCATTCCAAATATGTATAAAGGAGGAATCTAAAAAAAAAACCTTCAAAAGAAAGTTAAAATCCAAATAATTTAAATAAAAGGCAATGATATAAAAATTCAAAAATATGCAATATTATTAAAAGTCTAATCACACTAAAAGATGTGATTCAAGCACATCTCCTATCTCTAATCGAAGCTCAAACTCCACAGTCAACTTTACATAGAGACAAAGTCCTTTGGGGTCTGGCAGGCTAGTAGATTGAAATAAGGGAATTCAAAAAAATATTCTAGTGCTACCTACTTTCTCATGTAAGTACCCAATCTTTTTAGTAGACTGACGAGTCTATAAGGGGTCTTGAGGAGTGTGGAACACATCGTGGGGATTTAGGTCTATTTTAATTTTTCATTTTACCAATCTACCTTCATGAGCTAATATTAGTATCACACTTATCTACCTACAAAGATTTTTGTCTATAGGGAATAGGTTTCCTTGGTACATAGATGACCAATTAGTCACTTAGTGTCTTCTCATTTTTTAGTATGCCTCTTATCTCCTAAGGTCTTCTCTTAAGACACCTAAGTCTTTGATTTTTACACTCCCTTTTTCATTCCCTTTCCTCATATTTACTCTTGAGAAATATTATCTTGCTTTCTGATCACACCCCTTGGGTTTTTCTTTTGTGAGTTGCAGCATATGACCGTGGATAGAAATTGACAATTCCTCACAAAATTACCATCCCTTTTACATTTCAATCCAATATTATTATTATACTTGCCAATGTTGTTTTGGCATATTTTTGGGTTTTTCATTTATGAGTGCTTTATCCTATTACCCTTATTCCCCATATACTTAGTTGTTCATGATTATTCCACCCCATATGGTGTTCCCTTTGTTAAGTTTCAGTGTAAGACCATGGATAAGACCCATCCCTCGTCACAAAGTTTTCCAACAATCAAGTCACCATCAAATTACATGTGTCAAGTTTTAGATAAGATTTGATTGATTATGAAGTTACACGTCATTTGACATGTTTCCCAGATTGAACTAGTATGTTTTATGCTTACTTCATTTTTATTTTGCCTCTTATTTTCTTATTTTTTGAGTGCACATAATATTTCAACCATTTCTTGAATTTTTCCTAGCTTGAATTAGTGTGATAAATTTAAGACTGAATTTTCATTGACTTTTCATTTGTTTTTCTTACCTTGTGTGACCTTCTGCATACCTTCCACTTTATTACTTTATTTTTCATACTTCCCAACATGATAGTATGATTTTACTTATTTTAATTTGGTGAAAAAATCTTTCATCTTTGGTTTGAAAACAAATCCCCCCCTTTTTTACCATCTTGTTTGCCATTTCTTGGTTCTTTATACTTAGTCATTTTTCATGTTATTACACATTACCCATCTTGAATTAGTGTGTAGTGCATTTTTTTGATTGATTATATTTTTCCAAGTCTTTTTGCCTATTTCTTTTTAACCATACATGTGTTTTTCATAATGCTAGGAAAGAAACCACATCTCATATATTTTCTATAGCATATACAACAAATCTAAATACACATGCTAGAAAGAAATATATCCAAACCACCCAAATACACAACCATCATAATGGTAAAAATATATCTATAGTGACTACATATATAATCAAATCATTAAGCCAAAGTGATACATCATATATATATCTCAAGATTTTGATACAACATATATAACCATAAGTAATGCTCCATCTCTAGGGCTAGGCTCCATCCTATCTATCTCATAGCCTAGGCACACTGCCTACTGAGGCCTTAGTCAGACTCCTTCAAATAGTATGCTATAATGAGGTAGTCTGAGATATCAATCCCTTTACTTATCTTTATAGATGTGATATTTACACCTGTGCTTGTACCAAATTAGTCTAGTTCATTGCATGTGCCTACATCAGCTAGGTCTATATCATTGTATATGTCTATATTATCTATGTCACCATCTCTAGATTCACAATATATCATCATTTAGTGTTTTCTAGCCCTACCTCTCTCCTACACCCATCTCTACTAGTGGTTTCACCCTCTCTCTGCATCTGTATCTACCTTGTAGCCTATCTTGTTAGTCTAAACTAGATTTCCTAAGTTGGGGTAGATGGTACACTCAGATCCTCCAATGTCATTAGGTTGTATGGTTGTAGAGTCTCATCTCGGATGTCATGGAGTGCTCTCCTAACTAGGGACCCCATCTCTCTTCCTCATCCTTAGGTATGCCTACAAAATCACACCAAATGGATATTAGATCACTATCATATAACATAATATCTATCTATCTATCTATCTATCTATCTATCTATCTATCTATCTATCTATCTTTCAATTCAAAGCTTAAGCAATAAATTAATCATATTTTTCTTACCTATCTATGTCTCAGCTATTATGGTCTCCCCATCTACATAACCACCTAGCACCATCTCCCCATCTACATAAAATCCTAGTATAGTCTCCCCATCTACATGACATCCTAGTACTTCCTCTATATGTTGCCTCCTTAGGTCTAGCTTGATTATCATGGCTCATGTCTATCTCAACCTGTGCTTGAGCAGTCTCTCACTCATTTGTGTCTCCTTTGGATCCTTTACTAATTGACCAAGGATGATTATGGTCTTTTCTCTCTCCTCCTACCTATATTGATGATGTGTCTTTGGTGGTCATAGCTCATCTCTCTATGGAGATGGTGGTGGTACATCTGGTATCACTTCCTCTACCTCTTCTTCTTACTCTACCCCTCATTATGCCTGAACAATCCATGGTTCCTCTTAGCAGGGCCATAGTATTGGCCTCACTATCAATGGTTTAAATCCTTCTTCCCTCATGAATACCTCAAATGCTAAGTCTACTACTTAGGCATGAGTATTAGTGTGACTGGATGAGGTAGACCCATCTATCTTAGTACCTGTGCCACTAGATGTGGCTCTCTCTACCATGTATAGTGTCTTATCACCTCTATCATCTCTAGCACTAGTCCAACTATGTGCCAAATCTCCTAGGTAGTTGCTAGCTACTCATATGATTACCATACTATGTTTATACATCTCACTGTTTGTAGTGTTGGCACATGGGGCATGACCTACACTACCTAGTCCTCTCTCCATATCCTCACTCAAAGTGACCTATCATCGATTACATGGGGTAACCTAACTAATCGATACATGGGAAATCTCTCATATATCCATAATATCAGTAGTATGATCAGTCTCATAGTCTTTTTCCCTCTAACTAACATCTCATACAGATCATGCATGAGTTAGACCTAGATGGTAGAGCCTAGATCATAAATCACCCCCTCTTCCAACATTATCCTACTCAAGGCTACCATGTATAGTTATACCTTTCCATCTGACTTGTGATAGATCACCCATTGTGTCGTAAGGCCTATCACCATTTTTTGGAGATCTAGAATCTATGATATATAAACATCATCCATGTTCACTCTCTACCTTGATAATATCATCTTTGAGCCTGTAGCCCATATGGCTAAGGCTCTCCTCTCTTCTCCACTATCTATTATCCTTATGGTCACTAATGCTATTACCATATGTATCCCAAGGATGGCATGGACATCCTCTAGTGTGATAGCCACCTATATCACATCCCCATCCACCTCCCATGTAAAGGTGTTAGTCAAACATTCCCAACAACCAAAGAACATGACTAATAGCTATGCACTCAAGGGCATCCTACACATATTTTCTATACCTCTTAGACCTATAAATATCAATCTAGTCCTATCTCCATCTATCAATCTCTCTAACAAGTCTGGTAGCTTAGAGATGTATAACAATCTCCAAAACCATCATCATCATCTCTATAATCAAGAAATAACAAATGATGTATTAGTTCCTCCATGTCATGTATAATCACAACACATTCTTTCTACATTCTATTTTTAATCATAAACAAGTACAATTTATTCATTTCTCATTTATCTTAGCTTATTTTGGCCCCCCTTGTGCTTATTTGGTCATTTTGAATCAAATTAGCTCTCTTTTGGCTTTTTTCACTTTCTTTAGTTCCCTGGTAAACCTAGTTTGACCAATTTTTTTCCTATTTTTATCTTACTTTTCTCCACATTTCTTATTTTGCTTCTTATCCTCATTCCCTTGGTGCTAAGTTTCCATTTTGGCCCTCACAGACTAACTAGATACCCCATATTAGCTTTTTGGTTCCAAAATGTGCTAGGTCAACCTATACCCTCTAGGTTGACCACATGTATTTAGCCCGATTTACTCTACTAGGTCAATCTCGTTAACCTAGTAGGTTTTAATGTGTCAACCTAGCACATTTTGCCAAAAGCTTGCATTTTTTTTTGTCTTTTTCCCTAATTCCTTCCAACCCATTTCCTATCTTCCCATTTCCCTCCCTTAGAATCTAGTTTTTTAATTTTTGACATGTATAAATGCTTAAAAACAAATTTTATAAAAAATTCACTTAATTTAATACAAATTTCAAAAACTAGTTTGAGATTCATAGATGCATACCTGTAGTGCACCCACTATCACTCTTGGAGCTCCTTCTCACCTAACATGTCATTCCCTCACCATCCTAGCTTGTTTTATCTCAAAAGCTCTTTTCCCTTCTATTAAAATTCAAAATAACAAAATGAATTCTCTTTTTCATATTTAAAACTACTTTTTAGCAACTCAAATTCTTCATTTATTTTCCTTCAGATTCTCATATATTTGTTTCTATTCATCTATTTTTAAAATCATAAAATGTGTCAGATTTATGATGACATAGAGATTATTTTCCACTATTATATGCCTATCTTCCAAATTATTTAATTTTTGGCTATTTTTCCACTAACTTCTATAGGTTCGCCTAGTGTGCTTTACATTAGACACCTTCACTTTCTTCCAATCTTCTTATCTGGTACTAAGGTAAGATTAAGGTATGTGTTTTTCCATTATATCCTTTCATTTATCATATTTTATTCTTACTACACTTTACTTAACATCAACATTATGTGTCATCATGTTCTATCCTGAAGCACCATCTTGTGTTGCACTTACATGACACGTGATGAGATTCAGCTAGGGCATATGTATACACATAATATTTTCACACTTTTATTAATTATTGACACTTCATATCTTGTAGGAACCTACTAAGTCTCAATCTCTCTGAGTGCACACATTAAGGGGTGCACTGGGAAGGGGTGTGTAGACCTTTGGTATTTTGTAAGATTGTTGTTCTTTTTGCCACTTTCTATCTACACTCTTACCTCATAAAACCTTGAACCCTAAGCTTATTTATCTATTTATTATCTATTCCTACCATTTTCATGTTGTATCCCTAATTTCATACCCTATTTACCTTTTGACCTATTCAATAAGCTAGGTTGACCTGGTTAACCTAGCTTATTTTGGGGATACTTTGCCTTTCCTTGTTGCTTTACATCTTAACCGATCTAGCATAGAATTTAGGCACTTGCTTGATAATGTGCTATGTCAACCCGATCAACCTAACACAAATAAAATGTCCTAAAGTCTTTAGGGTGAGATACTACTATATATATAAGGTCATTCCTTACCATTTCATAAGAGAGTTAAATTAAGTGAATAAGTGCAAATGAACATCTGCTTATTGACCATTGTACTTCAAGAATAAAGCTTTAGGGTTCAATAATTTCTTTTAGAGCTCTGATATTAGCTTGTGGAGAAGTCTTTTATATGCTTAGGTAGGTTATGTAGTCTAAAGCTAACTTATCTTGGTTATCCTTACAAGCCACAATAATCTCTTGCAAAGCACCATTGGCCAAGGGAGAGGTTGAGACTTATCAAGTTCATCTTCAAAGGTAAGTATTCTTAACTTTATTTCTCATTTGTAAGATTAGATAGATAATGTAGTATGTATTCTTCTCTTCCATGTATTAAGATTTCATATACATTGATGTGAGTATATGTCTCCTATACATGTTTAGTTTGGTTGTTATTTACTTATTTTGTTCTAACCCCTACTTTGTGCCACAAGCTTTGGTGAACACTAGATTAGTTTAATTTTCTTGTTATTAGATTAGTTTACTTTTTTGTTTATTATCATAAGTGAATATAGAAACCATAAGAATTTTTTAGGTTTATTGTGTGATTATGTTATACGTTGGGATTTAGAATCATACCTAACATGATGTGTTGTGATAGATAATACAAGTGATCCCCTAATCAAGTCTAGTGGATCCTCATATTGGTCATGATCTCACTTAACAAGTGTGTGCCCCAATTGGAAGTGTAGGTGTGATCTATCTTATCTGATCCAGGATTGATTCATGCATATCATGTAATTTTGATTGCATACATTTTGGTGAACCTGACATGAATCAAACCCTTATAACGTTTATTTCACTTATTTTTACTCATTTTGTCATCTTTTCTAGCATAAGTTTTAACTTTCTAGCTCGATTATGTTAACCCAACTATTTTTATTTGTGTGTAGGAATAGGCAACTAGATAAACTAGCTCAACCCAACATAGGTTTCTAGACCTTTGCAAACTTTCTATTCAACCTACTAGGTCAATCAAGTTGACCTAGCATAGTTCCAACCACTTTGTAGTAGGTTCTTGTTTAGGATTCACAGTGCAGGTTCCAAATTTTTGACTTTAAAATTTGTAATCTAGTCAACTAGGTTAACCAACTTGACTTAGCACATTTTTAGACATCTAGTTTAGTCTACTAGGTTGACCAAGTTGACTTATCATACTTTTTTAGATTTTATAGTAGGTTCCTATCTCACTTGGTCAACTAGCTTAACCCAGTTTTATAGATTGGGCCAGTTCTCTCCAAGGTTATAGTTCAGTTACCTATTCTATTTTTGCCTCCAAAACACTAAGGTCAGTTTCTATTTCTCTGTTTCTACTCTACTCTATACTTTTCTTTCAAAATTGTAATCTATTTATGTATACCAATTAGATTGACAAGTGTCAATTCAATTGATTGTGTATTTCATTAAGTATCTAGTTTTCTAGACTAGCTACAATAATATCTCATTTAATTTTTTTATCTTATTATCAAACCTTTTTCTTTCCCTATCTACTTTGATACATCAACCAGCTTGACCCTGCATTATCTCAGACCTTGCTTTTTTTGCCTCTTTCAACTGCACTAGGTCGACCTTGTCAACCTAGTAGTTTTTTTAGCTCTTGTGCATTTCACTAGGTCAACCTATAAAAAATCTTAGGCATTTTCCCCTTTTTTGTCAACTTGTACTCCCTAAACTAGGGCAGTCCTGTAGAGCCTATTTAGTTTTATTATCCCTATTTTACACTAGGTCGACTGAGTCGACCTAGCTTTATTTCTATCATTTTATGAATCTTTTATTTTCTCATCTTGCTTTCCTTCCTCTTACATCATGAATTTCTTATTGGGTAACAACACTGAATCTCAAACAATAATAATGATGGAATTCACCAATCCTCATAAGGTTTCTCATAGACAAATTAGATTTCCTTTTGCAAATGCTAGTAATTCCAAATTGCAACTCGCATAATAGATTATGGGTTCCCTCATGATACTTATTTGAAACATAATCCATTTTTTTCCTAGTAAACTATCTTGAGTTAGAGTATACTCTCAAAATTCTTTTCTTTATTAAGTAATTTCCCCAACATAAAGGGAAAGATCCATCTACCATTTACAATCTCATGATTGGTGGTCAAGATAATGAACCTCATTCTCTAAATTCTATATTCTCAAATGGATTAGGTAGTAATGATTTATTTGCTTCACAACCTCTCCCTTCAATCATGACCTCTTCTCATGCTTATTATTATTATTATTATTATTATTATTATTATTATTATTATTATTATTATTATTATTATGATTATTATTATTATTATTATTATTATTATTATTATTATTATTATTATTATTATTTCCTTTCTTCTACCTTCATGCCTATTGTCTCAACTACTATGGCTGGTTCTACATCTAGTGGACCTCTATTAAGATCCACTATCCTTAATCCTTCCACTAGTTTATTGTTTGCTACCCAAGGCACTCATGCTTCTAGTTCTTCTTCCTCTCTTCAATTTAGTATTCAATATATTGATACATAAGCAATATTTTCCACTAGTTCTTCTCATTCTCATCATTCATCTCAATCCCTCAACAACACCAATAGTGGTACCCAAGCTATTCAAACTCACCAACTTCTATTGCAAACTCTTATAATAATGATAGTCAAACTCACCAACTTATATTGAAAACTCTCAATAAAATGAATGCTTTTCAAGCCCATAACACAAATCAAATGATGAGAATGTCAAATCACCTTCTTCATCTTCAAATGCAATCACAATAAATGGCTTGGGGCACACATAACCAAAGTGTTCCTTCCCCTCCTCTTTGAGATTCTCAAGGAAATATTATTCCTCAACCTCCTTTAATCAATAAAACTATCAAGAATCTACAAAATGAACCTCTCACTACTCAATTTTTTAGCATTGATATAAGAGGTATAACACCTACAATCTCTTATAATGGATCAACTAATCCTTCTCTTCATCTTAAAACATTTGGGTATCGTTATAAATATTGGGTTAACTTAAACAACTTTGTTGCTACCAATTTCCTTACTAAGACCCTCATAGGTGATGCCTTGGATTGTTACAACCAACTTATATTTCATTCCATTACTATTTTTGAGGATTTAGTGAATGCTTTATTTCAAGAACTCTAAACTAGATATCTTCCTAAAAATATGTTAGCCCATTTCATCAATTTCAAGTAAAGAGAAAATGAAACCACCCAAGAATTTGTCAAATGATGAAATATTTTATCAAACAAATTTAAAAACAACATGGATAATGATAATATTTTTAATCTCTTTACAAATGCTCTTTATCCCAAATTACAATATCGAGTCCATACCCTTTCTTCATACACTTTGGAAGAAGTTATTAATCAAGCTAAACAATAAGATTTTGTTATACATCAATTTGAGCTACCCCAACCTTCCATGGGTTATTTTATATTACTCAAAAATAAAATCCATAATGTTACCAGTGATGGTTTTTTTTTTCATATGATACCATTCACCATGTTCAAGTTGTTGTTCCTCCCCCTTCTTTAGAACCAACTTATTCTTATCAAAAATTTACTAATCCTCATTTCTCAATGAATAACATTAATTTTCATATACTTATTTCCTTAGCTAAATTTATTAAGCATCTACCCAATCCTATTCCTCTTGATTGACCCTACTCATCTTAAGAAAACATAGAACGATCCTAGAAAGTTTTATTGGTTTCATGTTAGTTGTGCTCATTCTCATGAGACCTGTAGACAACTTCATAATTTAGCTATGGAATTTCTTCTTGGACCTAATTTTGAGTATGATTCTACCACACACCAACATCAACAAGCTTATGAACATGCATTCAAATAATACAAAACTCATGATAAATCTCAAGCCTTGAATCAAGCAAATGCTCATTTAGATATTTATAAGGATCATTTACCTAATCACCAACCAATTCAAGAATACCAAGGTAGACCCATCTCTTCCACCAATAATGTAAAAAGGCTTACAGAACCAATTTCTAAAGAAAATGTGGTTAGCATGACTAATATGTGAAGAGTAGTGGCTTTCATCAATTCTCAACCTATCTACACCCCATCTCCTTCTCAATCATACCATGTTATCCAAGATTATTCTCCAACTCATTTAAATGAGTTGGGGAAAGAAGATATTATAACCTTTTATGAAGATCCAACTTATGATTCTCCTTTAAAAAACACATCCCATGCTATTTCTACCACTCTTCCATCATCTTTTCCTTCTATTATTAATCAACCTTATATTAACACCTCTTATACTCTGCAAGATCAAATTAAAGCTATTATTTAATCATATCAACATGATTTACAACCTTATTCTAAACCTTCTCATTCTTATCAACACAAATTTCAATGCTCTTTGACTCTTCCCTCTAAAGACCTCCTTATCCATCACATGCCTATATATAACAAACTTCTCAGGGGTTATGATAAGTGGGATCCCTTTATGGAACTCACTCATCTCCCTTCTCAAATTCCATTTCTTGAACTCATGAGGACATCTCCCCATCATCAAAACCATCTTATGCAACCTTTCTTTGAGATGAATGACCCTCATCCTCCCTTAGCAGGATGAGAGGCAACCTTATATGATTCTGAGGTTAGTATTTTGCAATAATGTGAAGAGATGTCCATCAATGTTGAAAAAAATATTGACACGTCTCTTTCATTAAAATTTCCCATCACATCTATTATTCCTGATGAGATTCCACTTTGTGTAGATGATCCTACCGTATTTACTAACATCCAAATTGATGATATCCAATTTAAGTGTGCTTTGATTGACAAGGGTTTTGGAACTTGTGTTGCTTCTCTTTATTTCATTAAAACCCTTAGATATTATGAATGAAATATTAAGTCCACACGTAGCACCTACCAAGGATATGATAAAAGGCAAATGCCTCCTCTTGGGTGTGTGTGGCTTCCCATTACTTGGTAGGCCATGGACTCATCATATGTGAGATATTGCCTCTTTTGCCTACCAATGAATTAAATTCCCTCATAATGGAGCCATTTATAGGATTCAAAGAGATACTAACCCTTATAATTTTAAACAATTCCAAGATCATGGTGTATTTAAGATTTCTACTCTTGAGCCTTTACCTAATGTTCCATTTCATGAGTTGTAGCATCTAAATTTCCCTATCAACTTGACTAGAGGATAAAATGGGCATCCTAAGATTATTGGTAATATTAATCCCAACCTTATAGACTTTGCTAATGATGAGCCCAATAAGATTAATCTAAAGATAAAAACTTTTGATCACACACCTCATCTCATCTCGTAACTTTCTACTTCCTTATAACCTTATTCTTGTAAACCTCCTTGTGATGAAATTATTATAGCCTTATCCAAGACTCATCATTATATTCACCATGATTCTTCCAATGACAAATTTATTAAAACTTGTGTCATTGATCTTCATTTTCCTGATTATGATAATGGTTATTCCTTAGATGATCCTTTATTAGGTGGTCTTGTCCAAACAAATGATGACAAGATTATGTGTTATCATTCTTATTTACTTGAATATTTTCATGTATCCTCTCATGTTACAACTTTTTTAGTTCTTGATTCTTATATTTTTCCTCTTTATCATAGAGTAAAGATGGCATTGACACCTCTAGTTTCTGAGGAGCCCCATAGGACTATGCTCATGGATCGTGCTATGATCAAACCTTACTATTTTTATAGGTTCATTGATTCCCATCATTTTTTTACTTTTGAGGTTAGTTATACCCTTCTTAGACCTTATTTTTATCCTAATTATCCCACAATAGAACCTATGTTAGAACTAGTTATTATTGCTTCTTTTACTATTGGTGAGTCTACTCTTGATTCTTTCACTAGTTTTATTCCCTCTCCATCATCACCTCCTCTTGGTGATGGTTTGATTATTTTTCATAAGATGGATAATTTTCCCACAAAATGGGATGATGAGTCATTTCCCTCTTTTTCCACACTTGTTACACCTTCTCCTATGAGTATTCCTCCTAAACACACTCATAAGTGTATCTGTTACTTTCATGGGAAAAATACTCATTCTTCTACCCATTATCAAAAGTTGTGACAATATATTGATACCTCATGTCCTTCTTCCTTGTCCATAGACACTACCATACCTCCTCCCAAGATTCTTATTGACTATATACCTAAGTATGGTGAGTGGTATTATATATGGCACATTTGTGACACATATCATACTGATTGTTATCATATCTTTTAGTAGCTTCTTAAGGATAATCTTATATCTATTCCTAAACAAAATAATATTCCTCCCACAAGTCATTCTTGCAAGAAGGATCCACCTTATTCTACCATAGTTACACCTCTTGTGGTTCCTTATATGCTTCCACCCATGGTTCTTTCTCCACCCATGGACCCTCCTTCACCTGTGGATCTTTCATGACCATTGATTCCTCTTTCTTCCATCGATCCCATTCCCACACATTATTTTGGTCATCCTTTGCCTAATTTACCTCTTTAGAATGATCTAATGAGTATTCATACTTTTTCATTTCAAGAGATTAAAAATAAGTATTTGCCTAGTATTCAATAAAGATCAATGACACATTAGCAACAATTCGTATCCAGTTTCATACAGATTTATTTGATGTCTTAGATAATATGTGTGGATAGATTTACTATTACTTATGATCACATGCATGATCCTTTTATATTTATATTGGATGTGTGCTCCATGTTTATTTATTTTTCTATATCTACTTATATCATTTGACACTGTGTCAAATTATTGCTTATCTTATATCATTATCTTCTTTTATATTATATTTCTTGTTAATTTTGTATTATATATTTTTCACATATGTTTTTTTATTAATTATAATTGATTTATATTTCTATTTTATTCTTGTTACATCCCTTAAATATTTATTTTATGATTTGATTTGTAAGATCATGGATAGGACCCGACAGATCCTCACAAAATCACCATATTTAGCTTGTTATTGCCTTGTATCTTCATGATTGTTTGTTTTATTATCCTTACTTTTCATAGATAATTGTCATGGTGAATTGGTTGTATTTACCATGTTACCTTTGGTTATTGTCTCCTTTTAACATGTGATTATTTAGCAAATAGTCTTTCTCATTACTATTTCCTCTTACCAATCTACCTGTGGATCTCCCTTTTCCTTTTTTCCTTTTTCCACAAACTAAGCATATGCACAATTGAGATTTGAGATCACATATTTGTTTATTATCAATCCTAAGTGTCCTAGTCAGTATTTTATCTTTACTTAGCTTCCTTTAGCCTTAGCTTATATCTCATTCATGTGTATCACTATCTCTCTCATGCTTGGTCATTCCAAATCCATATGAAGGAGGAATCTAAAAAAAATCCTTCAAAAGAAAGTTAAAATCCAAATCATTTAAATTTTTTTTAATGATATCAAAAATAAAAAATATGTAATATTCTTAAAATTTTAATCACACTAAAAGATGTGATTCAATCACATCTCCTATCTCTAATCAAAGCTCAAACTCCACAATCAAATTCACATAGAGCTAAAGTCCTTTGGGGTGTAGTAGGGTAGTATATTGGAATAGGGGAATTCAAAAAAATCTTCTAGTGCTACCTACTTTCTCACACAAGTACCCAATCTTTGTAGTAGATAGATAACTCTATAAGGGGTCCTGAGGAGTAGGGAACACATCATGGGGAGGTAGGTCTATTTTAATTTTTAATTATACCAATCTACCTTCATGAGATTATCTTAGTAGCACACTTATCTACCTACAAACTATTATATCTATAGGTAATAGGTTTCCTTTTTACATAGATAACCACTAGACACTTAGTGTCTTCTCATGTTCTTAGTATGCCTCTTATCTCCTAAGGTCTTATCTTAAGACACCTAAGTCTTTGATTTTTACACTCCCTTTTTCATTTCCTTTAATCATATTTTCTCTTGAGAAATATTGTATTTATTTATGATCACACCCCTTGGGTTTTTATTTTGTGAGTTGCAACATAAGACCACAGATAGGACTCGATAATTCCTCATAAAATTACCATCCCTTTTGCATTTCAATCCAATATTATTATTCTACTTTCCAATGCTTTTTTGGCCTTCTTTTGGGTTTTTCATTTATGAGTGTTTTATCCTATTAACCTTATTCCCCATGTACTTGGTTGTTCATTCTTATTCCACCCCATATGGTGTTCCCTTTGTTGAGTTGTAGTGTAAGACCATAGATAGGATTCGACCCTCCTCACAAAGTTTTCCAATAATCAAGTCACAATCAAATTACATGTGTCAAGTTTGAGATAAGATTTGATTGATTATGAAGTTACATATCATTTGACATGCTTCCCAACTTGAACTAGTATGTTTATGCTTGCTTCAATTTTATTTCACCTCTTATTTTTTAATTTTTCAAGTGAATGTAAGATTTTAACCATTTCTTGAATTTTTCCCAGCTTGAATTAGTGTGATAAATTTAAGACCAAATTTTCATAGACTTTTCATTTGTTTTTCTTACCTTGTGTGACTTTCTACATACCTTCTATTTTATTACTTTATTTTTCATACTTCCCAATGTGATATAGTATGATTTTTACTTTTTTTAATTTGGTGTAAAAATATTTCATCCTTGGTTTAAAAATAAATCTCTTTTTTTTACCATCTTGTTTGTCATTTCATTGTTCTTAATAATTAGTCCTTTTCCATGTTATTACACATTTCCTAGCTTGAATTAGTGTGTAGTGCATTTTTTTTATTGATTATATTTTTCCAAGTCTTTTTGCCTATTTATTTTTAACCATGCATGTGTTTATCATAATGCTAGAAAAGAAACCACATCTCATATATTTCCTATAACATATACAACAAAGCTAAATACATGTACTAAAAATAAATATATCCAAAGCACCCACATACACAACCATCATAATGATAACAATATATCCATAGTGACCACATACATAATCACATCAATAAGACAAAATTATACATCATTATATATCTCAAGAGTTTGATACAACATATACAACCATAAACAATGATCCAACTTTAGGGTTGGGCTTCAACCTATCTATCTCATGGCTTATCCATACTACCTATTGAGGCTTCAGTCTGACTCCTTTAAATAGTACATTATAATGAGGTAGTCTAAGATCTCAATCCCTCTAACTATCCCTTTAGATGTGCTATCTACACCTATGCTTGTACCAACTCAATCTGGGTCACTACATGTGTCTATGTCAGCTGGGTTTGCATTGCTATATATGCTTATATCATCTATGTCACTATCTCTAGATGTACATCTCTCTCATCAATTAGGGCCTGCTAGGCTTGCCTCTCTCCTACACCAATCTATATTGGTGGTTTTCCCCTCTCTCTCTACATTTTTATATCCCTTGTGGCCTCTCATGTTAGTTTAAACTAGCTCACCTAAGCTAGGATAGATGGTACACTCAAATCCTCTAGTGTCATAGGGTCATATGGCTATAAAGTCTCATATAGGATGTCATAGAGTGCTCCCCTAACTAGGGACCCCCATATCTCCTCCTCATCTTTAGGTACACCTAAAAAATCACACCAAATGGATACTATATCACTATCATCTATCACAATATATATATGTCTATCTTTTAATTCAAAGATTAAGTAATAAATTAATCATATTTTTCTTACCTATCTATGTCTAAGATACTATGGTCTCACCATATGAATGATCACTTAGCACACTCTCCCCATTTGCATGACCTCTTAGTACCTCATTTTTAGGTGTCCTCCTCAACTCAAACTCGGCTATCATGGCTTGTATCCATCGTAGGCTATACTTGAGTGGTCTCTCACTCATTTGTGTCTCCTCTAGATCCTTTATTGACTCACCAAGGATGATGATGATATTTTCTCTCTCCTCCTACCTCCATTGATGTTATGTCCTTAGTTTACATAACTTATCTCTCTATGAAGCTGGTGGTGGTACATTTAGCATCATTATCTCTGACTCTTCCTCTTGATCTACCCCTTATCATGCTAGACTAGTCCATGGTTTCTCTTAGCATGTTCATAGTGTCGATCTCACTATTAATAGTTTGAATCCTCTCTTCACTCATAGCTCCCTCAAATTTCAAGTTCACTACTCAAGCATGAGTATCAGTGTCATTAGATAAGGTAAAACCATCTATCCTAACACTCATGCCACCAAATGTGGCTCTCTCCACCATGTATAGTATCCAATCACCTCTCTCCTCTCTAACACTAGTCCAACTATGTATCAACTCTCCCAGGTAGTCATTATACACTCATAAGGTTACCATACTATGTTAATACATGTCACCATTTTTAGTGCTATCATGTGGGGCATGGATTTCACTACCTTATCCTCTCTCCATTTCCTCACATGAGGTGACCTATCATCAACTACATGGGGTAACCCAATCGATTGATACATAGTAAATCTCTCATATATCCATGTTGTCAGTAGTATGATCGATCCCATAGTCTTTTACTCTCTAACCAACATCTCATATAGATCCTACATGAGTTGGACCTAGATGTCAGAGCCTAGATCATATAACACCCCCTCTTATAGCATCATCCTACTCAAAACTACCATATATAATGGTACCTTACCATCCAAATTTTGATAGAGCACCTGTTGTGTCATAAGGCCTATCACCACCTTTTGGAGATCCATAATATATAATATATAGACATCATCCATGCTCACTTTCCACCCCAATAATATCATCTCTAAGCTTGTAGCCCACATGGATAAGGCTCTCCTCTTCACTCCACTATCTGGTATCCTTGTGGTCACTGGTGCTCTTACCATAGGTATCCCAATGATGGCATGGACATCTTCTAGTGTGATAGCCACCTTTATCACATCCCCATCTACCTCCCATCTGAAGGTGTTAATCAACCATTCCCAAAAACCAAGGAGCATGACTAACAAGTTTGTGCTTAGGGGTATCTTACACATATCTATTATACCTCTTAGACTTATGGATATCAATCTAGTCCTATCTCTATTTATCAATCTCTCCAACAAGTATGGTAGATAAGATACATCCAATAATCTCTAAAACCATCATTTTCTCTATAAGCAAGAAACAACAAAGGATGTATTAGTTCCTTCATGTCATGTATAATCATAATAAATTCTTTATACATTTTATTTTTAATCATAAACAAGTATAATTTATTCACTTATTATCTATTTTAGCTTATTTTAGTCTTCCTTGCCCTTCTTTGGTCATTTTAGACCATTCTACCTCTCTTTCAACTTTTTGCACACTTTTTCATGTTTTCTCTGGTTCCTTAGTCAACCTAGTTTGACCAAAAAATTTCCTATTTTTATCTTATTTTTCTCCACATTTCTTATTTTGATTCTTATCATCATTCCTCTAGTACTAAGTTTCCATTTTGTCCCCTATGAACCAACTAAATACCCCACATTAGGTTTTTGGTTCCAGAATGTGCTAGGTCAACCTATACCCTCTAGGTAGACCACATGGATTTTAGCCTAATTTACTCTACTAGGTCAACTTGGTTGACCTAGTAGGTTTTAATGTGCTAACCTAGCACATTTTCCCAAAAGCTTGCACTTTTATGGCTTTTCCCCTAATTCATTCCAACCCATTTCCTGTCTTCCCATTTCCCTCCCTTAGAATCTATTTTTGTTCATTTTTGACATGTATAAATGCTTAAAAACAAATTTTATCAAAAATTCACTTAATTCAATACAAATTTCAAAAACTACTTTGAGATTCATAGATGCATACCTATAGTGCACCCATTGTTGCTCTTGGAGATCCTTCTCACCTACCATGTAATTCCCTTACCATCCTAACTCATTTTATCTCTAGAGCTCTTTTTCTCTTCTCTTACAATGCAAAATAACAAAATGAATTATCTTTTTCATATTTAAAACTAATTTTTAGCAACTCAAATTCTTTATTTATTTTCCTTCAGATTCCTTATTTTTCTCATATATTTATTTCTATTAATCTATTTTGAAAATCATAAAATGTGTTAGATTCATGATGACATAGAGATTATTTTCCACTATTATATACATACCTTCCAAAAATTTCAATTTTTCGCTATTTTTGGACTAACTTCTATAGGTTCACCTAGTGTGCTTTACATTAGACACCTTCACTTTCTTCCAGTATTCTTCTTTGAAACTAAGGTAAGTTAAAGGTATGTTTTCTTTAATTGTTTCCTTTCATTTATCTTATTTGATTCTTACTTTACTTTACTTAGCATTAACATTATGTTTCATCATGTTTTATCCTGAAGTACCATCTCATGTTGTAATTACATGACACGTGATGAGATTCAGCTAGGATATATGCATAAACATAATATTTTCACACTTTTATTGATTATTGACACTTTGTATCTTTCATAAACTGTGCATGCCTTAAGGGGTGCATTGAGAAAGGGGTGGGTAGACCTTTGGTGCTTTGTAAGATTGTTGTTCCTTTTACCACATGCTATCTACACTCTTGCCTCCTAAAACCTTGAAACCTAAGATTATTTCTCTCTTTCCTATATATTACTACTATATATCATGTCTTATCCCTCATTTATTACCTTGTTTCCCTTTTGACCTATTCAGTAAGCTAAGTCGACCTAGTCGACCTAACTTATTCTAGGGATACTTTGACTTTCCTTGTTGCCTTACATCTTAGCCAAATTAGCATAGAATTTAAGCACTTGCTCAATAATTCACTAGGTCATCCTAGTGGACCTAGCACAACTGACATGAATGAAATTCTTTAGGGTGAGATACTACTATATATACATGGTCATTCCTTACCATTTCATAAGAGAGTTGAATTAAGTGAAGAAGTGTGAATGAACATTTGCTTATTGACCATTCTACTTGAGGCATAAATATTTAGGGTTCAATACTTTCTTTTGGATCTCTTATCTTGTCTTATGGAGAAGTATTTTGGATACCTAGGTAGGTCATGTAGCCTAGAGCTGCTTTGTCTTGGTTATCCTTACAAGCCACAAAAATCTCTTGAAAAACACCATTGGCCAAGGGAGAGGTTGAGACTTGATAGGTTTGTCTTTAAAGGTAAGTATTCCTAGCTTTAATTCTCCTTTGTAAGAGTAGACAAATAATGCAGTATGTATTATTTTCTTCCATGTATTAGGATTTTGTATACATTTATGTGAGTATATGTCTCTTATACATGTTTAGTTTAGTAGTTATTTACTTGTTTTATTCTAACCCCTACTTTGTGCCACAAGCTTCGGTAAGCACTAGATTAGTTTAATTTTCTTGTTATTAGATTAGTTTACTTTATTTTTAATTATCATAAGTGAATATAGAAACTATATGAATCTTTTATGGTTATTGTGTGATTATGTTAGACTATAGGCTTTGGAACCCTACCTATCATGATGTGTTATGATAGATGATACAAGTGATCCCCTAATCAGGTCTAGCAGATCCTCATATTGGTCATGCTCCTACCTAACAAGTGTGTGCCCTAATTAGAAGTGTAGGTGTGATCTATCTTATTCAATCTAGGATTGATTCATGTATATCATGTAATTCTAATTATATACATTTTGGTGAACCCAATGTGAATCAAACCCTTATAGGGTTTCTTTCACTTATTTTTAATCACTTTGTCATGTTTTCTATAATATGTTTTGACTTTTTGGCTTGATTATATCAACCCAACTATTTTTATCTATGTGTACGAACAAGTAACTAGATTGACTAACTCAACTTAGTATAAGTTTCTATCACTTTTTAGACTTTCTGTTCAGCCTACTAGGTCAACTAGTTTAACTTAGCATAATTCTAGCCACTTTATAGTAGGTTCTTGTTTAGGATTCATAGTGTAGGTTCTAAATTTTAGACTTCTAGATTTGTAGTCTAATTAACTAGATTATCCAACTTGATTTAGTACATTTCTAGACATTCAGTTTAGTCTACTAGGTCGACCAGGTTGACTTAACACACTTTTTAGCTTTTAAAGTAGGTTCTTGTCTCACTTAGTCAATCAGCCAAACCTAGTTCTATAGATTGGGACAATTCTCTCCAAGGTTATAGGTGAGTTACATATTCTATTTTCATCTACAAAACACCAGGGTCACTTTCTATTTCTTTATTTCTACTCTGCTTTATACTTTTCTTTCAAAATTATAATCTATTTATGTATACCAATTAGATTGACCAGCGTTAGTTCAATTGACTATGTATTTCATTTTAGTATCTACTTTTCACAACTAGCTATAAGCATATCTCATTTCATTTTTTATATTATTATCGAACCTTTTTCTTTCCCTATCTATTGTGCTACGTCAACTAGCTCAACCCTACACTATCTTAGACCCTACTTTTTTTTCCTCTATCAACTGCACTAGGTTGACTTGGTCAATCTACTAGTTTCTACAATTCTTATGCACTATACTAGGTTGATTAGGTTGACCTAGCATATTTTTTAGGATTTTTTCACTTTTTTATCAGCTTTTACTCCATGAACTAGGTCAGTCTTGTGGACCCTATCCAACTTTATTATCCCTTTTTTGCACTAGGTTGATCGAGTCAACCTAGCTTTATTTTTGTCATTTTCTGAATCCTTTATTTTCTCATCTTGATTTCCTTCCTCTTTCATCATATATTTACTATTGGGTAACAACACTAAATGTTAAATAGTAGGTATGATGGAATTTACCAATCCTCATAAGGTTTCCTATAGACAAAGTAGAGTTCCTTTTGTAAATACTAGTAATGTCCATATTACAGCTAGCACAATGGACTATGGGTTCCCTCATGATACTTATTTGCAACATAATCCTTATTTTCTCATATAGAACCAACCTAAGTTATATTATACTCCCGAAATTCTTTTTTTATTAACCAATTTCCCCAACATAAAGGGAAAGATCCATCTACCATTTACAATCTCATGATTAATGGTCAAGACAATGAACCTCATTCACCATATTCTACATTCTAAAATGGTTTTGGTAGTACTAATTTATTTACTATAAAACCTCTCCCTTTGATCATGACCACTTCTCATGCTTATTATTCTTCTTTCATCTCTTCTACCTCTATGCCTAGTATCTCAACTACCATGGCTGGTTCTACATCTAGTGGACCTCTATTAAGATCCACTATCCTTAATCCTTACACTAATTCATTATTTACTACCTAAGGCACTCATGATTCATCTTCTATTCCATTCACAAGTCCATCTTTTGCTACACAAGCAAGCTTTGCAACTAGTGCTTCTCATTCTCATCATTCATCTCAAGCTCTCAATAACACCAATAGTAGTACTCAAGCCACTAATATCAACACCAAATATTTTATTAATGTTAGTTAAACTCACCAATTTCTATTGAAAACCCTCAATCAAATGAATGTTTTTCAATCCCATAATGCAAATTAAATGATGAGAATGCAAATTCTTCATCTTCAAACACAACCACAACTAATGTCTTGGGGCACACATAACCAAAGTGTTCCTCCCCCTCCTCTTTGAGATTCTTAAGACAATCTTATTCCTTAACCTCCTTTAATCAATAAAATTATCAAGCATCTATAAAATGAACCTTTCACTAATCATATTGCTAATATTTATGTAGGAGGTATAACACCTACAATCTCTTATAATGGATCAACTAATCCTTCTCTTCATCTTAAAACATTTAGGAATCTTTATAAAGAATGGGTTAAATTAAACACCTTTGCTACTACCAAGATGCTTGATAAGACCCTCATAGGTGATTCATTGGATTGGTAAAACTAACTTAGACCTCATTCCATTACTATTTTTGAGGATTTAGTGAATGCTTTAGTTTAATAATTCCAAACTAGTGATCTTCTTAAAACTACTTTAGCCCATTTCATCAATTGTAAGCAAAGTGAAAAAGAAACTGCCCAAGCATTTGTTAAATGATGGAAGAATTTATCAAACAAATGTGAACACAACATGGCTAATGATAATATTTTTCATCTCTTTACAAATTTTATTTATCCCACATTATAATATCAAGTCTGTACCCTTTCTCTATGCACTATGGAAGAAGTTATTGATCAAGCTAAATGACAAGATTTCCTTATTCATCAATTGAATCCACCCAAACCTTCCACAGGTTTTCATATATTAATTAAAAATAAAAACAAAAATGTTACCATTGATGGTGTTTTTGATTCATATGATACCATTCACCATTTTAAAGCTGTTGTTCCTACCCCTTCTTCAGAACCAGCTTCCTCTTCTCAATAATTTACTAATCCTTATTTCTTAATGAATAACATTAATGTTCATGAACCTCTTTCCTTAGCTGAGTTGCTTAAACATATACCTATGCCTCTTCCTTATGAAATTGACCCTACTCATCCTATGAAAACCTGATATGATCTTGGCAAGTTTTGTTGGTTTCATGCTAGTTGGCGTCATTCTCATGAGACTTGTAGATAGCTTCATAATTTAGCTATGGACTTTCTTCTTGGACCTAATTTTGATTATTATTCTATCACATTCCAATGTAAATAAGATTATGAACATGTGTTCAAAGAATATAAAACTCAAGATAAATTTCAAGCCTTGAATCAAGAAAATGCTCATTTAGCTATTTATAAGGATCCTTTACCTAATCATTAACTAATTCAAGAAAACCAAGGTAGGCTCATCTCTTACACCAATAATGTAGAAAGTCTTGGAGAACCAATTTATGAAAAAAATGTGGTTAGCATGAATAATATGTGAAGATTAGTGGATTTCATTAATTCTCAATGTATCTACACCCCATCTACTTCTCAAACATACCATGTTATCTAAGATTCTTTTCCAACACATTTAAATGAGTTGGGGCAAGAAGATATTATAACCTTTAATGAAGATCCAAATTATTATTCTCCTTTGGATAACACATCCCATGCTATTTCTACCACTCTTCCATCATTGAAAACTTTGAAAACTTTAACAACTTTGATAACTTTGATAATTTTGACAACTTTGACAACTTTGACAACTTTGACAATTTTGACCTATTGACCTATTAACCTATTGACCTATCAGGTGGTAATTGAAATATTAGGTGGTATTGAGTAATTTACCTATTGAACTATTGAAAACTTTGACAATTTTGATAACTTTGACAATTTTGACAATTTTAACAACTTTGACCTATTGACCTATTAGGTGGTAATTGACCTATTGACCTAGAAAGTGACTTATTATGGATTATCATTTTATTATATGTTATTTCATTAGTTTCATATTATCCTTAAAGTTCCTTGAGGCCATGCATATGTTGTTAATTATGTAAGGTTATAGGTGGATGAGTGACTATAGGTGGTAACCAAGAAGTGATTGTAGGTCACAATCAAGGAAGGGAGCTTGGAGTGATTCCACCAGGTTGGTAAGTTATGAGTCATCATGATATTAATTTTGAACATGTTGAACCTATACAAACCTATAAATAAATAAGACATATACCTATATAGCTTATTTTGCCTATGGTCTAGTCCAATATGAAAGTAAATGGTTGTTTCTCATGAAGGGAATATGAATTTGGTGTAGATAGTTATTTATATATTTAGAATGATCATTGAAGTGGAAGTTTAATTATTATTTATATAAAATATAATGGTAAATAATCAACATACTATTTCTATGCTAGATTTGCTTTTTTACATTCAAGAAAGGAAAGATGAGAAACTAAGAAGAAGGATGAGGGTTTGTATGTACCTGGGTTGTAGACGTGCACACCAAAATTCAGATGATAGCAGGAACTCCTCTTTGGTTGTGGAGGATGACACCTGAAAGAGAAAGACACTAAACATGAAAAATGTTAGATGACAAAAGGGTGGACTGCCAAGCAAGAGCTTGGTCCTAGAAGCACAAAGGCTTCTTGGAGGATGGCAGTCCACTGTTAAAAACAGAATGCTGATCAAAAATAGAAAGTGATAAATGATGAAAAATAGAAAGAAAGAACTTAAGGCAAATGCGTACCTATTTAGTAGCAATCTTCTTTGCACAGTCATCGATGTCAGTGGTATTGCCGACATCGATCAGGTAAGGTCACCAACGTCGGTTAGGCTGCTGACGTCAGTAGGGGAAATGGACAAGGTCAGCCAAGGCAGTAGTCTTAGATAGGGTCTTGTCAGGTTATAGGCTAGTTTTTGGTCTGTAAAATGGGCTGTGGTCTCATCTGAGGGTCAGGGAGGTTTATTTAGAGGTTTGAGAGATTGCCTGGAGGTCTTATGGACTTGTTTTGGGTATGAGGGACTGAGAATGTTGTCTGGGAAAGTGACTGGTTGGGAACCAGAAGCACAAAGGGGAATGGATGAGAGGTAGGGGTCTAAGAAGGCCTTTCAGCCTCTCAGGGGAAGGATAGGGAAGGTCTTGGCAGTGGTTAGCTAAATAGATAGATTAAACAATAAATGAAATGGAAAACAACACTATGCTTACCCCTTGCTTGCTAATTGAAGAATGGAAAAACTTGTTGTCAGAGCTGTTGAAGGACCTGCAAATGGAGCTATTGCTTGGAGCTGTTCCTACCAGATCCTTGTAGCTACTAGTGTTGCTGTATGAGGGGAAGGAGAAGAAAATATGAATGCAAAAGCATTAAGAGAGTTCTGTTCACAGGGGGAGAGAATGGTTGTAGAAAATGGTCTTGAAGGCTGCCGACGCTAGTAGAACCGCTGACATCGGCCGCATAATGACCAATGTTAGTAGCTGAAGAATGGGGACAGGGGCTAAAATTAGCCTCTATCCATTCTTTCACACTGCCAGGTCAAGGGGCCATGGAAAAATGGTCGAGGGAGGCATAAATGGATGCGGGAGGAAGGATAAAGGGGAGATTTGGGCAATAAAGGCTAGGAGAGAGGTGGAGGCATCCAAGGAGGGGATCTAAGGTGGCATGGGTGAGGTGGAAGAGGGCCAAATATTTAATTATTTTAATTTTATAAATAGAGGGGGCTAGGACAAGGGTTAGGACATGGGCTAAGGGGCCAAGGGGGGATGATGACCTAGGGGGTAGACACAATTTTAGTGTCTACATTTGCCCCTTTTTCTCTTGTTGGTTATTCTTGATGAACTGCAAGACAAAAATAGGAGTTGGTTGCCCCAGGTATGGGATGAGGTGTTCCCCCCTCAAAGTGAGAGTCGAGGGAAGGGAACCTGAGATTAAGTGTTGATTTGATAGAGAGATGGATAGAGAGAGGGTGAGTGTGAATGCTGTAATAGTCATGATTGCATGTATACCACTTCACGGGATGGTTAGGTCAAATTGTCACAGGTCAAGGTCGAGGAGTGCCAAAATTGAAATAATCAAGCCCTAGCATTTGGTTATAGCTGATTAGGTTATTCAATCTAAGCTAAAGCTCTAATGGTCATCATGTTTTAGGTATCCCAGGCTCAGGAAGTGCTCCTGGGAACACAAAAATGCCACAAGTGGTGGGGATCAACTGGCTTGCGATCCTATACTTGTGAAGGTCATAAGTAGTTTGCGCACAATTTTGCTAACCATTTGTGGGGTAGCATACATGAAAAAACAACCAAGGCAAAGTCATCTTGGAAGTGGTTAAAGTTAGAGGAGATGGTCATGATCTCCAAGGTCTGGTGGTCGAGGCAGGTGGAGGCAAAAGTGATCTCAAGTGTGCCCCAGGTGGCTAAGATGACTTTTACTGTGAAAGCTGACTGATTAGAGGCATGATTTTAGGCAATGAGGAGGTTTGAAGTATGCTGACGTTGGTGAAATAATTGATGTTGGTGGACCAAAAGGACTAATGTCGGTAGAAATTGGCTGACGTCGACAGATTAGGGTACAAAAATGCCGATGTCGATGCCCTGCCAAATCTAGCAAAACTAGATTGACGGCCCACCAAAATTTATTTGCTACTTATTGACTAAGAGAAAAAAGAGCTTTGGAGTTGATTGAGTGAAAGTGACCAAGAGTTGACTGAGTGAGCACGCTGAGGTGGCAAATAGGCATTGGTGGAGAGAGGGAGTGAGCTGGAGAGTGATTGGAGGCTGCAGAGGCATTTGTGGGCTAGGAGGAGCTTGCAGAGAGGGAGATGCAGAGGAGATGGCAGAGGGGAGTAGAGGATCTATGGGGGGTCCACCACTAGTGGTACCCATTATGCCACCACACTGATGATGTTGAGATGAGGTAGGAGGGTCTCTGAGCCCTATTTGGTTGATTTTTGTTTTGATTTGACTTTTGAATTTTTGGTTGCTTTAGGCAGAAATTGAGGGGGGAGGGTAGCTAAGAAGGTGGGTAAGGGGTATAGGATAGATTAGGGATGATTTAGGAGTGATTTGGGGGTTTGGGGAGTCCATAAGGGGAAGCCCTAAATTTAGGGCTCACCTTGTTTGGCCCTAGGGCCGAACCAGTCGCTGAGGTCAACAGGTTCACCGACATCGACTGACCAGTGACTGACATCAGTTATTCACTTATTGACATCGATCACTAATTGACTGACGTTAGTTATGTGAGTGCCATCACTGGCATGCTAACTGATGTTGGTGGCTGCTTGGTCAAAAAGGGTGGTGAAAAATGGTCAAGTTAAAAGGTCAAAGCTACGCCAAGGGCTTCTCAGGTGTCGGGTTAGGCATAGATGGTCAGAATGGTTGGTCAAATAAGAAGAGTAGGAACAATTTTAACATGAGATTGATTGTTGATGGATACAAGTGAGGCAGACTCTGATGTTGTGGGATCACCTCCTGACCTTGTTGACGCAGATGCGAGGAGGCATGATAGTCGAGGAGTGGGCGTAGATGAGCGCAGTGGGGCTAGGCAGGCTGAGACACTACTGCAGAGTGGTGAGGGATGTGAGCCTCATGGTGGCATTGATCGAGTAGTGGGACCATGCCACTAACACCTTCCACTTGCCCATGGGTGAGATGATGGTCATGGTCAAGGATGTGTACCAGATTTTATAGCTACTAGTACATGAAGCTGACATCTATGCATGCTCAAGAGAGGCACATGATATACACATGGTTACGCTATTTGGGGAGTATGTCACAGAGATGAGCTACCATTTAGCTAGTTTTGCTTATGATCCTTTGTACATGGTAGATGAGGGCACACATCAGCTAGCTATCTTGATGATGATCGACATCACAGTTTATGCGTTGCTAGATGCGAAGGGAGGCAGGTTCTCAGTCACCATGACCGAGGTTTTGATGGACATACTAGAGCAGCAAATAGTGTTTGCCTGGTCACCCATCTTTTTGGCCCAGGTATACAAAGAGCTATGGGGCATCAGTCGATGGTGATGGTACAGTCTATGTGTAGGCCACCTTCTACACTACTGGGCATACAAGCATATCATGGTTACACGACCTCTCAGCCTCTTAGTGGTGATCCAAGCTGGCTTCAGGGTCAAATTTAGGTGATGGCATGAGATGATGGCACAAATGTAAGTGGATGGAGTGGTTAGGGATATCGACCACTATCGAGGGGTATTGGAGGCCCTGATTCCAATAGATATCATCTGGAGACCATACTTGGTATATCCAGCATTTAGAGACTAGGGCGAGCAGATGGTTGGGACTCAGAGCATGTGATGGGTCAAGGGTAGACAAGCTGGTGAGCTTGAGAAGATCCTAGCAGAGAGAGTACAGCACTAGTATGGGCTACTACAAGATGTACCTCCTACATTCCTATAGTACAGGCAGGATGATATAGAGGTGCCACTCCCACTGCTAGAGGAGACAGAGGGACCAGATTTTGAGGAGTTGCTGGTAGGACCTGGGATAGCCAACCCAGGGTGTATAGAGGCCTACATAACATGGTAGATAGGATGGTACATAGGTGTACAGGTGGGTCCCTAGCCAGATCTGTAGGCTATCACTAGGGAGTGGGATATAGCCTGCAAGGAGAGGGACACAGCATGATAAGAGAGGGATGCAACACAGGCTCAGGTGACCATTTTATAAGGATAGGTCATGATTTTGCAGGGGTAGCTAGTGGGGGTGATAGGATAGGTGATAGAGATGACAGGTTAAGTGGCAGCACTGATAGGGCAGGTCACTCTATTACAGGGACAGTTGGCTGTAGCCCAGGCATAGGTAGTGGCAGGTCAAAGTTTTGGAGGGCAGGGCCCATTATAGTAGCCATCTCAGCAGTTGACATTTTCACAGGGGGTAGGACTGTCAACATCAATGTAGCCAACATTTTCACAGTCGTAGGGGTCAATGCAGGGGATGACAGTAGGTCAGATGGGTCCACCACATACTGTATCTATAGTTAGATACAATAATGCGTTAGACGAGATCGCATATTATGAGGGAGCTATTAGAGGGTTTTTTTAGATAGAATGATACTCAGATATGAGGGCAGAGTTGAGCCAATAGTAGTCTATGTCGCGAGTGATGAATACAAATTCACGTAAATGGCACAGATCAGAGGGGGGAGAGGATATAGCATCTTTCGAGCCACTGCCACCACCACCACAGCCACAGTCGTGAGGCCAAATTGTGATATGATGTATATACCGGCCTGCGTGCTGATGATACGAGATGTATGTGATTTTTTTGAGAGAGAGAGATGCACAGATTATGCGATTGTATAAAACTTTGAGATATATATGATGAGATTATTTTAGATTATTGACATGAGTTATGATAGATTGTATGGATGTGTTTAATGTTTATGGCACTTTGATTTGATGCATGTTTTGATATGATGTGTATAATGATGATGCTATGATGCTATGTTTGTGATTATGATGACTAATGTGATGATTAATGATATTGATGTAAATGATTAATTCTAATGATTATGAAAATAGGTGATTGTTTGTGATGTGATTGGCAGGTGATGAAAAAATGTGATGGAAGAAATGCGATGAAGGAATGGTCGAGCTAACCCTAAAAGACCCCATGTCAATTGAGTGCTGCCTACATAGCCCCTGTCATTAGGGCCTCAGGCCAATGTAGTTCTCCCCAAAGAGGGAGGAAGAGGGTCGAAGTGATTGATTGGTTGTGGTCGAGGTCAAGTCATGGGTCGAAGAGGATAGGGTTTATCCATCAGATAGATAAACAAACGAGGGTGGTTGAGCTAACCCCAGAAGATAGTCATGTCATCTAAGTGCTACCTACATAGCCCTTGTCCTAAGGGCCTTAGACCAATGTAGTTCAGACTAGTTGAGAAGATTGGTCGATGATTGGTTTAGTCATGTGTCGAAACGATGAGGAGAAAAAGATGTTACATCCCTTTCTAAATGGGGTATGCTGTAACATTGGTTGAGGGGTCTTTCATCCCTAGCAATTTTCCATATTCACGATGGATGTATGCTAAAAATGAATTGAGGTCTATTTATGCTTCAGCAAGTATTGGTTTATGCTTAACATAAATTATGTCTGGTTGATAGTTTCCATGTGTATTGGTGTCCATAGAAACTAGTGTGAATAGGATTTGTGAGTGGTCTGAAAAGAGATTGGGTTGAGTTGGTTTGACAAATGATGAAGTTTGAATGTGACCAAAATGGAAGAAAAAAGTGAAAGGCATAATCACCCTTTCATTGACAAGGACCAAAATGATAGCATAGATAGGTTTTGTTAGAATAAAGAGCCTCATTCATGCATTGAGTCGTTGACCATGGTTGTGTTAGAATGGTAATCAAATCACTTTTACATTAAAGTGAGCTCGAAGTCCCTTAAGCAGATGTTATGATAGGAGGAGGATAGGGTAACCCATTTTAAGAGCAGGGATAACCTTGCCCCTTTTTATAGGAGACCCTGAGACAACTATAAGCCAAGTCCATGACCCATTTTTTTTTTGGAGTAGACTAATCAATGCGGGAAGTCTACATAGAGATGTCATTTGCTTTGTGGTCATTTGTGAAGCTGATTGATGCAGGGAGCTTCTAAGAAAGTGTTGTTTGTAGCAAGGTTTAGTCATAGCCATCCTTCGAGGGAGTGGTCTATATTTTTGCTTTATATAAGTTTGAATAGCTATCCTTTGAGGGAGCACTCTATTAGCTACAATAATGATAGTACAACTGTCCTTCGAGGGAGCAGTATACTTTTTGATTTGATTGGGTGACCTTGGATTTTTTGACATCTTGATTTGATTTTTATTTTTTTGACAGAATTTGGAGTCATGGACAAGACTATAGAAGTTCAAGGGCTCCCTTTTATTAGGACAAAGCATCCATGTGTCATAAAAGGGTTATAGAGGATTTGTTTAGGGGAATAGGGTTGAAAGGAATGAGGATTAGGAGGATGGGGATTGCTCAAGGGATGAGCTCAAGTTAAATGTCAAGTGGATGAGTACTCGATTAATAGTAGAATGGTCACAGATGCAAGGCATTAAGAGGCTCAGGTTCTATCCATCCATCGAGAGAAGACAGATGATAAGTCCCTGACCCATACTTGTGCGTGATGATGAAAGGTCTGAGCCAATTAGGGGCAAACTTGCCTCATTTACTTCACTCCATATTGGTGACATGCTGGTTGATACATGGTTGGTTGACATGGTCGCTGATTGGTCGAGACTGGTCGATGGCCGGGTCGAGATTGGTGTTTGGTCATGATTAAAAGGTTGGTTGATGATTAGTCTAGGTTTGGTTGATATGTTTGGTTGATTGTTGCTTTGGTCATTACTTGGTCAATGTTTGGTCGAGGCTTAGTCGAGGTCTAATTTGATGATTGATTGAGGTCATGGTTGATGTGTGATTGATGTTTGGTCAAGGTCATGATAGGCAGTATAAATTCGAACTCCCCCTAGCCATTTGGTGGTAGGAAGAATGTCTAACACCCAGTGTGGATGATTAATGGGTTAGATAAATGAGATGGAGAGAAGACGAGGAAGAGAGACCTGGGTATCCCACCTGGTTGATAGGTCAAGGGTTTCCAAGCGAATGGCATTTAGGCATTGAAAAAGTTAGGAGGGATGGAAACCACTGAATCCGTAGGTGAAGGAGGAGGAATGGGTGAGCCTGGAGGAGATTGGTCAATGGTTGGCTCGGGGCAAAGGTCTACAAAGGCCTGAGTGGGGTCATGGTATCCCAGGCCATACTGTTTCTTGGCATCATCATTTTTGAGTGGCTCGATGGGTTAATGGGAGCCCTGCTCATAGTGTTTGAAACCAAAACCCTTCTATGCACACCTGTAAAGGTAAGTGTGTGCAAAGGCAGGGTTGCCAAGAAATGAGAAGTCTGATGTGAATGGTTGGGGTGAAGAGAGAGGGTTGCCATCAATAGGAGCTTGATTAAGCCCCCCATAGACAAGATTGGTTCAGAGGTGAGGAGGACCATAAGGCACAACCGTCCCGATCCGATGGTCATAACTAGGGCTATGGTCAAGGCATCCATACTCTTGCGGGGTTTAGAACATGTCTAAGGTCAGCAAGCGATATTCCCCAAGTGAAAGTCATTGGAAGATGTCTTCCATGGGGTCTTTGGTAGTTGCTTAAAGAGGAGGGGTGAGGGCGACCACCGATTGCGAACTAGTTGAAGCTTCTACAGATGGAGGTAGTGCCGGGGTTGATGGCTTAATAGGAATGAGGATGTCATTTGGACGGTAGGTGGTGTTACAAGTTTTGAAAGGTGATGGGTCAGTGGGAATGGTGTGGACTTGCCCATCATGCTCAAATTTCACACAATGATGTAGGGTGGAGGGGACACAGGCCATGGCATGGATCCAGGGTCGGCCCAGCAACATGTATTAAAACTCTCCTTCAATGATATAAAAGAGCTCTAAGACTGTGCATGGACCAATGTGAATGTGAAGGATGATTATGCCAATGGTCATGGTAGTGGTGTCATTGAAGGAGTGCAAGATTGCATCAATTTTGGAGACACAACTCTTGGGAAGAGCCAACTGATCAAAGGCATGGGTGGAGATAATGTTGATGCTGGTACCTCTGTCAATCATAACACATTTAATGTGTGTCTGATCAACATAGGTAGTGATGAAGAGGGTGGCATCCTGATCTTCCATGTTGGATGTGGGAATCTTAGAATTGCTGAATGTGATGGAGGCAATAGGAGATAAAGAGTGGATGAGGGTAGCGAGTGGTTGGGGGTTCTCAAGTTGGACCTCTACTATCTATAAGGCTTGGATGAGGGCTTGATGATGCTGAGGCAAGGTTTGGATGAGGTCATAAAGGGACATCTTCATAGGCATCTGGTGACGTTGTTTCAACATGGAGTCATGAATTGCCCCTGAAGAGGAAGAAGAAGAGGGCTAAGATGTGCAAAGGATAGAAATTTTAGGCTTGGGCGCTAGAGGTGGTTTGATGAAAGGGTAGGTCTAAGGAATGGTAGCTTTTTCTTTTGCCTTGTCCTTTTGTGACCTAATGGTTATGTGGATAGCATTGATTTCAAAGATAGGAGGTGAAGAAGGGGTCATGGCCTGCTGGTGAGATGTTGATGTGGTTGAAGAGGTTGGATGGGAAGGTGTCGAGGGTTAGTTAAGAGTGTCCTCAAGGAGAAGAGTGTCCTTTTGCATATAGTGGTGAATGATGGCCTTGAGGGCACAGCAAGTCTTAGTATCATGTCCTGGTGTACGATGGTATAATAAAATCTTCATGTCATCGAACTAGGAGGGCTTGGACCCAAGAGGTTGGAAAGGCCTGATGGGTGGAAGGGTTATGCTAGAAGTCTACAAAAGTTGGTGCAATATCAATGAGTATGAGCCCACTAAAGGGTCTGTGCTAGTTGATGTGTGCGATGCTCGTGACTTTTGCTTAGGTGGAGTTGGAGGAGGTTTTCGTACCACCTTTTGGGTTGATGGTGCGGTGACAAGTGGAGACGGCACTTTCTTCATGAGAGGTACCACCTTTTTAGGAGAGGGTAGGTTGGAGGTAGGCAAAGGAAGCAAAGGAGGCAACTGGTTTTGATTAGAGGTCAGAGTGGTAAGGACTCTGGTTAGGGTCAAAGGATGGAGGCCCAAGATGGAAGGTAATGGTGACGGGGGAAGAGGCATTCACTTCTGTGGTCTGGCAGTCTTCTTCGACTTGGTTGGAAGACTATTATTGGTCGAGGTCTGGTCTAAGTCCACCTTCACTTGCAGGTGAGTGAGGGTAGAGATAGGGCAAATGCCAAGTGACTTGATAGGTTTAGATGGGGTAGATGCGGGTTTAGAAGCGGGAGTCTAGTCTTTGTTGAGAGTCTTGGGAGATTCTGCCTTGGGAGGATTGGCAGCATGAGATGAGAGGGCACATGCATGTTGAAGAGATTTAAGACACTCCCACAATCCCTGATGCTCCACTTTCCTTGAAGGGAGAAGTCCAATTTTCTCCACTAGTTAGGAAAATGGTTGAGAAGATGTTGGATGAGGTTTGGGTCCTTGAGAATATGTTGACGATTGTGGGGCTAAAGATGAGACGGGTGTAGTAGTCTCAGACCCATGGCATGATGAAGTCGTGATAGATTCATCCTTGGTTAGAGACGAAGGAGAGGTAGGTTCTTCCCTGGGTGGAGAAGAAACTAGAGAATGAGGCTCCTCAAGCAGGTAAAGGGCAAGGATAATGGTGCTCTCCACTTGTAGTCGAGGAGTAGGAAGGGTCGGGTCCTCCATAGGCAGTAGGAAGGAGGATGGTGAGACCGGTGGTGCTGGTAAGGTTGAGGCATCCTCAAAGATGAGAGAGGTTGACAGAGAACTAACTAGGGAAAGAGGTTCATCCACACATGATGGACTGATAGATGGACTAACCTCTTGAGGTTGGTCGGGGATGAAGGGCGAGACTGTATTGACTGTTTGAATGTTGTGTTCATGAGTGTCATCAATCAAGGTCTGGACATTGTTTTGGGTTGGTGAATGATTGGGGAATGGTTGCTTGAAGATGTTGATGCCCTGATTAGGGGGTGCATTAGGATTGTCTAGGATGAGGTCACCCTTTTCAAGCATGTCTTGGATTATGTTTTTAAGGGTCTTGCAATTTCCCGTGTCATGTCCTTTAACATGGTGGTAGTTACAGAAGTCATTTTCCCTATACCATGTAGGGATGGTGCATGAGGGATCAAATTGTGGAGGTGGTCGGATCTGGGGGAGATTGAGAACCCCCTGTTTAACAAGTTTTTCTAGCACAGACGCGTATGATTCTCTGAGAGGAGTATACTATCATTATACATATCTCTGCTAGAATTGGTGGGTGACGCTCTGAGATGTGGATGGCTCAAGCTGATTGGTTGAAGGCGAAGAGGATGAAGGTCTAATGACCACAACATTAGCTGAAGCTTTAGACTTAGGATTGGATGATGAAGGTTTAGAAGAAGAGGAGTCATTGGTCTTAGAGTTGGGATTCTTGCTCCATAACTTGAATTTATTCTCCTCAATGGCACGTAATTCAAGTTTATGGGCCATCGTGAAGGCTTTGTCGAAGGTGCAGAAGGTCTGAACTCGTAAGGTGGAAGAAATATGTTTAGCACAGGCTTGGGAGAAAATTCAATAAGTTCAGGTTGGGGTAAGGAAAAGGAGAGTTGATTGATGAGGCCTCTCCAGCGAGTAGCAAAGTTAGCTATGGATTCATCCTTGAATTGGCAGATAGAATAGAGGTCTGTGATCGAGACCTTCTTGGTGATGTTGATGGAGAAGTGATCAAGAAAGAGCTGGGCCAGCTGTGTGAATGTGAAGAAGGAATGGCTGGCAAGAGAGCTGTACCAATCAAGTGTAGCACCAGAGAGAGACATAGGAAATATGCGTAAAAGCAATGCATCATCATGGGCAATAAGGTAAGAGGCATGTCTGAATGCCCGTAAGTGCTGTTGTGGGTCTTCCTTGATTTGAAAGCGAGAAAATTTAGGAAGCTCCCATTGACTGGGGTATGGCCTGATCAGGACGGAAGGATGGATGGATTCGTTGCAAATTTGCTCGTATGAGAGGGCATTGCGTGAACCAAAAATAGAGGTCTCAAGATTGGACATTTTGTCCATCAACATTTTGATGATGTCTATTGATAGATTGGCGGGTGGAGTGCCCCTTAGATTATAAGGTGCTTGAAAGATATTGAGAGGGGCATACGACATGGTTGGTTGCGCTTGTGTAGACGCAACATATGGGTATCTAGTTATCGGGGTAGAAGTTGAAGCCAAGGGCACTTGTGTTATGGGGTTGGTAGGCACAAATTGGATAGGGGTCATCAAAGATGGTTGAGGAGTGGCCACACTTGTTGAAGGGTAGATAGTTACTCTTGTGTTGATAGGTGCAAGAGTAGGGGGGATAAAAACCACTAGGTTTTGGAAAGGTGTAGGATTTGGTTGAGTAGTTTGAGGTTGAGGAGGTACCGGAACCCCCATGGAGGTAGGTCTAGAAGGAGAGGCTAAATTTTGAAGGTAGGACACGGTTGGGTTATTAGTCGAAGTGTTGGCTTGATTGTCTATAGGTTGAACTGTAGATGCTATTGATGTGATCATTGTCTCGACTAAGGAAGTCTGCATCCCATAGATTGGGTTGCCTAAGGAGTCTCGTGTTCGGCTATGTGCGAGATAGTGCTGTAAGGCTTTGACATTGAGGTCTAAGAATCATGCAAAATCTTGGTCCCCTTTTGGGACAATAGGAGTCTGGGGCGGGGTTGGGCGAGTAGGAGTTCTTTCAGTCTCTGAGTGGAACTCCATTATAGGACTGGTTATAGATGGGGTATACGGAAGTGGTTGATGCTCACGTGGTTGACTAGAGCCTTGGCTTGACTGCGAGTCAGAACCATTCAAGGAAAGAAAGGTCAGGTTTCAAGAACTATGTTTTTTCAGTTTTAGGAACTCAAAATGTGGTTTTGGCAGAAACAGGGTCGGGTTTTAAGGCTGCTATTTTGAAAAAAAGAACTGTGATAGTTACTGACGTCGATTGAAAAACTGATGTCGGTGAGAAAGATTGCCGACGTCGGTCAGATAACTAATGCCGACGAGAAAAGGTTACCGACGTCAGTGGTAAAACTGATGCTAGTGACTGTGTTTTCTAGAAACCCAAAAGATTTGAGAGTTTTTGAAAAATAGGAAGAAGAACACCCTCACTAGCTCAAACAAGTAGATAAGAACAGAAAATATGAAGAACACAAGCATAGCCTAAGCGTTAAATCCCTAGAAATAAATTATTAAGCTCATGTGGCTTATGCCTTAAAGTGATGTTTGGGGAGGTTGGTTATTAGAAGGGTCCTAAAAGAGGTAGTCTATGGATGGTTTTATGTTTGTTTAGGTGCTCAAGAGTCTGGGTTAGGTTCCGTACATGGCCTGGTGCTAAGGAGCAAGATCCCCTCACTTCACGAGCCCAGTGATAAGCTGGTCTCGCTTAGCCAAAATATACTTTCCCTAGAGATTAGACTCTGCTAGAGAATAGAGTGGGCTTTCCCCTTGGTGATGAAATCCAAGTAGGATCGTCGGGATGGGTAAGGTATCCGCTGGGTGATGAAATCCCAGTCGGGCCTTGTCTCAGGTGAGTTTTGATGTTTAGTTTGGTGTAAGTGGTTTGGTCGTGTAACATCAAGTGGACTATGATTAATTCATGACGCGATTTGTTAATTACTAGCTGTGGACTAAGAAATGCAAGCAAGAAGAAATGATATGCAATGTGTTTTAAAACCCAAGTCGAAATGTTAGTTCGAATGAAAACAAGTTGAGAAAGGGTTGAAGGATATGATTTTTGACTAATTTAAAATGCAAGAAAAGAAAGAAAGGTTCTTTTTAATCCTACTTATGATGTCATTTAGAAGAGAAGAAAGAGGTGAAAAGGGAGAAACCTAATGCATCTATATGAACAGAAAGAAAAGGAACCCAAGGAAGACCTTAAGGTCCCACCGGGCGTGCCAGAATGTTTCTATGCTAGATTCACTTTTTTACATTCAAGAAAGGAGAGATGAGAAACTAAGAAGAAGGACGAGGGTTTGTACATACTCGGGTTGTAGACATGCACACTAGAATTCAGACGATAGCAGGAACTCCTCTTTGGTTGTGGAGGATGACACCTAAAAGAGAAAGACACTAAATGCAAAAAATGTTAGATGACAAAAGGGTGGACTGCCAAGCAAGAGCTTGGTCCTAGAAGTGCAAAGGCTTCTTGGAGGATGGCAGTCCACTATTAAAAATAGAATGCTGATTAGAAATAGAAAGTGATAAATGATGAAAAATAAAAAGAAAGAACTTAAGGTAAATGCGTACTTGTTTAGCAGCAATCTGCTTTGCATAGTCGCCGACGTCGGTGGTATTACCAACGTCGGTCAGGTAAGGTCACCGACATCGGTTAGGCTATCGACGTTGATAGGGGAAATGGATGAGGTTGGCTAGGGTAGTAGTCTTAGATAGGTCTTGTCAGGTTATAGGCTGGTTTCTAGTCTACAGAATGGGCTATGGTCTCGTCTAAGGGTCAGGGAGGTCTATTTAGAGGTCTGAGAGATTGCTTGGAGGTCTTAGGGACTTGTTTTGGGTCTGAGGGACTGAGAATGTTGTCCGAGAAAGTGACTGGTTAGGAACCAGAAGCACAAAGGGGAATGGATGAGAGGTAGGGGTCTGAGAAGGCCTTTTAGCCTCTCAAGGGAAGGACAGGGAAGATCTTGGCAGTGGTTATCTAAATAGATAGATTAAACAAGAAATGAAATGGAAAACAACACTGTGCTTACCCCTTGCTTACTGATTGAAGAATGGAAAAACCTATTGTTAGAGCTGTTGAAGGACCTACAAATGGAGCTGTTGCTTGGAGCTATTCTTGCAAGATCCCTGTAGCTGCTGGTGTTGTTGTACAAGGGGGAGGAGAAGAAAATACGAATGCAAAAGTGTCAAGAGAGTTTTGTTCCCGGGGGGAGAGAATGGTTGTAGAAAATGGTCTTGAAGGCTGCCGATGCCTACAGAACTGCCGACATCGGCCACATAATGACCGACGTCGGTAGCCGAAGAATGGGGACAGAGGCTAAAATTAGCCTCTGTTCATTCTTGCATGCTATCAGGTCAAGGGGCCATGGAAAAATGGTTGAGGGAGGCATAAATGGATGTGAGAGGAAGGATAAAGGTGAGATTTTGGCAATAAAGGCTAGAAGAGAGGTGGAGGCATCCAAGGAGGGGATCCAAGGTGGCATGGGTGAGGTGGAAGAGGGCCAAATATTTAATTATTTTAATTTGATAAATGGAGGGGGCTAGGACAATGGTTAGGACATGGGCCAAGGGGGCCAAGGGGGGATGATGACCTAGGGGGTAGACACGATTTTATTGTCTACACATACATTCCAAATAAACAAAGAGACCCTATCTATACCCTATTTTGGGTTAACAGTCACATTGCAAAGGGAAGTAAGAGTTGTTTATTAATCTTGTAAAGTATGACATTGAATAGATATTCACTTATAATATGGTGCCATAAGTAAAGGAGGTTTTTAAACTCTTACAAGATGCATGAGATATTTTAAATTGAAGTAATACTCCAAGTTGTTGTCATAGGCCTATAGGGTGCCTTGTTGTGCCCTATATGTGGAATTGAATGTTGAAGTGTGTTTGAGCTTTTGTAATAAGTTAAGGTAGGTGTAATTTGACCATGTAATAATATTTATGACATAATACTGACTCCTTTAGACCTATAATTAAGTTTTCATAAGTTTGAAACCTAAGAGGATTACTTAGTGATAAGATAGTGAAAGAGTGAGAGGATGTTTGCGAATAGAATGTGTTAAATGTCTTAGATATTGAATATGAAAGGTTTGTAAGAGGTCTAATGACACCAAGAAGTATCTCCAAAGTGTACAAGAAGCAAGTACAAAGATAAGAAGGCCATTAAGCCTAAGTGATAAGATGGTCATTAGTCATTTCCACTACACATAATGAAATAAAACATTTACTTTAAAAAAAATGGAAGATCCAATATTTATAGCATTAAAAATAATGATTTTTTTAATCCTCATTTTTGCATGTAAAATATTAAATATGAGTTCTGCTAGATAATAATTTGGAAGATCAAAACAACACTATACAATAACACATAATGAAATAAAAATTGAATATAAATTAGATAGATTACCATGATAGGTGTACAATATAGGCACATACATGTCCAATGTCAATAATACATAGATTTATGTGATAGTCATAAAAAAATTTACATCTACCAACATAGTATCTAATGTTGGTTAGATGTCATATGCACATATACAATGCCAAAAATACATCAATTTACATATAGGCATAAAAAAAGTACATCTCATGTGTAAGACATCCTATTCATCAAATAGCCTCTCTCTCTTTGCCTTCCTCAAAGACGACTCTCCTTGGGATGACCTGCTAGTATATGGAGACCCCTCTAATACCTTAGATTGATCCAAAGTTTGAATACAGGTCCTACACCCATAACTAGCTTATAGCTAAGCCTATTCAAATACAAGAATTATTATGAAATTAACATAAAATACATTCAAATAATTGTTTAAGAAATTAATTTTAAACTACAATAAAAAAATAATTTAAACATGTGCACTTACTACAAGCTTGTGATCCTACTCAATCTATTTTTCATGCTCAATAAAGTTAATGGTAGGCTTATCTATATAAATAGGCATCTCAAATATGGGAGGAACATGATAAGTTTCCCCAATCACCATCTGACTGGGACTATTAGTTATCATAGGATAACCCTACATACACAATACATTTATATAAGTTATATTTTCCCCAATTATATGTACTAAAATTATTAAAACAAGTCTATTTTTACAATTCAAAATTATAATAACTAATATATACCTCTATCAATGCCTATATAGATGACATTATAGTATCAATTCTTATGTCTGTATCAGCTTGTAGAGAGGGAGGAGTGTCTAATCCAGCCATCAACTATTCATGTAAATAAGGTTTCACTTAGTTTTATATAAAGTAAATCAAATCTTATATATGGAAACCAAAATGATCAATAAAATCAATTGTATATAAAAGATTTATCTATATAAGTACATGAATTCAATGACACATTATAGGAAAGAAGAAGACAATAATGCATGTGAAAATACACTTAGATTTGAATTGATAATCCATATATTGAAGTGTTAAGAGGAACAACCTTGTATCAAAACAAAAATTAGAGGATTAAAGTGAAAGGGAATATATAATATACTAGTTTTTTTTTTTTCATTGATATTATAAATATACTTAGATCAAGATCTTTAATTTATACTATATTACATGTTGGACTATATAGGTTATTGATTTATTACTTATTTAAAAATAGGGGTTTGAATTAGGTAAGGCATTAAAACTACTTCCTTTTGGATGAATTTTCAATATTACTAGATTATTTAGGGATATTTTAAATTATGTTTTAAATATGCCTACATTTGATGGAGTAGAGTGATGAAGTATGATTGGCTTCCTAAGATTATAGAGAAATTAATGACTAATTATTTGGACACACTATATATAATAGGGATATTATGGATTGTGTAGGTGGGGATTATTGTCCCATTGAGTAGATTCCTTTATAACTTATTGGGGATGTGTCATAAAATAGTTTAATTTTCCCACAAGTCCCTTGAGTATGGACTATCACTTTTAAGGTTATGATTAGGATACTAGGTTTGTCAGCTAAAGGTAGGGTTGTGTCCTTGATAGTGGATTGTGATAAACATAAGGTTGTTAATTGGGTGTAATAATTTGGTGATGCTGATGCACATAACATAGGTTTTAAGTATGGGGTAAGACTAGTGGGGGTGGAGTGGATAATTATCTTGAACCTATAAAATGATATTATAGGGATATTTTCCTCCTATTTGGTGGGAGACAAAGGGACATATTTCCTTTTGTATATATGGGCACCTATTTTTAGGATTATTGATGAGAGAGGATGGAAATTTTCATGGGTCTAAGAGGTGTTAACATATGATTATAGGGATATATATCAGATCATGAGGTTTATGGCTATGTTTATCAACAACCCTTTACTCATCATAGGTTAGGTGTATGATCACATGACCCATTACCAGTGAGGGTTATAGATTAAGATAATGGGGGCCATTAGGGCTTCTATTTGGATAGGTATGACACCATTTAGAGACTTTCCATGAGTTGTGGACACTTTAACAATGATATATTTGGTAGCTCTACTATATTAGGGTATTTTAGGATAGTTTGTGAATGAGGTGGACACTCTACTACCATTGTGGGAAAAATTAGGAGAGTACTAATTGGAGGAGTACATTTATAAAAACATCATGTGTAGGTTGAAATTATGGTAGGATGCCAATATTAAGTACAACCACCACCACTATATGTAGATACTTAGATGTAAAAGCAAGCATAGGATAGAGGGTGAGGAGATGATGATTAGGGGGAAACAAGGGTGAACATACACTTGTTAGAGAGGAACCAACAAGATATGAGGAGAATGCTAAGATGAGGTCCAATTAGGAATTATACCTAGACTAACATGAAGTTACCCAAGTAAAGTAGTGAGTTGGATTCTTTTTAGTTACTTTCTATGTTACTTTATAATTTATTAATCAATTATTATTTATTTATGTGACTCGAGATCTAATGGCTTATCTTGTTCTATGATTTTAGAGTGAATCACTTAGTGGTGGAGCATGATCAAAGAAACTTTGGTTAGGATTTTTAGGTGAGGATTATTTGAGCCTTGATGCTATTTTGGTGGATGTGGTTCTCCATGTGTGAATAAACAAGGATGCATATGTTTTTCTCCTTACTTATCATACATATGTGGAGTTACCTCATAATAAGAGAGAGATAGTTAGCCTAGAGGAAAATATGGATGGTTTAGAGTCTTAGGTGAATACTCTCAATGAGATTGATAGGGATGGGGGAGGTTAGGCTCCATCTAGACAAAAAATAGTGGGGGGTACATCACCCACATAGGTATAAGTAAGAGACAAAAAGTAGATAAATCATGTCCCACATCACTCATACACATTAGGACATTATCATAGGAGTAGGAGTAGGAGTAGGAGTAGGATCCCTAGGTATAACCTCTAGATGGGGACAACTACCTCTAATAGGACATTAGGGTCACACCATTGTATCTATTTAATGAAATAGGATAAAATCATTCCATGAGTGTGATTATGAACATAATGTTTAGCAAGAGAGAGATACCAATATATTATATGGAATATCATCCATTGGGGGAGCTCATGACAATGGTGACACACATCAAAGCTTGGATGGAATTACCCACAAACTAAATAAAGTGAAAAGGGTCTAAAATTAAATGGATGAATCTTTGTCATGGAAGTTGGCCCTTTGATAATAGGTATGAAAAAGTTCTTTGGGATAAGACATTTTTCAATAAATAGTATGGACATGTTATTTATTTTACAAATTTTAGATGAAGCAGCCTTGTGTTGGGACTATCAAGAAATAATTATGAATTTAGATATGCCCACAATCACTTGGGTGATGTTCAAGGAAAGACAACTCTACTATTTGGATATCTACTTAAATGATAGATTAAATGCATTCCATAACCTTTATAAAATGCCAATATTGAAAATGAATATAATCATATTTTTTAAACTTGCTTTGGTACATGGGATATATGTAAACAACTTATTTTTGCATATAGGTTGTGTTATTTTTACATTAATTCTTGAGAAGAGAAGTTACAACTTAGATGCAAAGAGCAAAACATATATGTAAAAAACTACAATCCTAATAAATTCAAAGAGAAAAAAATATATGTAAATATTTTTTACCTCTATATAGGTAAATGGTGTCATCCTAATAGAGGCAGATGTAATTATGGATGGCCCAACAACTAGACCTAAATATGAAAACAATGACTGTGATAAATAAAATGCTATAAATGTTGGCTATAATGATAAAGGAACCATCACCTCCTGTGACATAAAAATGACATATATATTATATTAAATTTCTATGTTAATTAATTGTTAGCTTAGAAATTAAATTTTTAAATATAACGTAAATTTAACATGACATTTATATAAAATATGCCTACATCTCTGTGGTGATTGATGTATGCATGCCAAATATGCATGACACAAACTCATCACTCATAAGAATATGATCTAAACCATCTAAACCACTAACACCATCATCATCAAAAGGTCTTGTGCACATAGATTCACATGAACTACAAGGGTGGGGTTGGGGTCGGATAGCCTATTGCATATCTATAACATCACTTTGTGAAAGCCTACTCGTATGTTGAATGAGTGTATTGATGAGTGAACTAATAACATGGAGAGTGTTTATCTCCTTGACCTATTAAACCATAGATGGAATATCAAGCTCAAAAGGCTTTTGGATATGGATCTATGTAGGTTGATTAGGTACATGATGTATACCTAGCCGATCCTATGTAAAGCCTTTTCCTTAGCCCTAAAACTCATTAAAATCAAAATAATTGGGAATATAGTTGAGGACAAACTCATAGTAGAGTTTCTTCAAAAAATATAATAGGACCTCATGGTTGTTACATGGTAGATAATCAAAGACCATCCACCATCAATCTAAAAAATTATTCATGATTAAGTTATGTATATAGTAATGGATAGGAAAATGTTTAGTAGTTACGAGAAATGAGGAATTGGTGGATGGGTTGATGAATAAGGTGCAAATGTTAGCTTTTGAAATATCCAAATTCTTAACTTGAAGGGCTAAAAACTTGTTAGCATAATATGCCCTACAAGTATCCCTATATGAGGTTCATTGGTCAATTTGACTCATTATAAAGTCAATTTGACCTAATAAGGTTTGTAGCGAATTAGCTAACTAGGTGCAGAGGGGGTTGGTCAAATTGGGATCCCTCATTCTATCAATTAACTCTTCAATTTCAAGTTTTTTTACTAAAATGTTTTCAATTAAAACCTATTGAGTACCAAGGGGTTTTAGGGAATTTTAGGAGGGTTAGGTGGAGGGATATGAGGAATAATAGGGTTTTGTGGAGGCTTAGGAGGAGGAGAAACCAAAGGGTTCTATGGAGGTTTGGGAGGGTTAACAAAATGGGCTATTAAAAAAATTACAATTAAAAAATATGGTTAAATAGGGAAGATTTTGATCACTTACCTCTCCTACATGGTGGCATCATCGATGAGTAGGTCTGTGGTGTGAATCTGGTAAGTATTTAACATTCTTTGGAGTCTTTTAAGTAGAATGTGATCACAGAAGCAAGGGTAGATCTAGGGAACTTAAATGTAAAAGTAGTAATTTTGCATTTAGGTTTCCATTTTTTATTATTTTTTACACATAAGTAACACAATCATGTTATTAACATGATCACATTATTATACATGTCAATAGCATGATCACATTAATAATATGATCATGTTATTTAATATAACATGTTTGTGTTATATACTAACACGATCATGTTATGTCTCAGTAATCTTGAGCTTCAATTTAAATAATGTAATCACATTAAGATCATATTATAGGTAATGTCCATGGAATTATCCCCCAACTCTGTGCACATACCCCACTTAATTCTCTAAGTACAACATTATGTGGAGTAAAATCCACATTTTTCCATTATAAAAATTTATAAATGGATAATAAGTTTGAAGAAATCTTAGGAATAAGGAGTAGATCATTGATTCACCCATCCTACATTCAATATTGTTAAAGCCTAAAAAATCAATTGATGATGAGTTTATCATGCCAATCTAGGAAATGCTACAATCAGAAAGAGAACTCAACATACCATAATAATGAGTTAGATGATTAGAGGCACATGAATCAAATATCCATGTATCTGATATGAGAGAATATGATCTATTAGAGAGAGATTTCCCTTTCTTTGTGTTAGAATAAGATGAAGGTGAAGGTACAATAATCTTGTGTTTTTTTAATGTTACTTCCAATGCTTTTATGTTTTGGTAACATATATACTTAGAATGATTTGTTTTTCTAAACTATGGATAAGGATCATAAACCTTCTTTTTCCTAAATGATTTTTTGGTTTTGCTAGAGTTATAAGGTTTAGAGGACTCAGTAATGGTATTTGAAGACTTGTTTGATTCTTTTGATTTATTATGAGGTCCTAATTTCTATTTAGGCTTCCATTTTAGCTTAGGATAATTTTCCACCAAGTCATGAATTGAGATAGGTAAGGCATCTAATGACATTAATTTTGTTTTTTCTTGAGATATCCTTTCATAGAATAGCTCAAAGGATGACATTTTAAATTTATCTCCTAGGGCATCCATAGTAAAATAAAAAGTAGTAAAAAATACATTGAATGGACCTTTTAACTTTCATAGAATCATAAAAATAAAATCATTATCTAATTTTTCTTTACCACCAAATTTTAATTAAGCTCTATGTTCTTGAAACTTTACCATAAATTCCTCAATTAAATGAAAATCAGAATGAGAGCAAGAAGTTAACTCTACATATAACTGAAACATTCTAAACTGACTGAATTTAATAAATAAATTTAAAAAAAGTTTTGATACATGTTTTGGAGTTTTGGCATCAGTGATGTGGAACACCCAATTGTCTAAAAATTCAAGGTGATTAAACTAAGAGCTTCAACCTACTTGAACAAATATAATTAGTTATCTTTTTATGAGGTGAATGTCAAAACAATGTCATCAAAGACTCTCCACAAGCCTTTGGACTAGAGAAATTACTACATTTTCAGTTTTTAGACATGTTAATTTGGCTAATTTAACAACTAAAATAATTTATTGTCCATTGCATAAGAGGAAGAAGAATAAGGAGAGAAAAACTATCTGGACATTTTTTCAGCAAAAAAACTCCCCCCCCACAAAAAAAAAAATCCATTGCCTTCTTACAAATTTATAATGTATAATTTTTTGAACAAACAACTCCCATTAAAAAATACTTGTCCACCACTTTACAAAATTACAACTCTCATTGTAATAAGGCTACCTTTATAAAATCCCCCAATAAAATTATAATACAATTCCACTTTACAATTTACCTCCAAAAAAAACCTTATCCCCCTTAAAAATATTTTAACCCATTTTAAAAAAAACTTTACCATAGTTTTGAAAATTCCAATTTACAATTTACCTCAAAAAAGACCTTATCCCCCTTAAAAATATTTTAACCCATTTTAAAAAAAACTTTACAAAAAGGAGTTTGGGGAAAATTTGAACCTTGGACCTCTTGATTTGAAGGTCTTATCAAAATAAATGGCACCAATAATGCTATGTAGCTTTACATGTGTTTAATTAAACAATATTGTATTTAGATTTGAGTCATATAGACTTATCACAAAATATAAGATCATACCTTTGACTTTGTTGATTAAAAAAAAGGGTTATTATAAATCATGATTTTGACAAAAACATAAAAAAACTTTGAGTGATAACTTGTTTCCAAACATGAAAATTTCAAATCACACATTGGGAGGAACCTCAAGTTTGGTATGGGAATACAACACAACAAGGATCATGATGTTACTATGGATTATAGAGAGGAGTGGAAAAATGGGCGAGGACTTAACATTTTGTACACCTGATCCTTATGCTAAATAACATATATGTATAACCAAGCGTAAACTAGTTAGAAGGTGACGTGGAACAAATATTGGATGGATTTAGAGCAATCCATTTAGTAAATATAGACCTAATTCAGAGTGAATATCAACGAACATTAATCAAAATAGACTAATAGGGTCTTTAAAGGAGCGTTTTGCTGTGAATAAGGAGAATGTGGATGATAGAGATGTGTCTATTAAGGTTAAACAAATAAACCATTGTCAATGATAGATGTTAAGAGGATATGATGGGTGAATATGTATATTTTCTATTTAATTAAACATAATAGGGTTACTTTAAAAAAATGTGTTAAAGGCTTGGACAATAGGTTGATCCACTCGATCAGAATAATCCCATTATAAATGTATCCCTTGTAAATTATCTTTGCTTAGCTCAAATAAATGGATGATAATTAAAAAAATACCATGCAAATATAAAAATGAAGTTAAATAGATATCCACCAAAAATAAAACTTCACCGTCTAAATTGATTAGGCAATTTAGAAAGGGTAGAACTCCATACAAGTCACCTACTGCAACTTACTTCAGGAATCAAATCTCTGCAGCTAGGAAGCAAAAGTTAAAATTTTCACCCCAACACCACAAATTTTAAAATGAAATACTAAACCAAATTGGGATTCTTATGCATGTTTGGTTCTATAATACGATATTGGAACAATGTGTAGGATATAGGTACGTATTAAGCTCTTCAAATCTGATAATGCATAATAACATAAGCTTAATACACACACTCATAGAATAATAGTTCACACACACATCAAAAGATTTTATTATTATTATTCACATTCATCCATACAAAGTAAATGCGAATTCACAAATATATAGGCTTACAATAAAGTTATCCATAGCTAAATAATAGCTCGAAAATCTTAATATAGGGGATAAGTCAAAACTAACTAAAAAATAAATACAATATATACATGACCAAATTTATTAAAATAAATAACTACTTAGATTTATTCAATCACTCACTAAATAAGATTAACTAGTTTATGTATGAATGTAAAATTTAGACTAGTGCCATAAATAAAAATAAAAATAACTATTTAGTGTGAACACTACTCTAACACATCTAAAGGTCAATTTTATTCACACGTGTGTTTTAAGAAACCACACATGATCATGTATTAATTTTAATATTTTATGGTAGATGATAGAATCAACTAGTACCATTTTGGATGATTTTGATGCTCATAAGTTATAGTTATAGTTATAATTTACATAGTCACAATCAATGTTTTTATTAGTTCTAGCCACTGTTCAATTTCACATAGTTAGATCATAGATAGTAAAAAGATAAGTATTTTGTATTTTTTATAGTTTATATACTAAAATATGATTTTACATGATATTTTAGTCTTATAAACTTTAAAAATACAAATCATATCTTAGCACTTCAGTTCAAGATGTTCTTAGTGCTAAAAGGCTCACATTCACCATTTCACTATGCCTAATAACTTATCCTATAGTCCGAACCTAATATTTTGATGACCCGAACTACCTATAGCTCACAATCTCTCTAAGACCTAAATTATATCCTACTATGATAGTTATATACCCTTACCAAATTGTATCCTATAGGTTACTACCATCAAGATTAGGACACTAGCATCGACATTAGTATCCCAACTCTGATGATAGTGTCCCTACCTTCCAAGTGGTCAAATTTAAAAATATTTAAACATATATGGGTTTACCCATGTGTTTATTTAACCCTCCCATGAGATAATTTGAAAAGGTGTGATATAAATACAAATCAAAAGTCATTCATTATACATCCAAGTAATATATTGTAAGCACCTCTTAAGCTCACACTACACTATTGAAAATCATTTACACAACTAATCTATGCTACCATATTATTTACTATTTTAAAATAAATCCTAGGATCAATATTATCATAGGTATGAAGCATTAAAATATCAACACATGCATAATATTTTTAAACCAATAAGATAGATCATTATAGGCACTCACATATATCATATTGCATAATTGTTCACACATAAGCCCACATAAGGGGGAGAACTATATCATTCTAAAACCATCTTCAGATTATATGGATATATAGGTAATGTTCATTAACAAAGGTTATTTGAGGTCAGCTCAACTTAATTGAGCCCATTAACCCTTATTTTGAGGTGGCATGCCAAGTTGGATGACTTAGGGTTTTGATAAAAATATTGATTCCAGGAACCTATGCATGTAGTCTAAATTTATAATGTATAAGAATATATTTATACCTAATAGTAACATGTAGTTGTTATAGAAAATATTTTGTATCATGATTGATCCGGGCAGCAATTTAGGCGACAATTCGGGTGACAGTTCCACCCCAATTGATGACGGAACTTCTGGGAGCCATAACTTCTACTCTATAGCTCCAATTGACTTGCTATTTGAACCACTGGAAAGATAAGAATGAGGGGAACATAATGAGATGGAAATGATATTTTATCAATTAATTTTTACCCTAGAAAACCTAATGGAAGTGCCCCAAATTTCAATTTTAGTAGTGCAGTCTTAAAATAATAAGTTTCTAAAAATAGTAATTCCTCGAATTCTATATTGTTTTAAAGCATGGAAGTCAAACCACTTAATCTTCCTCAATATTGGTGACCTTAAAAATCCTCCCCATACTTTAAAAATAGGTATAAATAAATATGTAATTTGAAATGGAAAATCAGACATCTCTTCCCAGAGATAAACATATAGCTTTTGAGTTTTGGATCAATGATTTAGATAAAAGTGTCGATTATAATGCCCATATCTTGATGGTAATGTCTAGGATGACATAAAGATAATTTTTAAAATTTGATTAATCAAGGTATAACATCAGTTTTTCTTATTATACACCTATATATGTTAGTTCTATTTGCACATCATTGAATAAGCTAAGTATTTTTTATCCTTCATATTAAAATTTTTTGAAGGTTGTTTAGCATTGTACTTATCTATATTTATCATGTTATCAAAATCAATATATTTATAAAAATAATAAAAATCTAAATTAATTTTATTGGTTTACTTTTAAAATAGCTTACTCCATAGTTGAATAGGATATCCCCCTAACCCTGTTAGGTCATTTATGATCCACATGGTATTTACTTAGTTTATTTATTATCTTAGTTTTTAAGATTAATTGATTTTTATTTATTTAGGTTAGTTGAAACCCATAAGGTATTTGGTTTAATTTTAACTTCCCATGAAATTTATTTAAGATTTTATCCATGTTGTAAATCTTATCTGAGAATAATAGATTTCTACTTCTGAGCCTACATTATCAAAATTGCAATGTCATCATTTATTTGACTATGCATTTTCTAATCCCAACAATGGTATTAGAGATAAAGGATAAATAAATTTCATGTGAAATCAAGTTTTTAGTCACATATAAGCTCTTGGAAAGAATAATAAAGAAAGGTATGTTGTTATGATCAAAACATTGAAAAATTAGTCAAATATTTAATTCTTCAAATACTTTTATTCCAATATATGAATGCCTTTGATTAAATAAACCTAAGAAATTGTTATGCATGACTATATGTTGGGAAAATCAGTAAAAATTTTAGCCATACTCCATTTAGATGCTTGTAAAACCCTATTTATTACTTTAAGCTCAAATTCTATCTAAGAATGCCAAATTAGCCACTTGTACAGGTTTTCAAAAGTTGAAAAGATTCTATCTAAGCATAGTATGGAATCATGAATTTGACCAAGATATATATGGAATTTTAAAAATTCTTTGAAGATATTAAAAACTTAAAAATCTAATTAAAATGACTAGGAAGAAATCTGAAACCCCTGCTTTGTATTTGTACAACCTCCATGGCATTTCAACCATCCTATAATTGATTTGTATGCAATTTATCATTTGGAAAAGTTAAAAATTCTAAAAATATTCATTTTTATGGCCTTATATAGATATGTTTAGACTTGAAATGATTTGTGGATATTTTTGGGAAAACATGGCGTCCATAGTGTGACTATGGTGTAGGAAAAGCTTGATAAAATATTATTTTCTTGAAATATAATGCTATCAAATAATATAGAATAGGATTAGGGTTTCATGGGCCTCATGAAGACTTAAATTAGTATCAATTTTTTTATTTTTCACAAATTTTCCATAGATAGGTTTAAAAAAAATGACATGGCAAAGTATTTTTTTTAAATTTTCTCCACATGAAATAATCAAGCTTAAATAACAAATCTTCTATTAATGACTTGTAAATTATTATAGAGAAATTGGTGATAAGGTTTTTTTAATTCACTTATAATAAAATATGTTAAGAGTTAAATTCATCAGATCATTTCATTTTGTCGTGTTTTTCATTGTGAACATTGCATTGTAACAATTTTTTCAACCAATTTTTATTTTATGCAAAGGTGGTCACGTGATTAGTCAATTTATAGGTTTTTGGGTGTTATGGACATAATAGAATGGTTTATTTTATGTTTTTAAAGTTTACATATATTATTTTCATTAAAAATGTCATGAAACTTATGTATAAAGGTGCATTTTTGGTAAAAGTTGACACCTTCAAGATAAAAAATTTCATTATATCACTTCATGTTTATGTTATCAAGGACCATCACATCCTTTATAGGTCTATCATGATCCTTGTGATGGATAAAGTCTAAGTGTCACACTAGAGGTTAGATGATGCATTGGATATTAGAGGACTATTACCCTTCTCTAGTTAGCTATTTGCTCAGATTTTGGGTTCAATGCTTGAATAGTAATTTTGGTAGTAGTGGTTTACTTATCTCAGTTCTAGTTTTAGATTTATATCCTTGATATTCATGACATGGAGTAGACATGATTATTTGATTTTGTTTTTCTCATTACACGGCTTCTCACCTCTCACTTAATAGGGAAAAATATATAGCATTTGGTTCATCTTTGATCAATCATCAGTGATAGTATGAGTTGATAAGGGTTACTATCACCAATAGTGTCAAGAAAAGGTCATCAACATTTATTTGACATTAGAGAGATGTGCCATACATATTATGGGTTGGTCACTTTGATGGGTTTTTGGGTGGAGCCTTATCTACATTGATATAGTTGGATAGGATTTGATTGGGTTCTACTTTAGTATGGTATAATGATCATAAGGGATGAATAGGCCTTGATCATGTCCATCATCCTTGTATGCCACAAATTGTAGGGTATGATTCTATATGGGACTAATTAGTTTTAATTAGTAACAAGATGTACAATGCACTAGTTGTGGTTGCTTCAAAGATTATTTGATGACTTTAGAGTCATTGCTCCTATTCTTTCATTTTCAATACCTGTTTCGATTAAGGGGGAGTTTGTTGGGTCATTTATGTTCCACTTGGTATTTAATTAGTTTATTTATTATCTTAGTTTTTTAGATTAATTTATTTTTAGTTATTTAGGTTAGTTGAAACCCATAAGGTAGTTGGTTTAATGTAACATTGCATGCAATCTATTTAAGCTTTCACCTATGTTATAAATATTATATGAGAATAATACATTTTTACCTATGAGAATACATTATAAAAATTAAAATGTAATCCTATATTTTCCTATGCATTCTCTAATCCAAAAAAACCCATCCAAAAAGGGTTAAACATTTTTTCAACACAACCTTTAAGTCTTTTTGTATAACCATAACTTGCCATACAGTTTTTAGCCTTTTAGGGATTCAAATTTAATTTTGATTTCTTGATCATGTTGGAGTATTTGATATAATTTGTATGTATTTATTTTATTATTCTCATCTTATTCTTTAGAACATTTAAAATGGATAAAAAATAACATTTTCCTCCTCTTAACCCTATAGAGCGTGATAACTACTTTACCTCTAACCAATTCCATGTTATCACTACTCTAAGAGGTAAGGTATCCCATATAATATTACCACATGAAGGTAGCCAATATATCATTCCTAAAACTAATCCAACTCCCACATCTATCTCTATGTGCATACTAAATACAAAGTACCTAGGGTTTGTGCTTGTGAAGCCCTCAATGATCAAATCATGATTTTGAAAAATTTAATAGAATAGTTTTAAAATAAAAATTAGCATTTTAGTTCAAAGATCACATCATTGGAAAATCATGTCACATATGCAAAGAATCCATAATGTGTTAGTGTTAATCATGGATTTGTATATTCAACTAGTAATGATATGCCTAACAAGACTTCATATCCAAATGTGAAGCTATAATAGAATACATCTACAACAAGTGTTTCAAAAATTATACAAAAGGATAATAGGAATTCTATTACTACATGTAAATGTATCACAATAGGGTTTTAATAGTGTTGAAAACACTTCTCATTTCAATATTCAAAGAATAGTTTTCATGAGTTGTTGGCTATGATCTTCCTAAGATATGTGGTAAAGTAGCAACTAAGCTATATGATAATTTCATAAAATGATTATGTAAGTGGTTATTGGGAGTAACTATGGTCCTAAAATTATGAATATGAATGTTATTTGAGCTAATTTTAGTGAAAAATGATCAAAATATAATCTAGAATGAATATTTACAATGAAAAAGTAAACTAAAGTGATTTGATCAAAAAATGAGAAAATAGGTAGGGTAAGGAAGAAAGAGATGTTTCTGAACATCAGTTCAGACATCTTGGCAAAGCTTGAATTTCATCAAAGACATGCATCTTAAAACTACCATATGACATGAAATTTCCATATAGTACAGATCTTATCATATACTAGGCAAATGTCTAGGTAAATTTGGAATATGCAAATTAGAAATTAGGTTCACTTTAAATATTTACTTAAACAAAAAAATTGTATTTGCACATCTTCTAGAAAAGCAATGAAATTGAAATAAATTTAAAAACTTTCAATAAACCTAGCGTAAATCTCAAATTAACAACTCTACATAAACATATGCACATCTATAATTCATCAAAGCAATTCAATTCTAAACATCAGAACAGATACTTGAAGAAGCATCCATGATAACATACAAACAAACAAAAATGAGATAATCTTTGCAAAATTCCCTTACTTGTATTACTTTATCCAGAATTTACAAAATAATTTTTACTCTAAAAACTTCTTCCTTTACAATGATAATACCCCCTTTTATATATTGAAAGATAAAACTATGGGGTATGCCGATTAGCCATTATCAAATGGAAATTAGACAAGCTTCCTTTTAAAAAAAATTTAGAACAAATGATACTTTTCAAATGTGACTAACTTATTAATCCATATGCATTACATATTGCACTTGATTTTATAAAATAGAATATTATTTCAAGTGATTTACATAGTTTTAATACAAAATAATAATCTAAGTTAACTTAATTGACTTTGAGATGCGTCTATAGCTATAGGTTTTTTATTTTGTGTCAAAATATTCATGGACATGTCATATTGTTCATCAATCAACTTGAGATTTATGATTGGCTCCAAGAATAGCTCCTCTATTTGCCCTATTAAATCCTTGAAGATTTCATCCATTCTTCCCATGGCTTATTTGATGCTCCAATATACATTTGTTATTAGCCCCTATGGTGCCCTTGATTCTATATTTGACCTACTTGATGAACTCAGTGGCTCTCTACTAAAATTCTCCATAGCTTATTAGGCCTACTGGATTAGGGATGGTTGGATCCTTGATCAAACCTCCAAGTATATGAACCATTCTACCTTCTAATTGTTTGAAGTCTTTTGAGATATTTTCCATGCCTTTTGAACACTTATTCATATCTTTGATCTTCTTCATCAAGATTATCATATCCATATTCAAGTGTGATGGGATGACTATTTTAATCTCAAGGATCTAGTTCATTAATATCTTGATCAATATCTTTATTTTCTTATTTGAGGCTTGCCATTGATTAGCTTGGTTCATAGACATGGTATGTTTTTTGTTCACCATGTTCAGTTTAGACCTTATTACTTCTAAAGAACTGAATGTATCATAGATAATTATCTCAAAGTTAGTAACAATACCTACTAGAACTAATAGAATGGATTGCTCTTCCAAATTATTCTTCTCTTATTTGAACCCTTTGATGGTAGCTTGTAACCTTTATGCCTAGGAGTAATCAATCTCTAGAACATCTTCCTCAAATATGGGATCTTCCCCTAGTCTAATCTCTCTTATGGGTTAGATGAACCAAAGGTTCAACCTTTTGATGTATAATATTCTATCCTTTTTCCATGAAAATTTTCTTAGTGACCCTTTGAAGGCATATAGTAATTGGATCATATCTGACTTCAACTAAACATTGGCTTACATGCTTTCTTGGCACCTTTGCTTATACACCAACTATTTGACTTAGAGTAGCCAGTCTACTTTCTTCTTCATCTTTTAATGCTAAGATATAAGACTTCAACTCTTATTGTATAGGGATGTTTGTAGTGTTTACTAGATCCCATGGATGATATGTAGAAGGTAACTTCTCCATTCTTGGTTCATATATGAACCATTCAATTATAACTAGTCCATAGATAGGATTATCTTCACTAAACAAGTTGATATCCTTCAAAGGTGGTGTCATATCCACTTTAGATTTCTTTGCCTTTGAGACAATTGAAGTCTCAACCTTCCTCTTGGGAGGATCAATGACTACCAAGTCTAATGACTTTTATTTTCCTTTTTCTTGTTTGGCTTCCTCATTATTTGCCTCTTTTGCATATGTGTCTAATTTATATGTGATGGATAGCATTCTCAATGCATCCTCAATAGACTCCCTAGGATCCAAATCTATCATATGAATTTACTCCTATTGAGTCAAATCTAATTATGTTGTTCTATAAGACTCAGGGGTTAAGGAACTTGAATCCACTTCACTTGATCTCTTTTCTTCATGGCTATGCTCTATTTGTATATTTGTTGGTGGAAGCCTATAATGACCAACATCTACTAAATTATATTTCCTTGAACCAAATTACCATCTATCTTCCATCTTTTTATCTATTTGCAATATAGATTCAAGATTTATATTATGCTCGTTTAGCCTTCTAACAACTTCATAATAGGTGGATACCTTAGTATACACAAAGTCAAATGCACTAGGTTCATGATCATAAGGTATAGATAATATACCTTTGTTCTTCAAGTGATCCTTTACTCTACCATTAGAATACCACTATGTTTGGTCATCTATCTACAAATTGAAGGAAACCTTATGTTTTGAAGTAGATTCAATTTGATCCCATTGTCTGAAAATGGTTCTGCCAATTGTCATGGGAAAACCATGTAAAAGTCCCTTCCTCTTTATCTTATAGATTCCATCTATTCCATTGAAAAATTGATATGACACTTATTATTTTGCAAAATTATCAAGCATATGTACTGGTAATTTAAGGGGGGCACTTTGGGTTCCCTCAATTCTGATAACAGTGTAATCAAGATATAACTAGATATATGCCATTACCTTAATGGACTTATTGAATTGAGGAGCTATCCTTATCATGGGGATACTATTGATGGCTTGGCTCAATATAGGATATATACAGTCACATATGAATTGGATATGGTCCCTATATTTGTAAATATACAATTTAGAATAGTATTGGGACATAGTTTGGGTACCTTTGGGAGATCACTTTCTTTGGTTGGCAATCTTGGTTATGGCACATATGGAATCTAGTAGATATGACATCATGAATAATTCATTTCTCTTTTTTGTTTTAATCCCAATAATATGTATGCTTAGTAAAATTCTGATGATATCACTTAAAGGGGGCACTACCATTTCCTCAATAATGAAATATACAAGGGGCACCCATATAGGTTCTACATGTGTAGTATGTGTAAATCCATACAACTTTTTCAACATGGTCATGACCATTATAACTTTTGGTCTAAGTTGACTCATAGTGATATTATTGTTTGGATCTACAATGATCTTATTACTTGCTCCTAACCATTTTACTAAGATGTCCATCATGGTATGTTTCTAGGCCCATGCATTAATGGAGGTAAGGTCTATTTGGGGATTATGTAGCTTATATTAAGATGAAATAGGAGATATATATGCTATTTTCCTTAGACTAAGTTTATGAAAGAGCATACCTTTAGCATTTTTATCATCTTTAAGCATAAGACTTGGGTCATCAATACAATACAATACCTCCAGTTTAGAGGTATCATAATGGAGTCCTATTAATTGAATTACCACAATGTCATCATATAGTCTCTTCACCAAGAGTATTTTTTCTTCTTCATTGGTTATAGCTACCTGGTTCTCAATAGTCTAGAACAAGCTTGAATATTTATTATCTCTTGTATTCAATGATGAAGCTACAAACTCTATATTTTAATATTATACCCTCTACATCTGATGATAAATATAATTCAAATACTTTCTTTGAGGTAGGCCCATAGGTTGTCATTTCTATTATTATGATAAAATTATCAACTTGTGAATTTTATGAACAACTTAGATTATCAATATCTCTGTGGTTCAAAATAGTGAATACATGAACAATTTTAGGGATTTCTACACATTTTAGGATTTTAAAGTGTTTAACTGAGCCTTAATAGTGGTATATGAGTTTTAAGTATGAGATTTGGTGAGTTAGATCATATTTTGATCTTGTATTTATACCTTTGCATGCTCAGGTCCATAAAATATCTAAATATAACATGTATGCCTATGTGGCATTACCTTGTCATGTTGCCTATTTAATTTTAAAACATGACCATTGTCACTTTGGACATGTGTCATCATCTTGTGCCTCTTATAACTTTATTAAATTATCTCTATCGATCTCCTTAGGAGTCTCCTAACTTTGACTTTGAATGTCGGCCATTGATCTTTGATATGCATCCAAATCCATGATTCTTGGTAGTCCTATAGGATTTATATGTACCTTACTATGAATTTCCATCTAGTTAGTGTTTTTATTCCATATGGAAACCTTGTATGCAATCTAAGCTTCTTGACCTATTAACTCCATTCATACCATCGATCTTAATATGTTAGATTGAACTCATGACATCAATATTTGATCTGCTCAATTAAATGAGCACCTTTGATCTACTAAACCATATGATCAAATGCGTGCCATTTATTTAATTCTTATTCATAAGATTAAACATGAACCATTGATCTGCATCTAATTGACCATGATTGTGACACATGTCACCCTCACATTCCTTCTCAAGATCCTTGACTTATTAACCTTGTGTTCACTATTAGATCTTCAAATGCATGATTGAACATGAACCATTGATATTTGATATTGAATTATTGACTCTCAGTCTTTAACACAAATCATCGATCAACATTTATACATTTAAATATGCACCATTGATCTTGATCTAAGAGACTTTTGACTTATTGATTTCGGGTGATCATCCATGTATTGTTGATATTTGATCTAATTGAGGTTTAAAAACTTGGCATCTTCATGTTCAATTCATACTTATGAATATTAAAATAAAAGGATAAGTGATTGAGATATATAAAGACTTAGTATAAATTTTAGACTTAAGATTTTAATGAATTAATAAACTCAATCAAGACTGAGGCTAAAATTAAACTAAGGCTAAGGTGAAATAAAGTGACCCATTGAAAATATGAACCCATTTTATTAAGAACTTATGATAAATTAATTTATACTAATTTTTTGAACATTGTTTAAACTTAGATTCAATTAATCAATTAAGGATCAAATTAATAATAAATCATAAAGCCATGAACACTTGTTTGTTTTAATGAAGATCTATTGATCTTGTAAGATGGGAACATGGGCAAAATGTTAGACACATTAGATAGTATTAAATAAATCTTATTTATATCATGTCAATGTAAGCTTAATAAAACATGATGGTCAATAATTCACTTTGATCAAGTTGAACACATAATTTATAGCACAATTTGCAAAAATTGAACAAGGGTCATCATTTTTTAAAAATAGGGGTATGTTGACCTCAACAAGTTCAAGGGATATTCTAAGGGAAATTATTAAAAACAAGTTGATCAAAATACCTACTCTACATCCTCTAAGGAGATTAAAGTACTATTGTGCACATCATAGATTGCATGGGTATCATAAAAAATGTGATTTGGCTTTGAAAATAAATAAATACAAAGGATGATTAATAGTGGTGATCCTATCATTATACATCAATCAAACAACCCACACACATTATGAGTGCATCTCCCAAAGCAAAAGTGTAAAAAGATAAAATATGGATAACAAAGGATTATTAAAATCAAAAAAGTTACAATTGAAAAAAATAGAGCAAGAAAAGATTTAAAAATCACAATTATATCAAGAAAAGATTCAAAATACAAAAGTAGAGAAATAAATGTTATAAAAAGATCAAGATGAAAAATCAAAATTACAAAAGTCACAATATAAAAAGGAAGAATTATAAAATCAATGTATTATAAAGGTAGTGTTAATAAAAATGAAACTAGTGAATCAAATTCAAGGTACAAAAAAAAGCATTCAAAGTAGTGTTTCTAAAAAAAGAGGTCAAAAATCAAGATTCTCTTAAAAAATATAAAGTTTAAAATATGGAGGCATGATATAGATTCATGCACATTATACTATCTTTCAAATTCAATGGGAATGATATATATTCATGCCCTATTTTCAATATTTCTTGTTATCTATTGACATAGAAGCATGGATAAACTCCATTATCTTTCGATCATGCATTAAAGAGTTAATGAACAAAGTGATAATTGAATATACAAGTCACTATAATGTTCAATTGAATTAAAGTGCATAATTAATAACTTAGAGGTTTAGTATAACTATTGACTATGAATCCATTATGTATTCCAACACATTTCACATCTTGGGGTTACAAAGACCAAGTTAGCATAATTTGAGGTTTTTTTGTTCCTCACTTGGTTCTTATTTTATGTTTGTGTTCAATCCTAATTGGGGATTGATCACCCTTAATTAACGTTTGGGTAATCTAAGGAACTAACCTTTCCCAAGTGCTTTATGTGAAGCACCAATTCTCCAATGCTTCAATGAATCCTCTCCAAGAAAATTTACAAGAACAATATTAGTTTCACACATACATGTGTACTCACTCCTTGTTATTTTCAATATTGCCAAATTCAAGTTACATTTCTATTTTCAATTTCACATAAGTACATTAACTAATTTTACATCATTATAAGATTTTATATGGAACATATTGCATGATTTAGATCTTTCTCCTAAAGGCAAAGTGTGTTGTACACACTTAGGTATATATTTTATTATACTCAAGTAATTTCATTTCGAGACTAAAGTGGGGAAAATATAGTCACTCAAATTTGGTTGTGAATACTTGATAATGTTAGATTTGGTTCACTTTCAATTAAATTTAATTGAGAATTTAATTTGGACCCATTTCACCACATCACTCTATCCTAATCACTTTTACAAACGTATTCCTTTTGGATTTGCTATCTTACACCTACATAAATGTTCTTAATTAGTAAAATTCCCTCTAAGAATCTGTACAGACATCCTGTATTTCAATTTTCACATCTTTCCCTTCAATATAATATTGAGAAATATATGATAATATTAGTCATTGGTTTTAACCCCTATGGGTTGATCATGTCCTTCACCCTAGTAAAAATCACTTTTTAAATTTAGACCCTCCCTTACACATCAGTCCCTATTTTTAGGATATGTAGCATATGGATTCCCCATTTTGGATTGTTATAAAGGTACATCTAATTCATTTACTATATAACTTGGAAATCACTTGGAAATTTTAATAGTGAGGCACACTTATATTTTTTCACACTGAGCAAAGATTCCCTATTCTTTTTGAATTTGATTTTAATCATCTAAAGCAATCTCTAGAAAAGTTAAGAACTTGTTTTATCCAAGTTAAGAAAAAAATCATCAAATATTCAATCCATATATAGATGTATTCATGTATGAAAAGGAATAGAATTGCACAAACTACTCTAATTGGGAGAATTATGTGGAATTGATTTTCCTCTTTGAAGTATTGGATACATAGGAATTGATTAATCATCATGGGGATAATTGGGGCCAACTCAGCCCATTACATTCCCATTTTATTTATTTTCATGTTTTTGGCTATTAAGAGCTCTATTAGGGTTTTGATTATGAATAAGTTATTTTTAGGTCATTTTCATGTATTCAAAGGTCAATTTGCTACACATAGGCATGTTTAAAGTAACCATAGATGATCATGCATTGATTTTGTTATTTTTTTGGTTTAAAGATAAAAGCAACTAGTAAAGGAAAATAGTGTTAGTTGATCCTATCCAATTTTTGATGATCTTGACCCTCATTAGTTATAGTTTTAGTTTAAATAGTCACAATCAGATTTGTTGATCAGTTTCAACCACAGTTCAATTTTTTACACTTAGATCATAGATAGTGAACAACTACATCTTTTATATTTTTCATAATTAGTCTTGTTTTATTTGATTGTGTTTCATTTATTTTGGTACTTTGATTTTATTCTACTCATTTCAATTTATTTTACAAAATTTAATTTCCCTCAAATCAGTTTATCTTAATCAAGATCAATACACCTATTGATTCCAAATTATGATAAAATAATAACATAAAGTTTGTAATCATCAAATACTCCAAAAGAGAATAGTGGAGGAAACTAGTGAGATCAACCACCTTAAAGATAGAAGATTTAGATGAGTTAATATACATAGTGATGAAGGTATAATTTGGGTGTGTAGCATCTTGTGTCAGAATAGTACCCTCAAAATTGTTTTTTGGAAGATGACCCATATCTAAAAAGGAACATTAAATAACTTTGCATTATAATTTTCAATGTGATGGTAATTATGCATCCAAATATCAAAATTTTAGTAAAAAATAATCTTGTTTAGAATTATTTTATTCTTTTTAGTTATTTAAAGTATATCTAGGTTAATGTTTTGGTGTGTCTTACACTTACAGTTTAATTAATTTAAATAATCTAAATAAATGGCAATGTTTAATGAAAACTAAATTAAAAACCTATGACTCTATTTAACTAAGTGTAGTTGGTAGTTGTAAATGGAAACCAAATTTGGTTTTTTTCTTTTGCAACAAATGTGAAACCTATTTTTTCAAGTAAATGAACTTGTAAATGTAAGTCCTCATAAAAACATCAAGGGTGCTTGGCAAGGCACTTGATTTATTGTAACTTCTCTCAAGTTGAATTTTTTTTATTTTTTTGGCATAAGACATGATTTATCTTTAGTGATATTGGATCTCATTCAATAAACTTATAAATTACATTTTTAATTATTTTTTCTCTCAGAACATTGGCTCTCCACCTCAATAATTTATTAATACATATAGTTTAAAAAAAGATAAATATACATTATTGAAAAATGATATTAATATTTATTTATTAATATAATCTCAACCAAACCATTAAAAAATGATAAATATTTCATGATTTAGTGTACCCCAAAAATCTATGTATTTTACCTGACAAAAAATCTCCTTGTTAGATAACCAGGTTAAGTAAAATCGTATGGATGCATTCAAGGCTAGTTTACACTTTGATTGTTTGGATTTTGATTTCCTATTTTATAAAAAGAGTCTCTAAAAACAAATAGTCACTATGCATGTGCCTTCTTATCAACAACTCTGAATGATTAGAAAAGTTAAGTTGTATAAATTTAAGAAACACTAGAACCAAATATTTTAGTTGGCATTTAGAAGTACATTATTTAGTCTATTATAAAATAATTAATAAAATTATACACTCCATTTTCATTTTTCATATAAATTATCTAATAAGGGTAAGTGTGTAATAATTAATGCTGATTAAATAATTTCCATAAAGATATTAGTTATTAGTTTTTCTGGGATAGATTAGGTAATATGAACACTTACCTAGAGTTACAATAAATTGAGATAAAAAATATTAGAGAGGTTCCAAAATATAATGGTAACCATCCCATGAGAAGAAAAAACAAGGTGAGACAAAATACAAAGAGAGAAAGAGAGCCTTGCTACAACAAAATGGGTTATAGACACAACAACAAAGCAAAGAAAATAAAACGTAAAAAGAGCTAGGCCTATCTATGATAGAGCATGATGTGAGTTTATTTGTTTCTTGGTTTTTGAAAAACCTCCCCCTCACTTCCTTCTAAAGGAGAAATTCAAATAGAAAACTTAAGGATACACATCAAAAATGAAGTGAAAGATCAATAAATATTTTCTCCCCTCATGCTTGCCAATTACCAAAGAACATGTTTGGAATTCCATAAGATCAGATCAAATCTAAAATCCATCATCAAATATTTTTATAAAAATTACCACCATAAATATTAATTGATGTAATCAAACACTTCAAAATAGGGCCACCTTATTACCTCATTATCCATGATTTCAACCTCAATTTGATCCACTCCCTAATTATACAATAAGTTTGCATGTTCATTTGCTTCATATAAATAATGTTATATAGACCAGGCTTCAAATTCATCCAATTAGAACCACACAAATCCAATTTTTTTTTAATACACCATGAACATCCTTGATGATTTTGAATGGCCTTAACAATTATCATGGAGTTTCCTTTGATGATTAATTTGTCAATCTTATATTGTCAATCCATTTGGATGCATAAGACAACTACCTGAGCTTCTACTTTGTTATTAGTTTCATCAAGAAACCTTGTAGACATTTCTCAAATTAATGAACTTATGCAATCATAGATATAAAAACCTACCCCAAAAACTCTAGAATTTATGTGTGCCACCCCATACAATTAGTTTGAAAAAACATCTGAAGGGGTCCATGTAATACTAAAGCACTTTAGGGACTTGTTTCTTGACATGGTCACTCCATTAATGGGAGGCACCTTGACTAAAATATAATTGTGATGAAAAAAAATATCCCAAGAGGATAGGTTAGAATTATGTCTCCTAATCTTAGAGTAAACCACCTCTGAAATGGAGACTTCAATTTTAGAGTTACAACTATCAATGAAGTGCATGAATCAAAAGATACCCCTTGATTCCTTTATTTTTAGATGTTATAGATTAGTATGGCTAGGCTTACAATATAAAAGGTTATGAAGGTGTCACACTCATGTCTAGTGTTCCATGAGGAAAGGACCATTGAGAGAGATAGACCTTAGGCCCAACATCAATTGAGTTTTAAACATAATTAGTCTAGGAAAACAATTATAAAGGGGTAAAACAAAAGAATGTGGTCCACTATTTATTTAGCCTGACCACAAAGAAGATATTTTTAAGGGCCATACCACCCCATTTATTTTATCTAATCCTAAGTAAGAATTTTATGTTGAGAAGCCATCCATGCAAATGACCCTACCTTCTGCAAACCTTTATTGTTCCATCAAAGTAATTTAATCCTAGGGTAGCTTTCTTCTTTAGAAACTACCAACTTGTATCCCATGTTGACTTTATAATCACATGATTTGGCTTTGATCCATAAAATTGAGTCCTTTTTAGTGTTAATAAACATATTATACATCTCCAAGAGTGAAGAATGAAGGGCCTTTTGATCACTTGGGATTTATACATTATTAAAAGCTTTCCATTTGTACAATGACCCAAGTCCCAAAACCTTGAAATCAAGATAGTTATTTACATTAAATCCCTAAGAAGAATATAGGATCCTTAAAGAATCCATCAATTCCCTATATTCCCTAAGGGGTTTGTGCCTATTTTGGGAATCATCCTAAAATGTTCCCTTTTTGTTATTACTTATGATCTAGAAGACATGATTAGAAATCAAGGGTCTACAATGGAGAAATACATTTTAAATATGAGATCCTGATGGGGGAGAGTTTGCAATAATAATAGCTAAATTTTCCAACAAACATAAATACTTGCATTACAAAATTGAATTATTGAGAGAATTGGGATTAGATAAAACACCCCATAAAAGCTTGGCCCCCAAGGCTAAATTTTGTTACTCTAATTTATTCATACTCATTCAATCCATTAAATTAGATTTGATAAGCCTCTCTCAGCTAATGAGGTGAACCTTTATTTTATTTTGTGTCCATTTCCAAAGAAAATCTATACAAATTTAGTTGATGTTTTTTAGAACCATGGGGGGCTTGAGAACTGAAAGAAGATAAATGGGGATGGAAGATAAAACAAACTTAATAAGGGTTAGGCATCCATATAGAGATAATAAATTCCCTTTCCAAGAGGATAGTCTATCTCTTAGTGAGCTCATTAGACTATCCCATAGGTTTGCTTCACCTATTCTAATAAAAAGTGAGACACCTAAATACTTGGCTAGGAGTTTGCCAAACTTAACATTGAGAAATTATGCTAAATGTGGTTTTTTTATAATAAGCACATTAACACAAAAAGATTTTATTTTCCCTCATTCATATCCTGACATGAAGTTTTGGTATATTCATCAAGGATTGTCCTAAAAGTATTAGCCTCTCTAATGGATGCTTCCCCAAATAAGAAAGTGTTGTCTACAAACTTTTGGTGCATAATGTTGTCCATGTCTTCCATTACATAAATACCCTTAATTATACCATGTTATTTTTATACTTTAATTCTTATTCTTAAATTTTCTACCATCAGAATAAAGAGAAAGGGAGAGAGTGGGTTTCCTTGTCTAATCTTGTGGTTAACTTCAAAATAACCAAATGGTCTACCATTTAAAAGAATGGAGTACATTATAGTTGAAATGAATTTGAATATCCATTCACAATATCCTTTATCAAATCCAAGATTTACTAAACATTTCATGAGTAGCCTCCAATTTACTTTGTCATACGCCTTACTAATATACAATTTTATTAACATACCTTTTTTTCCTTTTATGAATCAGTGAATAGAGAAGATCATGAACCAAAATGATGCCATAATAAATGTACCTACTAGGGATGAACACTCCTTAATATATGGAGATGAGATTAAAAAAAATTAAAGCCTTTAGTATGAAATAAATAGCCTCAGTGATAATTTTGTAAATTTTATTGCAAAAAGTGATGGGCCTAAAATCACTAAAAGTGGATTGATTAGCACCTTTGGGGATCAAAGAAATAAAAATTTTATTGATTTTCATGTCTACCTTCTTGTTGAATCATGATAATTTAAAAATTTCCATTACCTCCTTTACAAATTTGGGCCAAAAAATTTAAAAGAAGCCTATCAAAAAGCCATCTGGTCCAAGTGCCTTATCATTTTTCATGACATAAACCACTTTTTTAATTTCATCAATTGAGAAAGGAGCCATTAAGAAGTCATTTTTATATTTGGAGACCATGCAATTATGTTTCATAGCATGTTTTCTTAGGATTTAATATCTAATATTATGTCACAAGCTAAAATATTTGTGAAAAACTTCATTGCCTCCCCTTTGATTTTTGAGTAAATCTCTGATTCTTGCCCATATCTATTCTAGATTCTAGATATTATATTGCTATTTATTTATGCCCTCATCAAGTTTTGAAATAATTTTATATTTTTATCTCCATATTTTAACTAATTTTCATAGGATTTATGTTTCCAATAAATCTCCTCAGATTGCTAAAACTCTTCCAATTCAGATAAAAGAGTTCGCTCCTTATTTTACAAATATGAATTTATATCAAATGTTAGGAATAAATGATTTAATGATTGAAGATAAAATTTCACTCTTTTGGCCTCTTCAAATATTTTATAAAAATGTGTGACATTCCATTGTTTTAAATAGTTCTTGAGGAAGGACAAGTTTTTAGTAAAAACATGGATAGAGTTGTCATCGATGTTAGACAAAGCATTCAACCAATACTTAACTATTTCAAAAATTTGTGGATATATAAGACACATTAATTAAAAATTGAATGGGGATAAGGTAAAAATATAATATTCAACAATAACCCAGTCTACTAGGGCATGGTCTGATCTAGATAGTAGGAGGATGCTTCTTTCAAACACCCAATTAGAACTAAGACAATTTTAATTGATGAGGAAATAATCTAGCCTTTCAAAAATATTGATGAATACTTTTCTTATATTTTTCCAAGATAACAAACCTTTTTGGGTAAATACATCAAGAAGTTCCTCCCTATCTATATAGAAAAAAATACCTGATGATATTGTATTGGCCTTTTTAGGCCTCCCTGCTTGTCACCAAAATTCAAAGTGGCATTGAAGTCCCCTCCCATCATACTTTTTTCATTCAGGTGATCAGAAATTAAATAAATTAATCACTCCCAAATTTTTTTTCCCTTCCACATTATTTTTCCCATAGACATTAAAAAAGTAAAAACTAATATCCAAAGATAAATCTTTGATTTTACTCCACTGCCAATTTATGTCATGATTCAATAGGGTTATATCCACCCTGGAAGGATTATAGAGTGTTGATAAACCACTAGAGGCACTAGATGCATCCAAAAACCATCACTTAGAGTTAGACCATTCTTGATAAAAAATAATCTTAGCTTTAAAAAAAGGAGTTTGGTTTCCTGAAAAAGAACTATATTTGGTCTTAAAGGTGAAATTTGATGCTTGATCATGCATATTTTGTTAGGAGTGTGGAATACCATAAAATTATAAGAGATGAGATACATGATTCTAGTGAGGGGATTTCCACCCCTCACATTTCTAAAGCATAAACATTAGTGATTTATTTTTGGTCACTCAGTAGACCTTGTTCCATGAGTTTCTCCACATTAGGTTTGCAACATTTTTTTGTTCTTTTTACCACAATTGGGAGTTGAGATGGGGCAAGAAGTATAAGAGATGAAGAGGATTTAATTTGATCACATATCCCAATTTAAATCACTATCAAAGTTTTTGAGGTGGTTTTGATCATAGATTTGAGGGATAATAGAATCTTGATTCAATGTCACCAATTTTTTAGCTTTTATTTCCTCCAAATAGCCTCTAAATTCTATTCTATTCTCCATCACCCCAAAGTTTATGGTGACCATATATTCCATTTTTTTAATCTCATTTTATATCAACTATTATGAATAAGGGTTAGATAAAGAGATGGTATTAAACATGTTAATATATTTATTGACTAGTTTAACCATTGCTTCACACATGTTTTTGATTGAAGAGGGCTCCAATCAATTGACAAGCAGTTGGGCTTGAGAGTGAGAAGATAGTTCAAGAGGAAAGGTTAGGTTATTTTTGAACCACCCTCTATTATTTATTTTGATAAAGAGATATGAGGGTGGGTAATGCTTAGATTTCCAAATTTATTTTTTGAAGCAAGCATTCTTCAAAACCTTGGAGGGTTTCTAGGAAGAGAAGTTATTTTTTATGTGACCAATTGAATGACATTTGTAACATAGAAATGGGATCTTCTCCAAATCAATTTTTTGGATACATTCTATCCCAAAGGATTTTGTGATGATCAATTTAGGTATATCTATTTTTAGATCTAGAGACACCTAAATTTGGCCACCAATGGCTTCATATCTAACTTTAGACCAATTCCTTCCAATCATTGAATATCTAGCCCAAAAATATCTATTAGTCTCTAATTTGGATTCATAACCTTGTATTAAATCAATTTAGCCTATTAAATAAATTAAATAAGGTAAATACACACATTGAATTAATCAAAATCAAACAAATGACTAACTGCCTAAAAATAACTAATTAACTTGCACACCCTAATCAAAATCAATTAGAAAGTTAAATCAATTTCAAATCTTAATTGAGTTCACCCATGAGCTAATAAATCAATTAAATCAATTACTAAAATTCAAGAGAAACTTATCTTTGTGAGTTGTCACTTTTGGAAAATATCTTAGAAATATGCCAAACTCAACCAAAGTTAATAAACTCAACCATGGTTGTGAGTTGTCACATTTGAAAAATATCTAAAAGAATATCCTAGAAATATGCCAAATTCAACTAAAGTTAATAAACTCAACCATGGTCAGATTTAACCCATTCTAAAGGATTTTACAGCCTATAAAAGCAAGACTTGATCTCTTCATTTTGGAAACTCAATCAAAGTAGAGTTATAATTCAGGAATAGATTCATGAAGCTAAAAGCCTAGTGTTATAATGTTGAAATCAAGCCAAGTCATATAAATCAAGCCAATAATTCAATACTTGTACATAGAGGAGATGATATTAGCTATATGTCATTGATTAAGACTTTTTATGCATAAACTGAGCATGCCACTGAAAAAATAATTTGGAGCTCTCAAGGAAGGTAAAGATTGTTGTTCTTTACATTTTAGTTGGGTTTTCAATTATTGTTTATTTATTAATCTCCCCCTAAGCTCTAGGCTTAGAGATATTAGTATGTTAGTGTATTTATTCCATGGTTTTATATACTAACACTTGATCTAACCTCCTATCTTTGTCAAATTTCTATGATCACAAATGGCATGTCCAGTGGGACATGATTGCACACCCCACATCTTTGAACAAAAATGGTTGTTAAAATAACTCTAATTTATAATATATTTATTATTTTTTATAAATTTTTGATATGATGTTTTTACTAGTTTCATCTTAATTCTTTAAAAATTTCATTAAAATATGATCTATAGTTTAAAAGTTATGGCTATTTTAGTGACTATCACTTTTTATTTATTAATTTTTTTGGTAAAAATGGTTAGTACAGAGATAATAACTTTTTTTTATTCACTAGTTTGACCTAAATTTTTTTAGAGAGGTGCACCCTAGAACTATAAGTAACCTTCAAATTTTTGTGACAAATTGATATATATTTTAAAAGTTATGGCTAAATAGCTGACTGCAGTTGTTTATGATTATTGTGTTCGGTTTTCTTGTTTTTAACCTTCTAACTTGTTATTTGAATGTTTCATAGGTTTATTTTTTTTTTTTGATATTTATTGAGTTTTTATTGATATTTTTTCTAAGCTTTGCCTAACCTAACATGTTTTCTTTTTTTGGGGTTTTGCCTTTAGGTCGATAGATTTTACCTTTCAAAGTTGCTTGTCTCATTTGATAAATAAGCTTAAATTCTAAAAAAAGTTTTTACCTTTTCTTTGCAGTACCTATTTGAAGCAAACCATTTAAATCTAAATTATTCTTTTCAATCTTCATTTGGACGTCTAAAACTAACTAAGAATCCTTCATTTTGGTGTTTAAAGAAACTTTTTAGGGTGTTTTATTGGTTAAGTTTTTGTGGTTTCTTTCAAAATTCACAACATAAAGCCAAGGGGCTAAAAGAACACCACCACACATTTTGTTTAGTGCTATAAAATTAAATACACTTAAATTTTTTTTCAATTTTTTTTCATTATTTTTTTTGTCTAATATTTTTTGAGTAAATAAGGAATTGTACATGTATGCTCTCCCATCTATCCCCTTTAAGGAAATTTTGGGGTCAAAAGTGCCAACTTATTTTTGGGTGGTTTTACATTATTTCTATATGAAATTCTTAAAATCAAGGGTCTAGTAATGAATCTAATCAAATACTTTCAATTTAGTGTAACAAAATTAACTTCACTTTAATTATTTACAACCTTGCATGTTGATTATGTGTTTTAGTGAAAAGAGACGTGCATGTATGCCCTCCCATCCATCCCCTTTAGGGAAAATTTGGGATCAAACTCACTATCTCATCACACTTTGAGCCTATTCCAAGGCATAGAAAGAATGTCATTTAAATCCCTCTCTAAAAACTCACAATATTATTGGGTGATCTTGAGGCAGCCATAAAGCCTTTATATTGTGTCATTTGTTTCATGCATCTTAGTTTGTGAGGGAGACTTCATTACCCCCCATGAATTATTTAGGGAAGCTTTGACCCATGGTTTCATCTCTGGACATCGACTTCATCACCCCCACTAGGATCAAAGGTTTGAGCAGTTAAACCAACTTTTAGTGTTGAGGTTAAGCACTAGGATGTATTTGCACATTGAACATCACACTACACTGACCAAATGATAGATGTAGTGGTTAAAAAAAGGGCAAGACCTTTTTGCAACAAACCAAGTGTCATGAACACCCAAATAAAGTTTACTTTTGTATACTGATGTAAAAGTTATATGCATTTGATCCATCTATAAATTCTTGAAAAATAATTAGTTTTATCAACCCCAGATTACCATACCTTTGCTAGGATTTGGATGATTATACTTAGTGTATTGTAGTAATTTTTTCTTGGTATGTTTGACTAAAACTTATATTGTTTAAACTATGTCATTTGATGAGTCATGAATCCACATCACTCCACTATTTAAGGAGGCATTACATTGTCTATATGACACTTTTATTTGACTTAGTAAACATTCCCTTTTTATGTCAAAATATTGGGAGTAGCACTTGATTGACAAGGGCATTGTTACGTTACCCAAATCATTTCAAAATCTTGTGCCTTTTAAGTCTTGAAACATACACCATTTATTGCATCATCTTTTGAGAGTGTTAATTTTGTTAGGCTACCCATTTTATTTCAAAAACTTGTCTTGTTTCATCTTGCATCTCCATTATCATTTGTTTGTAACCAATCGCTTGATCCTTATTGAATCTTGGATTAACATGGTCACACTGTTCAAATCTTTCTAGCTCTTTGTCATCAAATTCATAGTTTATCCTTAGTTGAGTCATTGATTAACTATTACAAGTTTAAATTCAAATATTTATTGATTTTGGTTTAGAACTCAATTCATGGGGTTAATACCTAGATCTTACTCTTTTGGGTTATGTAACTTGGGTTAATTCATCACTCAAATTCAAAAAATTATATTGTTTTGTGCTTTTATTTTGGTCAAATCAATTTATCTTCAAACATCTCTTGTTTAGCATCTTATACCAATTAGATCACATTTTATGCCTAGAGTCATGTAACTTATCTATGTTAAACTATTCCAAGTTTATTATATTAATCAATCATCCTTTTAAGTCAAGATTTTGCTATCGTTTGGCCATTAGTCCTCACATATCTTGTTTGAGCCTAGCTTTTGAATCTACGTTTGGACAAAAGACCTAAAAACTTTTTCCATTAGTAGCTTAGACCTACTTGGAACATGTTTCAACATTGGAGTTTGGTAGTTTGATTCTTAAGTCATTTTTTGTGACCTTTGCATGTATCATAAACTTAAAATTTGTCATTTGATGCTACACTACTTTTATCAAGTCTATGCATAGACTTTTTGGAGATTTGGCTCCACCTTTGACCAAGCTAGATCATGTTTGAACCCTTTGTCTTTCTAAAAGGCATAACTTTTCTAGAGTTTATAGAACTCTAATCCCTTCTCTTACTATGAAATATTTGTCATTTAAATTGAACATGGCTCACTATACATGTAGTGGAACTATTTACAATTTAGGATATGGATATCCTTTCACACAAGGGGATTTTATGGAAAACCGTACTTAATTTAATATCATTTGGAAAATAGATTCTTATTCACACAAAAACATTCAACTAGGGGGATAAAATCAAGATCCTTTGGCCAACTATTTGGTTAGTACACCTCCATCTACAGATCAAGATCAAGAGATAACGGCCCAATACTTATCTAGCATACCATCAGTTATAGAAAGTACTCAACAATAACCTTATCACATAAAAATACCATCAACGTATGAACCCAATAGAACCATAGAGGTATGGAATGAAAACTTACAAAATCTAGAAAGAGAGCCTTCCAACATGTTTTATAATTAGACTCATGAATAGTTCTCTTCTAGTAATCCTAATGACATTATACCAATACCTTATCAAAACCCCTATGTGTTTATCCCATAAAGAGGTCCCATCGACGACCACTTTGATCAAATGCATCAAGAATATTATACATATCTCAATTTAGCACATAACTTCACTAATATGGCCTTATCAAATGCATCTCTTATTAATCTAGCTCCTCAAATAAGAGTTTTAATAAAGTTGATAGGTCAAGATAATTAGGGTTTAGACCATATATGTAAAACACTTTAGTAGAAAACATGTTCAATACATCAATTATAGAGGAAATATATTTATATTCTAGATAAGATACTAATAAAAACATAGGGGATAATGTGCAAGAAACATCCAATTTAAACTAAAGTGGTGTTGGCACACAAATAATTAGTCAACAACAAAATGTGCCTTTAGCTATCATCGTTAGTGGTTTTCAAAATTAGGGAGTAGGAGATTCTATGTCCCAACCTCAACCAACTATTTATAATCCTCAACCAACTATTCCTTCAAATGCACAACTAATAGGATTAAGTAGCCAATCAATAAACATTGTTGCACCAAAACAAAATGTGTTGAATCCTACTCTTCCCCAAAATGTGATGAATAGTATTCCAAAATACCAAGCACAATCAAGTATCCCAACACAACAAAGGACAAACACATTACCATCTCAATAGGGGACAACCAATGTTCCACCTCATCAAGTAGCAACAAACATACCTCTCCCCTTGTAGGCCAATATACCAATCTAAAATCAAATGATGTCTAATTAATAGTGTATTCATATTGATCAATGACAGGTGCTGAATATCTAACATGCACCCACTTCTCAATAGGTATTCATGCAATAAAGAGGTTCTAATGTTCCTCAATTACCTTCTAGGCAACAATTGCCTTTTATGTAGAACATACCATAAGTTCGGAGACAGAGTCTTGTCTCACAAGTTCCCACTCAATAGCAAGGGTTGATTAGTCAACAATAAGTCCCTATTCAACCATAATAGGCACAATATGATTATATCCCTCCATACCAACCTTAATATCCACAAAATCAATCATACATATCTAACCCCAACTAGAATGTCACATTACCATAGGTATAATTTCAATAATTGCACCCTAATCCACATATGCTCATTCTTAAACCATTCCCTATCCAATCCAACCTACCATAATAAATCCTTTTATTATACCCTAGTCTAAGTAATCCACTTGTGACCATCTAACCATCCATCCAAGCTAATATTCCAACAAGTTTCCTTGAGCAAGAATTATAATAAATGAAGGATGAAATTACTGTCATCCAAGCTAAAAAATAGGTTAAAAAGTTCAAATTAGATGATGTGTGTTTATATCCTTTTAACATGGAGTACTTATAGATTCTATTCCCTCCAAGGATATGAGCCACCCAATTTTGACAAATACAAGGGGAAAAGTGACCCCAAAGCACATCTGATAGAGTTCTTTATTACATGTCAACCAGTGACATATAGTGACATTTATCTGTTATTTTTATTTCTAAGAATTTTAGCTAGCTAAGCCTTGGAATGGTTTTTAAAACTACCAAATAACTTAGTGTCTAACTTTGATGATCTATTAGATAAGTTTATGTAACACTTCTCATATAATATTGAGCAAGAGATTTCATTGGTTGACTTAAAACAAGCAAAGAAAAAACTAAGTTAAAGATTTGCAATTTATTTGTAGTGATGGAGAGCCCTTGCTATCTACTTTACCCATAGTATACTAGAAAAGCAACTAGTAGCTATGATTACTAAAAATCTACATAGTGAAATATCCTATTATTTGGAGTTACAATGTGTGCATACATTCAAAGAGATCATCAACAAAAGTTCAGTGATTGAAAGATCCCTTATTAGCAAAGGGATCATAAAACTAAACTCAACCAATTAGAACAATGGCCAAAACCAAAATCAGACCAATAATCAACATCAAAATCCAAATCAAACACAAGCATCATAACTGGCATAGGCATATAACAATGATAGGTCAAAACAATTTAATTATACTAAGAATGTTACCAAGAATGGAGTAGAAAAGTCACACCATGTCCAAATGGTACAACACCATCTTCATATCCAATTCCACCTTTTCATCTTATTCCTACCCAACAACCTGTTCAATAGCTACATCATGCAAAATAATCACAACTTAGGCTATTGTAACAAATACAACAATTGCAACAACCTTTGACTTTACAAAACCCACCTCCTCTAAGGAGAAACCCACCTACTCATCATCCTTATACTAACCTTAGAGAACCCATTGAAGTAGTATTTCAAAATCTCATATCAACTAACCTAATTAGATACTTTGTTCTAAAAGAGCAATATTATGAGGGTATAAACATGCCAAACTAGTACAAGCTGGAATAATTATGTGCATTTCATGGGGTTAAAGGACATAATTTGAAATGTTATGTGTAAATCAAACATTTCATCCAAAATATGTTGGATAATGGCAAGATCATATTGGATAATGTATCTTCCACATCTAATCAAAACATTGGCATCTATCAGAACCCAGTTCCTCAATATAAATCAACAACAAAGGTCAAATCAGTAGAATCAACAAAAAAACCATCAAAGTCAAAATAATGGACTAAACCAAGGCTAGAATAGTGGCCATAACCAACAAACCTACCATACCATTGCACATGACTATAACTCAATTGTAGGTCATATCTTGGGAGGTAGCGTTAATACCATTTCCATCAATCCTAGAATAAATTTCAATCATACAAGATAATTTATAGTCATACTAAATCAATCCAATCATTCTAATAGCCCTTATTTGACCTAAGACTACATACAACCAAACCAAAAAGTAGGGATTCCCACATTAGGACTTTATAATGATAACTCATCATTCACTTGTGACCATACTCAAGTGCATCAATGATTGAGACTTATTTTATCTAGACCCCCTCCACCATCATTAGTTTAAAATAATAGTCTCATATATAATCTCTATTATAAAATCATAACTCAATGGTTTAAAATTAACATACCAAGCCTATAACCACTTACCACTTCACCCATCATCTAATTCACTATTCAGCTTTAGAATAAGCCATTTAACATTGTTCAAAAAAAGACATTTGATATAGTGGAACAATTACAAAAGACATGAGCACAAATATCCATTTTTGATTTGTTGTGCACATCAACAATCCATAAGAAAATCTTGAATGAATACCTTAGCCAATCCACTATTCTGAATGACATATCCCTTGACCAATTTCAAGCTTTGGTTGGACACCTAGCTCCAACCTAACAAGTCAAATTCAACCAAAGTGATATGTCACCTCTTGGCCCACTACATAACAATCCATTATACATTAAAGTATATATAATGTGGCACAAAGTGAAATGTGTCCTTATAGATAATGGATTAGGTTTGAACATAGTGTCTCTCAAGCTTCTCAAGTACACAATAGTGGATCTCCAAGTAGAAATAATCACCATAAAAGCATATGAAAATCAAGAGCATGAATCATAAGGCACCATTAGCTTGGTAGTTATCATTGGGCCTTTAACTCATGATACCCTTTTTCATGTGTTAGATCTTAATTTTTCATATAATATGATTCTGTGTAGGCTTTCATTACATGAGATCTATGTAGTCCCATCAACAATGCACCAATGTATCAAGTTCTCCCATTTATTGAAGGAGGTTAACATTCCAAGAGATTTACATCTGTATGAGCATTATAAACATCTACAGGGTAAGTTCTAAAGTTACAATTACTATTTTAGCATGAATCCATATAATAAGCAAGATAAGGGGATGGCAATGCTCCTCAAATTGCCAAAGGACAATTGCATTGATCCTAATACCCTTGATTCTCTCAGTCACATGCCCCCTCTTAAAGTATCCAATCATTTTACCATCTCAGCTAGTTACCCAAGAGAGTACTTGAATCATGATACATTTCATATTACAAATCTTCCTCAAAACCCAAAAGCCTTTAGAAGACCTAAAGCTATGCCACACATGCACTGATAAAGAAAGGGCAAAGGCCATGTTCATAATCTAGGACCAATCATTTTCATACCAGCTTCTAGCCTAGAACAAGACCCTCTCTAAGGAGATGATTCATGGTTTTATAATGATAATTTTGATGATTGTTACAAGAACCCCAAGTATCCCATTCCCAATCACATCATAGAAAATCAAGATTATGAAGGAAGGGGCCTCGAGCTAAATCTACAAGGAATGTTGGAACCTATTTCTATGACCAAGTATGAAGGACCCTATAGACTTGGATTTAAGCCACTTGGGGGTTACCCCATTTACCTTACTCATGTTACATCTCCATCAATTAGTGATGAGGATGTCATCAACAAATTAGAGTTTGATTATAGCTTAATCAATGACTTGGCCCAAACCAACCTATTTGATAATCACACCATTTGTACCCTTTGTCCAATAACTTGTAACAATCCCCTACCATTATATTATCCCCAATTAATAGATTGGGACCAATAAGAGACACACATACCAATTGATAAGTTTCAAAATGATGAAGCATTATGTGATTTTTTAGGCCTTAGGGACAATGTTCCATTAGGAGATCATAAATCAAGATTCTCAATCAAATTGGATCTTGAAGCCTATTCAGAGAATGAATAAACACCCTTAGCCAAAAGAAAATAAATAAAACATTAAGGTCTCAAAGTGAAAACCTATTTGAGGCACTTTTTGACTAGGGAAATAGTAAAGATAAAGGCCAGTCTGATAGTGAAAACCTATTTTAGGTGCCACTAGATGGGGGTGTTCAACCTTCATATATAGACCAGGAGACCACCAATGATGAAATTGTCTATGAGTTTGAATTTAATATTCAAGAACATTGGGATATTGAGAAAATCATGCAAGAAACTAACAATGATGAAGTTCACTATGGATCTAAGTTTAACCCTAAAGAACAATAGACTTTTGATCAAATCATTCAAGAGGATACTAATAAAAAACATGATAATGGGTCCAAGTTCAATCTTGAAAGGTAGGAAGCCTTTGATCAAGTCATACAATAATTTACAACTATATTTGTCATATGGCTTGATCTCCCATTAGGAGATTTTGATTCCTCATGTCTTAGAAAGCTTGTCAAAGAACTAGTCCTAATAAAGGACTCTAATGTTACCAATTAGTTCAAATCATTACCAACTATCCTTGATGATGGCTCAAATCTTGTAGTAAAAGTTATAATATAGGTTAACATCAAGTCCCCAAATGACCCAAAGTGGATCAAGCTAGGTGCATACCTTACTAAGAAGGAGCATGAAGTCTTCATAACCATACTGAGAGAGTTTGTTGATATATTTGCTTGGGTATATTCTGACATGCCTATTTTAGACCCCACCTTGGTTCTACACCACCTTATGGTTAATCTTGATGCCAAAATAGTAAAATAAAAGTTATATGAAATGCATCCTTGCATTATTGTATTAGTGAATAAAGAGTTGGAGAAACTCTTAGAAGTAAGATGTATTAGACCAATTGACTACTCTAAATGGATTTTTAATGTAGTACCTATCAATAAGAAACCTAAGGGAATCATAATCTATACTAATTTCTATGACATTAACAAAGCATGACCTAAGGATGAATTTTCACTACCTAACATTAACATGATAGTCGATTCCCTAGTGGGCTATGAAATGCTTTCACTAATGGACAATTTCTCAAGTTATAATAAAATCAAAATAGTACCATAAAACCAACATAAAATAGCATTCACCACTCTGTGGGTAACATTCTATTATTAGGTCATGTTGTTTAGCCTTAATAACATAGGGTCCACTTATTAAAGACATATGACAGTCATATTTCATGATATGATGCATGACACTATTGAAGACTGTGTCGATGACATACTAGGCAAATCAAAAACTAGGGCTAACCATCTAGCAACATTAAAGAGGATATTTGAGTGACTATGAGAATATAAAGTCAAGCTCAACCCCAATAAGTGTGTGTTCAAAGTTACATCAGTAAAATTATTAGGCTTCATCATGTCTCATAAGGGAATTGAAGGCAATCTAGCTAATGTAAGAGCCATAATAGAGATGCTACTACTAACCAATCTGAAGTAGCTCCATAGTTTGTAGGGTAAGATCTAGTCCATCTGATGCTTCATATCTCAATTATCAGACAAGTTCCATCCATTTACACACCTACTAAATAAAGGTGTCATATTTAATTGGGATAATGATTATCAAAATGCTTTTTAGTAGCTAAAGGACTATCTTACAAATCCCCTAGTTCTATTACCTCTAATACCAAGGAAACCATTCTTGATATATCTTTCTACTACTGATAATGCTCTGGAGGAACTTATATCTCAACATGATGATAAGGTAAAATAGCATGCAGTGTACTATCTAATCCATATACTAATTATGTATGAGCATAACTATATGCCCATCGAAAAATCTTGTCTCGGTATGGTCTTCATATCTCATAAACTACGTCACTACATATTGAATAATAAGACCATGGTTATTTCCAAAGTATATCCACTTAAATATCTATGATCCAAAGTAGCTTTGCAAGGCCATATAGCCAAATGGATCATGCTACTTAGTGAGTTTGAGATAGAGTATGTAAATCAAAAAGCAATCAAGGGGCAAGTTCTTACAAATCAACTTGTTAAAGCACCTCTTGAAGACATAGAGACATTAACATTCCAATTTCTTGAAAAATCCATCATGACCATAATTGGAACACCTGTTAAGGAGAATCATTGGAAGTTATATTTTGATGGATCATTCATTGCACATGGATTGGGGGTAGGACTTTTATTCATAACATCTCAGGGCGATCTAATAATGAAGTCAATTAGAATTAGCTTTCGTTGTACCAATAACATCGTTGAATATGAATAACTCATTACAGGGCTTTAACAAGTAGAACAATGGAACATATGTCATCTAACATTTTATGGTGATTCTTAATTAGTCATCAGTCAAGTTACTGACCACTTCCAAACTAAAGATGACAAGTTGGTTCTATATAAGGCAATGGTTGACACTCTCAATCAATAGATTGTCGGGGAATCCAAGAACAACACACCTATTCTGATCCCACTTGTTAGGATCTTGCTTCTCAGAAAGAGCACAATATGATTACCAAATACAAGAAATTAAACATGCAGAATTATCCAGAAGTACAAGTAACTAGAATTCACAAATAACACAGAATATGAGAGACAATACACTATCTTGTATTAATACTCGTACATAAAAGAATACAATAAAGAGACACCACACTCTTCCACCTTACAAAGGCTTCCCACACCTCAAGTGTACAGTAATTCTTCTTCAAAAGTTCACTCTCCTACCAAAAATGGTCCCAACACACAACTCACACATAGAATTGGTGTTCACCTCTCCAACCAGTCAGTAATAACCTTGCCAGTACCAAGCACTCTAAAGTACTTCAAGTAGATCTCCCATGAACCTACAACCTACAATTCAACAGACCATACTTACACATGTAGATCTCCTATGAGCTTGCAACAACCTGTAACTCAATGATCTTATAATGGAAGGATCTTCCTTGCCTTCCTTTTCAGCTCATCATTACAATACATGCCAACGGGTCTATAAATAGATCCCAAACTTAAACAATAACTTAGACTCTTAGTTTACTATAATTATCCATGCATCTCAAGACTCAAAATAGCCTTTACATGCAAACACTCAGTTCAACAAACTAATTGTTCATGCAACAAATAGTTTTGGAACACATAGGCGACCGACGTCGGTCCCTATCTAACTGGTGCTGACCGACGTCGGTCGACTCCCTATCGACACCGGTTGCCTTCTGCATTCATCATGACTAACGTCGGTCATACTGCCAATGCTGGTACTTCTAGAACTTCAACAACCTCCTCTTCATCTGCATAGTTAAAGCTTTTAGCTCCATAACCTAACAATCTCCCACTTGGAGATAAATAACTGCAATTGTACCTATACCTGTACATCATCTAGTTTGTTCACTTGGCTTGTATCTCTCTTCAAGATCACTCTTGAAGACCAACCACCACGAATCCTATGGTGTAACACCTGTCATCCAAATCACCTTTCACATCCACATCTACAAACCCATGTAGAAAATAACTTAACCCTGCATAGCATGTGCACCTGTTGCTGGTCCCTCTAAGAATCCACTGAACTGCCCTCCAATGCTTCTTTCTTGAATTGGCTAAAAACTTATGACAACTCCCACTGCTTGGGAAAACTCAGGTCTAGTACATACCATGCACTTAACCTCATTATGTGAATCAAGACATTGTTCTGTGAACTGTCCAACCATCAGCGTGCTAACCAGTCTCACAAAATCATCCTGAAACAAAGTCAACATATGACCTTCCATGTCCCTAGAACACACTCATGCCAAAGAACCTTGTTGCTCCCAGATTCTTAATGACATTCTTAATGACATACCTCTGAACTAGCTTTACCTTTAGTTCAACAACTCCATGTATATGTAACCCTACAACAAGCACATCATACAGTAATAGGATAATGTAGCTAATATTATCCAACCTGGTAAAGAGAAACACAATGATCAAACCTCCATTGTCCTGTAGCTTACTCAAGACCATATACCCTGGCCTTCTGTCTCACGTGTCTATTTCCACTCTTCTTTATCCTGAACATCCATTTGTCTCTCAGTGCTTACTTCCAGCTGGCAACTCCACCAAAAAACTCCCATTTGGTTCTCCTCCAAGGAATCACATCCTTCATCCATGCCAAGCTCCCATTGTTTCCTGGATCTACCTGCTCTACTTCTTCAACAACTTCCTGGTTCTTTACCATAAGTGAGCAACAAGTAGTGTAAAGAAGGGAAATGATGAATTTGAGGCTTACATACCCTTTAAGTCCTCCATATGGGTGCTTGAGACTCCTTGACAGCTTGTTATCCACCCAAAATCTGTCTCAGTGACCGATGCTGGTCACATCTCAGTCTGCACCCAACCGATGTCGGTTCCCTACGACTGGCTCATCGCCGATGTCAGTTCCCCCTAGCCAATGCCAGTTTTTATCTATCCCTGAGTCACTGATGTTGGGCTGCACATAGCTAACATCGGTCCTTGTTTGGATGCTGACGCTAGTTTTCTAACCAATGTTGGTCTCTATGTTTTTCTTGTGAGAACTGACTTCTACCCATGAGCTCCTTTTGGATCAAACCCTTGTCCAAATCAACCTTGTTCTGCTCAAAATTCTTTTACCCCTTGTGCTAAACTCTATCTGTCACCTTCTCCTTGAAAACCAAGGCTTTCCTATTCTTGTCACTAACATCGGATTCCTTAAGAAATGTCACCTTCTTCTTCTGCATACAGAAACCTCGATCTATGCTCTTCAAATTCGAAAGCATACCCTTTAACTCAAGAACATGCATCTCCTTCTTATTCATGTGACCAAGCCTATTAAGCCACATCTTCAAACCTACAACTGAAGTAGATAACCTAGAAAGAGAATCAATATTACAAGTAGATAGATAAAGTGTACCTACTTTCTTACCTCTTGCTACAACAAGTGCACCCTTGGTAACCTTCTAAGAGTCCGCTGTGAGAGTTACTGTGTAACCCTCATCACCCAAAATTTTTATAGAAATCAAATTCCACTCCAGAACTGGGACATGCATGACCTCCTTCAACACCCATGTGTTAACTGTCTGTAATTTCAGCTTCACTTTCCCTTTGCCAACCATCTGACAAGGCTTATCATCCCCTAAACAAATTTCTCCAAAGTCTCCCTGGACATACTCATGAAAAAATTTCCTATTTGGGGATGCATGAAAAGAGGCACCAAAATCTAAAACCCAAGATTCTACTTTATCCAAAGAACATACCAGAGCATCTTATGAAACAAAATCCGTAACATCTACTTCTTCTTCATGTCCTTCATGCTAATCTTCAACTGACCTACAATCTCTCTTTAAGTGCCCTTGCTTTCCACATTTCCAACAGGTTATTCTACCATACCTGGACTTGGATCTCTAGCCTATCTTTGACCTTGATCTCCCATGCTCTATCTTTTCTCTTTGCCTTCCTCTACCTTCAACACTCAAAGCATTCCCTGATGATTCACCTGTGATTTTCTTGTGTATCTCTTCATTCAAGATCACACTCACAACATCATCCACTTTTAAGATTTTTGAAGCAGATGCAGTATTAGAAACTACAATTACCAAACTCTCCCAACTTTTAGGTAATGAAAATAAGATTAAGAGAGCCTTAATTTCATCATCAAAATCAATATTGACTAAACTTAACTAGTTTACCAAACCATGGAAATCACTAAGATGACTATGAACAGATCCACCTTCCAATATTTACAAATTAAATAATTGCTTCATAAGAAATACCTTATTCGAAGCTGAGGATTTTTCATATAAATTTGCCAAAGATTCCATCAACTCTACCATTGTCTTAGCATGTGATAAGTTGGAAATCACAGACGATGCAAGACTCAACCTTATAGATCCCAGAGCCTTTCAATCAAGAACCTCCCATTCTTCATCCTTCATATTCTGGGGCTTGTAATCAACCCCATCCAATGGTAAGTACAAATATTTTTGATACAGATAATCTTCAATCTGTATCCTCCATAATTGATAGTTCTTTCCATTAAACTTCTCCATTCATTGTCTACTTTCTTCTGCCATTGCTCTACTCCCACTCAAACATGTGAGTAACCTGTAATCAACACACACTAACCAGATCTAATCCAACCTGTTAGTATCCCAACCTAAAAGCTCTGATACCAATCATTGGGGAATCCAAGAATAACACACCTATTTTGATCCCACTTGTTAGGATCTTGCTCCTCAGAAAGAACACAATATGATTACCAAATACAAGCAATTAAACATGCAGAATTATCCAGAAGTATAAGTAACTAGAATTCATAAATAACATAGAATATGAGAGACAATACACTATCTTGTATTAATACTCATACAAAAAAGAATACAATAAAGAGATGCCACACTCTTCCACCTTACAGAGGCTTCCCACACCTCAAGTGTACAGTAATTCTTCTTCAAAAGTTCACTCTCCTACCAAAAATGGTCCCAACACACAACTCACACACAGAATTGGTGTTCACCTCTCCAACTAGTCAGTAATAACCCTACTAGTACCAAGCACTCTAAAGTACTTCAAGTAGATCTCCCATGAACCTGCAACCTACAATTTAATAGACCATACTTACACATGTAGATCTCCTATGAGCTTACAACAACCTGCAACTCAATGATCTTACAATGGAAGGATCTTCCTTGCCTTCCTTTTCAGCTCATCATTACAATACATGCCAATGGGTCTATAAATAGATCCCAGACTTAAACAATAACTTAGACTCTTAGTTTACTATAATTATCCACGCAACTGAAGACTCAAAATAGCCTTTACATGTAAACACTCAGTTTAACAAACTAACTGTTCGTGCAAGGAACAATTCTGGAACACACAGGGGATCGATGTCAGTCCCTATCTAACTAGTGCTGACTGACATCAACTGACTCCCTACCGATGCTTGTTGCCTTGTACATTCATCATGATCGATGTCGGTCATACTGCCGACACTGGTACTTTTAGAACTTCAACAACCTCCTCTTCGTCTACATAGTTGATGCTTTTAGCTCTATAACCTAACAATCTCCCACTTGGAGATAAATAGCTGCAACTGTACCTATACCTATACATCATCTAGTTTGTTCCCTTGGCTTGTATCCCTCTTCAAGATCACTCTTGAAGACCAACCACCATGAATCTTATGGTGTAACACCTGTCATCCAAATCACCTGCCACATCCACATCTACAAACCCATGTAGAAAATAACTTGACCCTGCATAGCATGTGCACCTACTGCTGGTCCCTCTACGAATCCACTAAACTACTCTCCAATGCTTCTTTCTTGAATTGGCTAAAAACTTGTGACAACTCCCACTGCTTGGGAAAACTCAAGTCTAGTACATACCATGCACTTAACCTCATTATGTGAATCAAGACATAGTTCTGTGAACTATCCAACCATCGGCGTGCTAATTGGTCTCACACAATCATCCTGAAACAAAGTCAACATATGACCTTCCATGTCCCTAGAACACACTCATGCCAAAGAACCTTACTGCTCCCAGATTCCTAATGACATACCTCTGAACTAGCTTTAACTTTAGTTCAGTAACTCCCTGTATATGTAACCCTACAATAAGCACATCATATAGTAATATGATAATGTAGCTAATATTATCCAACCTGGTAAAGAGAAACACAATGATCAAACCTCCATTGTCTTGCAGCTTACTCAAGACCATATACCCTGGCCTTCTGTCTCACATGTCCATTTCCACTCTTCTTTATCCTGAACATCCATTCGTCTCTCGGTGCTTACTTCCAGCTGGCAACTCCACCAAAAAAATCATGTTTGGTTCTCCTCCAAGGAATCACATCCTTCATCCCTGCCAAGCTCCCACTATTTCCTGGATCTACCTACTTTGCTTCTTCAACAACTTCCTGGTTCTTTACCATAAGTGAGCAACAAGTAGTGTAAAGAAGGGAAATGATGAATTTGAGGCTTACACACCCTTTAAGTCCTCCATATGGGTGCTTGAGACTCCTTGACAGCTTGTTGTCCACCCAAAATCCATCTCAGTGACCGATGCTGGTCACATCTTAGTCTGCCCCTGACTGATGTCAGTTCCCTGTGACTGCCTCATCACTGATGTCAGTTCCCCTTGGCCGATGTCAGTGTTTATTTGTCCCTGAGTCACTGATGTCAGGCTACACATAGCCAACATTGGTCCATGTTTGGATGCCGATGCTGGTTTTCTAACCGATGTCGGTCTATGTGTTTTTCTTGTGAGAACTGACTTCTACCCACGAGCTCCTTTTGGATCAAACCCTTGTCCAAATCAACCTTGCTCTACTCAAAATTCTTTTGCCCCTTGTGCTAAACTCTGTCCATCACCTTCTCCTTAAAAACCAAGGCTTTCTTGTTCTTATCACTAACATCAGATTCCTCAAGAAACATCACCTTCTTCTTTTGCATACAGAATCCTTGATCTATGCTTTTCAAATCTAAAAGCATACCCTTTGACTCAAGAACATGCATCTCCTTCTTATTCATGTGACCAAGCCTATTAAGCCACATCTTCCAATCTACAACTAAAGTAGATAACCTAGAAAGAGAATCAATAATACAAATAGATAGATAAAGTGTACCTACTTTCTTGCCTCTTGCTACAACAAGTGCACCCTTGGTAACCTTCCAAGAGTCTACTGTGAGAGTTACTGTGCAACCCTCATCACCCAAACTTCTTACAAAAATCAAATTCCACTCCAAAATTGGGACATGCATGACCTCCTTCAACACCCATGTGTTACCTATTTGTAATTTCAGATTCACTTTCCCTTTGTCAACCATCTGACGAGGCTTACCATCCCCTAAACAAATTTCTCCAAAGTCTCCCTGGACATACTCATGAAAAAATTTCCTATTTAGGGATGCATGAAAAGAGGCACCAGAATCTAAAACCCAAGATTCTACTTTATCCAAAGAACATACCAAAGCATCCTGTGTAACGAAATCCGCAACATCGCTTCTTCTTCATGTCCTTCATGCTGATCTTCAACCAACCTACAATCTCTCTTTAAGTGCCCTTGCTTTCCACATTTCCAGCAGGTTATTCTACCATACCTAGACTTGGACCTCCTGCTTATCTTTGACCTTGATCTCCCATGCTCTATCTTCTCTCTTTGCCTTCCTCTATCTTCAACCCTCAAAGCATTCCTTGATGATTCACCTGTGCTTTTCCTGTGTATCTCTTCATTCAAGATCACACTCACAACATCATCCACTTTTAAGATTTTTGAAGCAGATGCAGTATTAGAAACTACCATTACCAAACTCTCCCAACTTTTAGGTAACAAATATAAGATTAAGAGAGCCTTAATTTCATCATCAAAATCAATATTGACTAAACTTAACTGGTTTACCAAACCATGGAAATCACTAAGATGACTATGAACAGATCCACCTTCCAACATTTGCAAATTAAATAATTGCTTCATAAGAAATACCTTATTCAAAGCTGAGGGTTTTTCATATAAATTTGCCAAAGATTCCATCAACTCTACCATTATCTTAGCGTGTGATAAGTTAGAAATCACAGACGATGCAAGACTCAACCTTATAGATCCCAGAGCCTTTCGATCAAGAACCTCCCATTCTTCATCCTTCATATCCCAGGGCTTGCAATCAACCCCACCCAATGGTAAGTACAAATCTTTCTGATATAGATAATCTTCAATCTACATCCTCCATAATTGATAGTTCTTGCCATTAAACTTCTCCATTTGTAGTCTACTTTCTTCTGCCATTGCTCTACTCCCACTATAATAGAAACCCCTGTGAGTAACCTGTAATCAACACACACTAACCAGATCTAATCCAACCTGTTAATATCCCAACTTAAAAGCTCTGATACTAGTTGTTGGGGAATCCAAGAACAACACACCTATTCTGATCCCACTTGTTAGAATCTTTCTCCTCAAAAAGAGCACAATATGATTACCAAATACAAGCAATTAAACATGCAGAATTATCCAAAAGTATAAGTAACTAAAATTCACAAATAACACAAAATATGAGAGACAATACTCTATCTTGTATTAATACTCGTACAAAAAAGAATACAATAAAGAGATTCCACACTCTTCCACCTTACAGAGGCTTCCCACACCTCAAGTGTATAGTAATTCTTCTTCAAAAGTTCACTCTCCTACCAAAAATGGTCCCAACACACAACTCACACACATAATTGGTGTTCACCTCTCCAACTAGTCAGTAATAACCCTACTAGTACCAAACACTCTAAAGTAATTCAAGTAGATCTCCCATGAACTTGCAACCTTCAATTCAACAGATCATACTTACACATGTAGATCTCCTATGAGCTTGCAACAACCTGTAACTCAATGATCTTACAATGGAAGGATCTTCCTTGCCTTCCTTTTTAGCTCATCATTACAATACATGCCAATGGGTCTATAAATAGATCCCAGACTTAAACAATAACTTAGACTCTTAGTTTACGATAATTATCCACACAGCTCAAGACTCAAAATAGCTTTTACATGCAAACACTCAGTTCAAAAAACTAACTATTCATGCAACAAACAGTTCTGGAACACACAGGCAACTAACATTGGTCCCTGTCTAACTAGTGCTGACCGATGTCGACTAACTCCCTGCCGATGCCGGTTGCCTTTTACATTCATCATGACCGATGTCAGTCATACTGCTAATGCTAGTACTTTTGGAATTTTAGAACCTCTTCTTCGTCTGCATAGTTGAAGCTTTGAGCTCCATAACCTAACATAGATGGCTGACATTCAATTTGATCAATTACCAAGAGTGAGAAATAGAACAATAGATGCTATGGATACCATTATATCATTGATTCATCATGCAAACATAACTAGTGAGTATCAATTTCTTGTAGAAAATCTAACAACACCAGCTCATGAACCTTTAATTATTGCAATAATATGTGATATTTTTAGTCTTAGCTCTAATTGGTACTCAAACCTATATGCCTATTTACATGATAAAATCCTCCCACTAGACTTATCTTAGAAACAAACCAAATCTTTCATCCACAATGACCAATATTATACCCTACTCGGACCAACCCTACACCACCATAGTTTTGATGGAACTTTGCTTTGTTATTTACCTTTGATAGAATATTTCCTAGTATTATGCAAAGTTCATGAAGGAGTATGTGGATCCCACACTAGTGGGGTAGTCCTATCCAAAATGCTCTTGCATATTGGTTACTATTAGCCGATAATGGATGCAAATTAAACTACATATGTTAAGAAATGTAATAAGTGTTAATGGCATGCTAGTTTGATTTATGCACTCACCAAGACCTTAAAACCAATGCTGACACCATGGATATTTTCTATTGGGGCCTTGAACTCATTGGGAAGATAAACCCCACCTCATTAAATGACCATAAACACATTCTCATTGCCACTGAATATTTCAAGAAGTGGATCAAAGCTATACCCCTCACTTACATGATTGGAAAAAAAATTCCAAATTCATCTTTAACCATCTCATCTACCACTATGGTATCCCTTTCAACATTATATATGATAATGAAGGATCATTTAAGAATAAGGATGTTAAAAAGCTATGTGTTGAATATAAGATCACACAACACTTTTCAATGGCATATTACCCTCAAGGTAATGGCCAAGCTGAAGCATCAAATAAAACCATTGTCAACATTATCAAAAATATTTTTAATGATGTTGGACATGATTGGCACCTCACATATTTCATGCCCTTTGGGAATACCGTACCAATCATATCACACCCATAAGAGCCACTCCATACTCATTTGTTTATGGCACTGAAACCATACTTCCCATTGAGGTTGAGTTGCCTTCATTCGACATATCTTTCAAGCATGTTCTTGATGCTAATTAATATCAAATAGCTCACCTAAAAGAGATATTTTTACTTGATAAGAAGCATATGTATGCTATGAACAATTTTCAAGCTTATCATAATTAACTTTGGGGTTAATACAATCGATGTGTAAAACATAAAACATTTGAAATTGGTGATCTTGTCCTAAAAGAGAACCAAAAGAATACTATAACTAAAAATAAACATAAAGGAAAGTTCAAACCCAACTAGGTGGGTCCTTTTATCATCAATGTAGACTATGGTACTATAGCATATAGGCTTACCACACTAGATGGCAATGAGATTTATGAGTTAATGAACATTATTCACCTCAAGCAGTACTATGCTTGAGTAACTTGATGTATCATATATAAGGACCATTTCAAGTTGTACCATATTATTAATAATCTTCTTTATACCATTATCAAACTATTTTTTCTACCATCCTCTCATTTTGACATTCCAACTAGACTATCCAACCATTCCATTCTTACTCAACCAAACATGTTTTGAATCCTATCAACGTAGCCTATTTGACCTTGGTTCATCCATTGGTTTCATGTTTTTAGCGTAAAAAATTTCACCAATTTTAGTATTTGTTTCAAGCATTTCCGATAGAGGAAATAATTTAGAGTAGTATGATAGAAGTTTTGGTAATTGCATCCTTCATTTCTTATTCCCTTCTTATCAGGTTTATTTATGTGAGCCTGATTATATCACTTATTAGGGTAAATCTATGTTTACCAGTCTTGATACTGATTATATCACCTATTGGGTCAAATTGGTATCATTGATCTATTAGTTGTATCCTAGTTATAACCACCTATGGGCAAACTAGGGGTAACATTTGTTTATTGTGCCTTGACATATCTTCTAGCCATTCTTATGTGATATTATGCCATCATACCAATTGTGCCTATTTTGTTTGAATTGGCTACTACACTAGTCAGATTCCTCTACTATGAGGTGAACTACTATGAAATAAAACCATTTTTTAACTATGTGGGTCACATTTGATTCATGTTGAACTCAATGTCCCTTTCATCCATGCTCCCACCATTTTTAAAGCAACATTTCAAGTTATAATGCTCTCAATATTTTGTGAGCTTAGACCATTTTAGAGTCTCATCATTCTTGATTGAGTTGTGATGCTTCAAAAATTCCAAAAACATTTGAAAATCATTTATAAAAATCAAAAACATTGACCACTTCTTTGCCTTAAGGATTATAGGAACCCTCACTAAGTCACAAACAAATCACTTATTCCTTTGTTTCCCTATCCTTTTTGGCCTTTTATCCTATGCTATCACCATTTTATGAGTTCATCCATATTATTCTATTATATTCATCATGTTTTCTATCAATCATCATCTTCTTCTCATTTTATAAAAGAAATACATTTGGCCTGAAGTTTTATTGGATCATCATATCCATGGAACTATGTAGGCAGAGTCCACTTGCCTAGTGCATATGGAGACAACTCAGCCACCCCCTTCCTTTTTTTCTATTCCCCCATCTTGTTTTTTTATTCATTTGTCACCTAATTTCTATGGTCAATGTTTGTCATGTTGTTTATACTAACATAGAGACTAACACTTGTTTGTTTCTTTGTTTATCTTATTTGTTTATGTGCCTATTTGTGTGCTTTTAGCACTGTGGCCATGATTCAGTCTGTGCATGTTTATTAGGTGATTCCTTGCACATTATTATTTAATCTATCCATATTCAAATGTTTACATTGTCATCTTGATTTTTGTCATCGGTGTAATTATTTTTCATTAAGTATCAGATATCAAGAGTTAGTCCTTATACATATTTTGGCCAATCCCCCATGGTGTTCTATCATGAGGCCTACCATCAAATGATACAACAAAAGTTAGCTATGAGAGGTCTAAAACATCAATGCAATATCACCATCTCCTCAACACTAACATTAAAAATAATCCTAATCCAATACCCAATCATATCCCAAATAGAGTAACTAAGTAATGGAAGAATTTCAACCTTTGTTAGTTTAGATAAGCATCTACCTACTATAAGGTTTTCTTAATTAATCTTTATCCTCTATATCAACTTATCAATCATCAGCCATCAATCATGTTTTCATAATCAAGGTATATTGCATCAACACTGTATACTATCCCACATGTATTCTCAATGATTATATCACATTTTGGGGTAAATCATTGTGTTATCACCAATTTTACTTTCTTTTTTGTTTGTCCTAACTAAGGTAGCTCCATATTCTCAATGATTATATCACCTTCTAGGGAAAATCATTATGTTATTATACCATGTTGCCATAATCAGGGTACAATGCTTATAACTACCTTTGGGCAAACCATTTTACACCATCCCATTTGTATTTCTCAATGATTTTGCCCAAATTTGGGTGAATAATTGTGTTGTCACCCCATCATCTTCCTTTTTTTAGTCCCCTCATTTTACTTCTTTCTTTTTAAGGGACCATTTGCAACCCATTTGCCAACTGCTCCCTCAAGGGGAAAACTATAGTTCAATCATTACCATTGCATTCAAAAGCATAAAAAACCATTTTATTCTTTGAAAAGATGTTACTATTCTTATAGCTTACAACATCTTCCCAAATAGGGTCAAACTATAGATACCTAAATTTGGCCACCAATGGCTTCATATCTGACTTTAGACCAATTCTTTTCAAACATTAAATATCTAGCCCAAGAATTTCTATTAGTCTCAAATTTGGCTTCATAACCTTGCATTAAATCAATTTGGCCTATTAAATTAATTAAACAAGGTAAATACACACATTGAATTAATCAAAATCAAATAAATAACCAAATGCCTAAAAATAATTAATTAACCTACACACCCTAATCAAAATCAATTAGCAAGTTAAATCAATTTCAAATCTTAATTGAGTTCACCCATGAGTTAATAAATCAATTAAATCAATTACTAAAAAGAAAATTCATGAGCATCTTACCTTTGTGAGTTATCATTTTAGAAAATATCTAAAATAATATCCTAGGAATATGCCAAACTCAACCCAAGTTAATAAACCCAACCATGGTTGTGAGTTGTCACTTTTGGAAAATATCTAAAAGAATATCCTAGGAATATGCCAAACTCAACCAAAGTTAATAAACTCAACCATTGTCGGATTTAACCCATTCAAAGGTATTTGAAAGCCTATAAAATCAAGCCTAGAGCTCTTCATTCGGGGAGCTCAATCAAAGTAGAGTTATAATACAAGAATGGATTCATGAAGCTAAAATCTTAGAATTATAATGTTGAAATCAAGCCAAGCCATATCAATCAATCCAAGCATTCAATAATGGTGCATAGAGGAGATGATGTTATCCATATGTCATTGATGAATACTTCTTATTCATAAACTGAGAAAGCCAATGAAGAAATAATTTAGAGCTCTCAATGAGGGTAAAGATTATTGTTCTTTGCATTTTAGTTGGGTTTTCAATTATTTTTTGTTCATTAATCTCCCCCTAAGATCTATAATTATAGATGTTAGTATGTTAGTGTGTTGATTTCATGTTTTATAGACTAACACTTGATCTAACCTCCTCTCTTTATCAAATTCCTATGATCACAAGATCAACCCTCACATAAATTATAGCATAGGCCATATGGGTTACTTCTTATGAGATCAAATCAATAGAGACAAAATATCTAATAAGGTTTCCAATAGCATAAAGACATGCATTACCAAAATATTCCAAGGGGAGAGCATAGAGTCGAACCCAAATCGGTGTTTTAAAATGTCTCTTCAATAGGGGATCAAAGTTAGGATACAAGGCCTACATTTCCATTCTAAAACCCTTAATCAACTAAGGTCCACCCTAGATAATTTTATCTCTAAAAACCCCATTGTAGTATATAGTAAGTAAAAAACCATTTGGAAAAAAATAAAAGGTTAGGTCTTTACCCTAAGAATCTAAGACCAACTGATTAATTTATGTAATGAAAGGCCATTTACGCACAACACAATCCTATAAAATGATTCCAAAGGAACTTAGATAATTTATCCTTTCTTAAACTACCTCATCTTCCATAAAGAATCTCCTTTCTAGGTCCTTTTGCCACTATAGGATGAAGGTTTGAAACTAAGTGATTTAGAGCATGATCAACTTCAGACATTGCTTCATCCTATGCTTGGTCCTTGGGGCAATCCTCCATGTCATTTTTTTGTTGCCTTTTATATTCTAGGGTTTATAAGGGATGATATATGTTAAGATAAACCCTATTATTGGATATTCTTTCAATACTAGGGTTGTCCATAAATGCCCATTCTATCTCCTCTCATAACTCCCTTTAAGACACACATTATTATCTTCTACCCTTTTTGTCCCTTTTCCCCTAATTTCCTGACATTTACTGTGATGATTCACCCATCACTCTCTTTTTGTATGCCATCACATTATTTTTAATAGGTGATGCTCATTATAATAAATTTATGTCAAGGCTCTTTTATTTCAAGAGGACAACTAGCCTAGACTTGATAATTTAGCAGTATTTTATAGGAAACCTATAAAGCCTAGTATTAATTATTAGTTAATTAATTTAAAATATTGAATTTAATTACATTTTTTTTTTTTGACTTTTTAATTAAAAATATAAATATTTAATTATTAATTTTATAATAATATAATTAGTATATGGAGATAATTCCTTCTCAAAATAAGGGATCAATAAATATGAAACTTGTTGAGGTAGACTACCATCATAGCATAATAAATGAGATTAATGATTGAAAGGAGTGTGCACTACCCTAACATCATAGCTTATGGCACTTGGCATCAGGTTTGGTGGCATAAGGTGATCATGATAAGGGATGGCTACAATTCTATGTGTCAAGAAACATGTGATAGTCATAACTACCACTGCTATTACCTATCATAGTCTTTGATTTATATTTGTGGAGTGAGAAGAAGGCAAAATGAACAAAGAGATACATGGAAGATAAATAAATTCCTATGGCAATGCATGTCCATCCAAATGTAATAGGTAGAGCAAGGGCAAGGATAAGATGGTCAACACAATGAATGAAATGAATGTAAACATGATCCATAAGTAACCTTTAGATGAGGTGCACCACTCATTTTTGGGATTGGTAAATGATTTTAATCTTTGACATCTATTGAATTTTGACAACTTGTTAAATAAGAAAACAAGGATCACTACCAAAGAAGCTATGAAATTTTGACAGCAAGATCTGATGGATGGAGTGAAGGATGAGAAGCTCCTATATTGGATTACTACCAATGTTCTTCATGCATAACTATAAAAAAAATATGTAGGGGAGCTTTAGTTGCTTCTATTGAATTTTTCATATAATCTATGGAAGACCTAGGTCCATCTAGCCCCAAGTTTGATACTCTCAAAGTAGTGTAGCTCATTGACATCTAAACGGTCCTATTTAGTGCCAAAAATATGTTGGTAATTCATGATGATGTTGATAAATTTGGTGTTTTAGTGGATACTAGGATTGATCAATTATGGGTCTTACTAAAAGTGTTGTCTCTTGACAACATCACTCAGGGTCAAAAGTTGAATACAATCTATGAGAGGTTGGGCATCTAGGGTAACAACAATGACTTCAACTTGAGGAATCTTTGGTTGCTCTGATCATTAAGGAAGAAGCTTGTAATGAAGGCCCAACCATAATAGTCTCTAATTCCAAAATTACTTATTTTATTTTCTTCTAGTTCAATTTCTTTTCATAGTCTCTAGTCATAAGCAATACTAGCTATAGTATTTTTTGATGTATCTCCCTAATTTATTAGGGTTTTTTGAAATATTATGATAGATGGCTTTTCCCCTTTTTTGATCTATTAAAAAAATTATATAATTAGTATAAATATTTTAAATATATTTATCTTAGATTTTTTTATGTATTTTAATTTATTAAAGTTATATTCTCCAAAAATTTCTCATTGATAAGTGATAGATATCCTCAATTTAATTATACCATTAATTTTTTTTTTTTTTAAAAGGTAGACTCCAAACTCCATAGTATGCCCCTATGATATTATAATTTTTTGAATGCCCTCTCAAATTAAAAAAAAACTCTATGATGGTTAAATGGAAATTTAAATTAAGGTTGATCATTTTATTGACATCTCATACTATTGCACTCATTTTTTCCAACCCAATTTGGATTTGATAAGGGAACCCACATGTTCAAAAGAGAAGGGTTTTTATATCTCATTAAAATATATTAGTATATATTTCAAAGTAATTTATCTAAAGAATGTTGCGAAGGGCCTATATTAAAATTTTAATATGCCACACTAATTAATGGCTCCATTACCTTCTTTATAAATTCCATATAATAGGTGAAAAATTACCTCAATATAGATAAAACACTACAATAAGTTTAAAAACATATTTTCAAATGAAAAAATAGGATCTAAACTCCATCTTATGCCCCAAAATCACAAGTTTTTATCACCTTCACCAAGCAACAAGATTTTTCTCAATTAATTAAAGGCATAACAAGTAATTTTTTTTATAGATAATCTCTTTTGATTGGAGCTAAGAACTAGATATAGGACACAAAAAAGGGGCCCAATCTATGATAACCACTCAACCAACACAAATGGCCACCATCAACCATTGAAACCAATAATCTAACTTAAACAACCACATTTGGCCTATAAATGCCTATGAGATTTAAACCTGGTTGAGATTGGGCACAACCAACCCATTTTCCCAACCCTTCTACATCTCATTGGTAGACATAAGATGTAATTTTATGATATTCTACTCTTATTCATTATATGTGAATCTCATTTTTTTGTTTATAACCAAAAGACAAGGTGAATTATATAACACAAAATCACCATAACTATTTATTTTACAATATTTTATAGGTATGGTTCAACCAAGGCTGATTTTTTTAAAATTAAGAGTAATGAAGAGAATATCTAATATAATATAAAAGCCAATATAAAATATTACAACGCCAACAAATGATAGATGAAAAAATATAGGAATAAATAAAATGTTTAAACCTTACTTTCATCAATAAAGAGTAATAGAGAATTTCTCAATATTAATGTTTTGCATGAGGTGTTCAAACCAGTAGATAAAAAAGATGAAGATGACCATGACTAACATAAAAAATATTTCATTGATGGATACAATAACATGCATTTTTCCATGGAAAGTGTTTCATTTATTGACACAACTAAATCTTGGACATATAATCCAAGGCAAAAAAGAGATAACAAATGGGAGGTGAGGAGTATGGTAGCTATTATAAGACTATCCCCAAGGCTTTTACTTGTTACTCCATGTGAATCACATGATGGATTTATTTTATGGGTCATATTTATTACTTTACAAGCCATTTCATTATATAGAAATAGATATTAGACTTTATAATGATGTAATAAAATAAAATTGGGAGTCATTCAATTATAATCCTTATCATGTTTTAGATTAAGGTAAAAATAGGTTTTGAAGGGACCTTGAAACCCTGAAACAAAGGATGAAGGATATAACAATAACATCCACAGGTGAAACCTATCACCTACTGCTAAGCAGTATCAAAAACAGGTTTTACAGGGACCTAAAACCACAATACAAAATCATCAAAAGATAGACCCTAGGTTTTACAAAGACCTAGAAACTCCAGTGTTAAAAGAAAATAAAGAACCAAAAAATGGAACCAGTTATAACATCCAACTAAAGGGAATAGGACTGTAAGAACTCAAAGATCCTATTCTTCTAATTTCAAAATCATCTTCACTGCTTCCTTTCCAATCATAGCAGTGTCCTGTATAGATATAGCCGTCGATGTAGCAACCTCTTGCATTGCTTTCTTCCTTGAGCTCTGTCTGGTTCTCTTGCTAGGCCCCTCCAAGGATTTAATTTCCTAATTTGCTCATTTTCCAATGTTCATAGTGGCTGCACATATGCTAGAAGTTACCTCCTCCATCTTCATTTTGCTTTCCTTAATGAGCCCCCTTAGATTGTTCTCATAGTCTTTAAGTTTGATAGGTATATCCCTCATCTGCATTTCCAGATTATTGATTTTATTTTGATCTACTTCCTAATTACATTCCAATATTTCCATTTTATTCATGAGGCCCATTATCTCCTTATACATCCACGAGTCAACTTGAAGGATAGCGTCTACTTTGCATTTGGCCAAATTCATAAAGGGATGCCTCTTGTCATTCTGCCCTACATCACTTAAATCTTTTGCATTCTCTTTTGGACTGTCTTCATCCTTTTCCATATAATCCTCCCTTTTCATTATTTTATGTTCCTTAGTTTCAATAGGGCTTTCGTTGTGGATAAGATCATCCTTTACTTGTTCTCTAGTTTCCATTGCATGATAGGCATCTTGAACTAGATGTTCCTTCTCTATTTTCAAAGCAGGATCCTCAAATAAAACATCCATATCTTTTTCAGTTTCCTCTAGCACTTGCTGATTTTCCTCAAGATCATAGTTATTCTTTTCAGTTTTTTCATCTATAGTGTCCCCTTCTTTCTGATTCTTACTTTTATCTTCTCCTTCTTTGTTAGAGCTGTAATCCCCACTTTCTGTTCCTTCCTCTTCCTCCATACTCTCCTCCTCAGAACTTTCAGTGCTTTCCCTCTTTGTTTCCTCATCAACAATCTATTTTTTGAAGCTGGAGGATTTGGGTTTAACTTTTTCTTTCCCTTTTACTGTTTCATTCTTCTTACTCTGTGAGTCCTTATTTTTGTCCGAATAAGGATTCAGGACAATGGCCTTGTTTTTGCAGAAACCTTCTATTATTAGGATTAATCCTTATCATGTTGAGTGAGGTGATATTTTAGAATATGTTGAAAATAATAATGATTATAAATATGAGGATAATAGAAATATTCAAAAAAATGCAAAGGAACATGAGTGGGAAATAACATCTAGGATACAATGTGGTTAAATTATGATAGTAACTGTTGACAAATTTGACTTCCCAGGTCAAATTATCACCCTTATATTATGAAACTTTTATTATCATGATTTTTTACCCTATTGATAATTGTGTTGGTATTTTAATTTTCTTTTAATGGTCACTTAAAACCTTGATTAGTATATTTCAAGGTATAATTGATAGATTTAAGGCTTTGTTCATCATAGCTATGTGCATGTCTAGTCACTTCATGACCTATTTCAAGTTGTTTCAAGTGATTAAAGGAGTATAGTGTGTCTTAATAAGACTAATATCATGCGTCAAGATAAGGTCATGCTTTTAAAAAGATCAAATAGGTTGGTGAAACTCTTTATTAACATCTTAACCTATTTGTGATGATTTCTTGATCATTTTATGGATTTCAAAGAAGATATTGGAAGATAATGGTATTAAATTATTAAAATAAGGTTTAAAAACATCATTATACATCTATTTATAAATTTAAAGTTCTTATGAACACCTTTTTCATCAGGTTTATAAGAGATTATGGCATTTTTAGTGCTAAAAGGGGCTCTTTTGAAGCATTTGTACAAGTTTCCAAGGGATATTTGACCTTAATTTACCTTAAAGACCTTATTTATACTTTTCAAGGTAAAATACATGCTTGGAATGAAGTTTTAGGTCTTTAGAAGTCCATAAATTCTTTTTTCTCTCCATTGTTCCATTAGCAAGCTCAAAAGGACAATTTTCACATGCTCATTTCATACAGAGGAGAGAGATTCATGACTTGATATTTTTTAAAAAGGAAGGAGTCCTAAATTCCTTAAATTTTTTTCATTGGTTTTTATATCCATTCCCCCTCATTTATGAAAAATCCTTAAGAAGGTAGGGTGGTCAAAAGAGTTAGTAAACCCCACAGGATCATGTTTTACACCAATTTCTTGTAGTTTGGAATGTGTTGGAGTATGAGGAACATTTTTTAAGGTATAAAATTGTATATAAAACCATTTCACACTTTCATGTTCCATCCTCTTGGCATGTGTGACATTGGAAAGTGAGTAAAAGGTCTCTATAAGATATGGTTAAAGGTTTACACTATAGGGTTGGGAAGTTTCTATAGGTTTTAATACATATAAATGATTATTAAATGTTTTAATCATATTATCACCTTAAAAGAATTCATAAAATCTAAACATTCCATACATCATGCTCTAAGATGTCACACCATAGCTCACCTTGAAGATTGTGTGTTTAAAGCTACCTACATAACAAAGTGAGTTGAGGAGGTCTTGTATAGTATTTTAAAATTAAAGTGAGAGTATTGATCTCATAAGGAATGTAATTAATCCAATGTAGAGAGAATACCATGTTCAAAAAACCAAGCTTCCATCAAGAGAATGCTTGAACTATGAAAATGTAGACCTACAAGTCTATAGACTTGTAGGTATGTTTTCATGTGGAATTCAATGAACTATGCATCAATTCTTGACCTTGAAAACCAAATCTTGAAATATTTTAATTATATATATGATCTAAATAGGTCTAATACCAGGTAAAGTGTGGCTTCAAGATTTAATGATAAAGATGATCAATCATCATCTGCAGGCAGAGTTGGCCAACTTGAGTGGTCTCAAGTTTTGAGTCAGTATGGAAAAGGCCTAAGAATGTATATGTGAAACATACAAATAAAATAATATATATTTAAATATATTTAAACCTCATGGTTCTCTTATATGGTGATAAAACACACTAATGAAGAGTATAAGTAGACCTATAAGCAGGGCAAAGAAAGCATAGATAGTCAGACAAGAAAGTGTAAATAATTGTAGGGAGCTAGGTTGGTTATGAAAAAAACTTCATGAAGGTTAAAATTTGTTAAAGGTCTCAATAATTTTTTTTAATAAGGACAAATATAAGGGCTTAACACTCCAATCGCTATATATAACCATCTCTTGAGTAAGCATAAGACACATGAATGATTATTTTGAAGATGCAAGTCATTGAAAAGTGGTAGAGTTTTAAAAGAGGATAAATGATATCCTAAAATTGTGATTAATACAATTGAATGATCAGTAATTTTTTATAAATTATATATATCCCAAATGTAATCAAAACCCTAAATGGCTATCTATGGGTTAGTTTAAGTAGTCAAGTTGCCTTCTAACTTAAAAAGAGAAGATGTAGTGTATACCGTTTATGAGAAATTATGTGAATGAATGGGAATGTATAAAAGGTAATTTTAGATAAAAATATAGATTAAAAATTATTTTAGAGGATGATAAAAATAAATCAATTCAACCCTTGCAGTCACCTACAACTAAGAGACTCTTGGCACACACAATCAGGCTTGTTTGAGAAGATTGCAATGTTTCATATGAGAACTAAGGTTGAAATTAATATAAATGTGTTGATTAATTAATAAAATTAATTATAATACAAATAATAAAACTTTATTTGAATACACTCTCAATATTAAACCTTGTTTGTGACTTATAGGGAGAATGGTCTAACTTAGGTGACTTGAAGCCTATATATACAATTTTGTGAGAAGTGTTTGTTGAAAGCAAAAAATGATTAAGAGTTGCTTGTAAATATGTTATGATAATTCATTAATTCCATTATGGATGTTTATATAAGTAAATATAGGTATTATAAAGCTAAAACAATGCAAACATGGAACTCTCATGAGCTTAGTCAAGTGATCTAGTAGGGACTATAATCATGCCTGTATGTGTTAAAGTGTGAAGAGACTATTTGATGGAGAGTGAAATGGAGAATGAAGATACATAATAAGGTGTTGATAAATTAATTTAACATTTAATGAAGTTTTTAACTCTTGAACAGTGAAGAAATACTCAAACACAAGTTCTTAGGGTCAAGAGTGGATATGTGCTTATACACCCTAGCATTAACAAATGAAGGTTGCAAGTAGGACTATGGAGATGAATGAAAATTGAAACAATTGAAAAGGTTCAATATTAATGTTTAAGACATCGCAAATGTTTTTATATCTCAAACCAAACATCAAAATATCACTTTTAGGCTTAATTTCTCTCTTGACCTCACTAAGTATAGACCTTTTAACCCAAGAGGCACCAACTTTTTTTCAAGTATTCTAGGATAATTTTGATGGTGTTAAAATATATTAAGGGTGATTATTAGGATATATGAACTTAAAAATTTAGGCATTATTTTTCAATTTAGTGGCCTCTTCTTTATGAATCACTACTAAGAGTGTAAGTCACTTAGAGGCTACTTTAAAGACCAATTTTGACCAATTAAGAGATATTGGACTCTTAAGCACCTAAAATGAGTTTAAATTACCTTAAAACCACATAAAAATCATGTATCACTCTAATTAGGTCCCTATCATGACATTTCCTTGTACTTGCACATGTATGGATTCAATAAATGTTATACTTTTGTGAGATACTGAGCCTAAAATAGGGTATTGAAGATCATGGATAGATGAAAACCATTGAGAGAGGTTATCTGGGATGTATTATACCTATTAAAACCAAAAAATTTGTACAAGACACCTTGAAAGTATACCTAGAAGTCTGATTTCTAAAGATAGTCTACAAAAGGCTTAAGAAAGACTAGGTTTTTGGGCCATTTCATGGTTCTCATACCTATATAAGGTTTCATAACCAAAAATTTATCATGGATAATGTTTATAAGATAGGTAAATTTAATCACAATTTTTTTTTTGGTTTCACACATGTGGGATAAGTGTGGAATGAAAACTCATCTTTCTAGGCCTAGAGGGCTAATAGAGGCCTAATTGGGAAGAGAGATCAGGTGATTAAGTATGATTCCAATCATTATAAAGTCATGAAATTTGGCATGGAGATGTAAGGAAATATTGGGTACTATAATATATTCTCATTTTTCCAATATAATTCATATAATATCCTACACAAGGAGGTCTGCATGATTTTAGGGTTATAAGGAATTGGGAGAAAATACAAGCTATAAGTGTAAAATAAGATATAGTGGAGTGTTTTATGGATTCAAGTGAATTTTTTAAGGTATAATATGACAAATATAGGAAATATATGGAGGGATATTATTTTATTTAATTCAAATTCAAGTTCTCACTTTCTATGCCAAATTAGAGGAATCCAAGTGGTCAAATCACCAAATTCAATGCATGAAACTATTCAACAGACCTTGTTAGGCCAACCACTTGTGTTCATTGCCACTTGGTGAGTAATAATAAGTCAAGACTTAGTTAAAATAAATATTATAATTTGTTGAAATTTTACTCAAATATTCTAGGAAGACCTTCTCCCTCTCCTTTGTCAAGTCAAGTTGAAAAGGTCAAATGAGCTTTAAGAGCCTTCACACAAGCCTTATCAAGGTGGAAAAACAACATAAAAGAATATAGGAGTTTTTTGAAGACTTTATCAAGACTTTAAGACCTATTTTCCTAGATAATACTTCTTTAAACATTTCAAACAAGCTTACCTCTACCTCATATGCCAATTTCCAAGAAAGTAAAGAGATAATTTAGCATGTACTATGTAGGAGTTAAAGGACTACGAGGTGGATGACTCATCCCTAATTTTGGGCTCTCTCTCTCTCTCTCTCTCTCTCTCTCTCTCTCTCTCTCTCTCTCTCTCTCTCTCTCTCTCTCTCTCTCTCTCTCTCTCTCTCCTCTCTCTCTCTCTCTCTCTCTCTCTCCCTCTCTCTCTCTCCTTTATCATTTTATCTTTGAGTATGCCTATTTTTACCATTGGTATGCATCCTTAATATAAGTTGTGGTTAATCCCTAATCATAAAAACACTTGTACTTGGCTCTTTTAATTGAATAAGACTATATTTTAACCTCATAAATTCTTGTGATTAGTTAATTCTTTATGGTTTATAGATGAATGTTAGTGATAGTGAATGCTTCCTTACATTTGTCCTCTCTTATTTACCTATTTGTATGTGGTTAATCATCCTTTCAGGTTACATAGTGTGATTAAATATCCTTGTATGTATGAAAAGTTTAATTATTTATTAGTGTCCTTGAGAGACCTATTGATTAGCTACCTTAGATCATGCATCAAGATAATATCCTATATATGAAAATTTATGTTTTGAGACTTTTTATTTTGGTAGTGCAATCAGAGTCATGTTATAATTCATATTTTTAGTGTATTTTAGATAGGTGAAGGAGATATTTTGGTGTATCACCTCCTTTGGTAGTTTTTATTTCATGTTATCTTCTTATTTTTCCCCTTGTGAGATAGTAGTGTAGTGTAGAGAGTCTAAATAATACATCAAAAGGAGTTATCCCTATAATATAGATATTCAATCCACTTATTAGGTCACACACAACCTAGGATTGGGTCCATGTTACTCCAAACTATGAAGGCTTGAGTAACCTTCACAAGGGTGAAAGTTTGAGTGATAATAGTTTTTGGCAAGCTTGATGGGGCCAAGGTTGAAAGTGGTTGAAGGATTATTGGTGTTGTCCATCTACATATCAGCCTTTTAAGGCATTCAAAACATCAATGACAACTCCATGCTTAATCATCTAGTTCTAAAATACTAGGTACTTATTTTAAAGAATTGTTGATGATTTTTATTATTCTTATTTACTTCATGAAGTTTGATGGCTAGGAATTAGGAGATTTTTTGTGATATACCTACTTATCAGTCCTATAATGAACCATACTATCCTTGTCATGATCCTAATCAGCCTTATCACAAACTATATTAGTATTATGACTATCCTATTTCTCCCTTATATGACTCAAATTATATACCTCAACAACCTTACCAAGACTTGAAGTAGTCATACTCACCTCCTCCTACTCCAAATCCAACTTAGAATTATGTTTCACTTACCACATCCTTATTAGCATTTAAGACAAATATGCTAAAATATAAAGGATTAATGAGAAGATGGGATAACGAATTAGATGTGATCTTTTTTCACCTCATAGAGAAGATGAGGAAGTCAGTACAAATGTGGATGGATAAGTGGGTAGTAAATGGAAAGGAAAATCAATATGTTATGACTGATAAGTTGTATGAAATAATAACCTTGATCTAATGGTAAGGAAATAGATTAGTAAAGTGTGAGAATCAAGTGATCCAACCCAAAAAACCTCAACCATCATCTCCTACCCCTAGTTAACCCAATTATGTTCTAAGTTTCCTTCAAGATAGACCTACTCTTCCTCAAGAAACCAAGATCACTTCATCTGGGAGGCCTTCTTGGACTGTGATTCCTGGTTACACCATGCCAAATCTTGTGTATGAATCTCCTCCCATACCCATTTAAGATCCCTCTTGTATCCCATACCAACCTTTTCATGATCTTTGTCCTCATGAAGTTATTGACCATCCTCAAATCGAGCCTCTAAGAGAGTCAATTCAATCTCTAATAGAACCTATTATTTTTAAAGTCCCAACTTAGAACCAAGTAGTTAAGTCTTGGGATAAATAAGAGTAAGAGTACCTAAATAATAAAATTGAAGTCAAGGAAGAAGAACTAGTGCTTATTAAATCCTCATATACTCTACCCAAATAGCCTCTAGATTTTCCCTCATGGAATTTAATTCAATAAAACATCCAAAGGAATGAAGGAGTGATTGTTGAAGAGGCTAAATCTCAAGCTACATCTAAAATTAATAAAGTGAATAATGAGGGTAAAGATAAAAATAAAGTAGATTCTATATCCCAACTCAACTTACTCTCTCTCCAAAAATTCCTAGAAGATTCTTCCATCAAAAAATATTCAAGTCTAAAGAGTACTCCCTAGGTCTGTAAGAAAACTCATGAGCATATCCATTGCCCTCCCACTATCTCCCTTCTTGAAGAGTAGCCTATTTTATGGATGATAGTGGAAGAAGTTGTAGCTACAAGTGAGTTTAAATGAGAGTGCGATGAAGATGATTCAAGTGTGTATGAATAAGAAATATTCATTAGTATTCTCCTTTGTGAGAACAAAGGCAAGTTAACTTTCAAACATGATGAATTTATAGTAAAAGATAAAAGAGATGTTGGTTTTTTTCAAGAGCTTCAACTTGGTGTGATTAAAGACCATGATAAAGAGGTCATATATTCCCAAGAATATCTTTTCTTATAACCTCTTTATGAGTTTTAGGATCTTGATACAATATAATTTCAATTAAATGCCCCTCATGGTACTTCAAATGTGTAAGAGAAAGGTGGTCTTAATGAATAAGTACTACTTAACTTGGTGACAACTCTAGTAGAGGTTCTTGATCTAGTTATAATTTTTTCTCAATATGATTCTCTTAAAGATGAGTAAATTGAATAATTTATAGATATTAATGAGTTTGATGAGGTAGAATTATAACTATATCATGATCCTATAAATTACCTTGAAGATCTTGACAATAATTTGAATCCTAAAGAGGAAGTTAAGAAAGTCATTCATGTTATTTATTATTAATATGATAATCAAAAGGATGGTGAAGACATGTGGTATCAGTATGCTAACATTTTTAATGAGTTTGAAGTTCTTAAGGGGGCCATATCTCCTATATATCAAGTTGAGGACACTAAAGAAGTGGTTCTCTCTCCAAGACATCAAGAAGGAGGCCCCAAAATTTTTTTAGCTCTTAATGAACTAATTTAAGAATTACATAACCATTTTGAACTTACTCATAACATTGAGTGGGTAAACATGTTTAGTGATAATTATGATTTAGCTAAAGGAAAGTTGGTTGAGATTTTTGAAAGACTATAGTAGATTGTAAGTGATGACAAAAATCATGAGGTAAGTGTTGAAATTCAAGGTGAGTTTGTCTTCATATGTGACTAGTTTGTTGTTGTTTACTCATTTAAAGACATGCCAAGAGATTTGTAAAGTAATAAGCATGGCCTAACAATCACAATGTTTAAGAGGAAGCTTTCCTTGTACCATTTTTCACCTCATAGAGTAGAAGATATCATAAATTTCCCATTTGATCTAGGAGGGACATGCTTAGAGGTTAGTTATTTATAGTATTTTTCTTATGTTTGTTGTGTTCCCTAAGTGATTTATTAGCACAGGGGTGTGTGTTGCCTTATTTTATCTTATTGGTTGTGTTTGTCCTTGTGTTGTGTGTCTTGGAGGTCAAAAAATCATCTTATTTTAAGTCAAGAGTTGTAGTAATTATTAGGGTAGGTCTAATCATGTTTATTTAAGAGTGTGAGAGAGACTCCATGATCCCAAAATACATTTAAGTTACTGGTTCATAAGCATAGTAGGCATGCTTCCCAACTGAGTCACCAAAATGTTGACAAATTCGACCTCCTAGGTCAAATTATAACTGCTATATTCTAAAAATTCACTTTTCATGCTTGTTTACCCTATTGATAATTATTTTGGTATTTTAATGTCCTTGAAATGGTCACTTAAAACCTTTATTAATAGAGTTGAAGGTAGATTTGATAGATTTAAGGTTTTGTTCATCCTAGCTATGTATATGTCTAGTCACTTCATGACCTATTTCAAGTTGTTTCAAGTGATTAATGGAGTATAGGGTGTCTTTATAGGCCTAATAACATGTGTCAAGATCATTTCATGCTTTAAAAATGATCAAATAGGTTGGTGAAACTCTTTTCTAACATCATAAACTACTTGTGATGATTTCTTGACCATTTTATGGCTTTGAAAGAAGATATTGCAAGGTATTTCTAGTAAAGTATTAGAATAAGGTTGAAACACATCATGATACATCTATTTAGACATTTAAAATTCTTATGAACACCTTTTATATCATTTCCATTAGGTTTCTTAAGTGATTATGGCATTTTAAGTATTAAAAAGGTCTCTTTTGAAGTGCCATTACAAGTTTCTAAGGGATAGTTCACCTTCAAGTACCTTAAAAACCTCATTTATCCTTATTAAGGTTAAATACAAGCTTGGAATGAAGTTTTAGTTCTTGATAAGTCCAAAAAGGCTTCCTTCTCTCTATTGCTCCACTGGCAACCTCAAGATGGTAGTTTTCACATGCTCATTATGTACATAGGAGAGAGAGTAATGGCCTAAGATTTTTTATATAAGAGTGGGTCATAATCACTTTAAAGTTTTTTTCATTAGTTTTTAGATCCATCCCCCTCCTTTATGAATAATTGTTAAGAAGGTAGGGTGGTTAGAAGAGTTGGTAAACCCCATAGGCTCATGTTTTACACTAATTTCTTGTAGTTTGGAATGTGTTAGAGTATGGGGAATATTTTTTTAGGTATTTAAGGGTTTTTAAACCATTTTAAAATTTCATATTCCATCCTCTTGGCATGTGTGGCATTGGGAAGTGAGTAAAAGTTTTCCATAAGACATGGTTATAGGTTTACACTATAGGGTTGGGATGTTTTTGTAGGTTTTAATTAATATCAATGATTTTAAAAGGTTTTAATAATATTATCACCTTAAAATAAGTCATACAATCTGAAAATTCCATACATCACCTTTCAAGAGGTCACACCATAGCTCACCTTGAAGATTGTGTGTTTAAAGCTGCCTGCATAACAAAGTTAGTTGAGGAGATCTTGTATTGCATTTTCAAAGGAAAGTGAGAGTAATAATATAATAAGTAATTTAAGGATCCAATGGAGAGATAATCTCAGGTTTAATAGATTAATCTTACATCATGAGAATTCTTGAACCATGAAAATGTAGACCTATAGGTCTGCATGCCTATAGGTCTATTTTCATGTGGAATTCAATGAACTATGCATCAAGTCTTGACCTTGAAAATAAAATGTTGAAATATTTTTATTAAATATATTATGTGAATAGGTAAAATACTAGGTGAATTTTTATTTTAAGATTTAATGCTAAAAATGCTCAATCATCACCCATAGGCAATGTTGGCCAACTTGAGTGGTGTCAAGTTTTGAGTTAGTATGGAAAAGGTCTAAGAATGTATATGTGAAACTTACAGAGAAATTAATATACTTTTAACTATATATAAACCTCATGTTTCTCTCATATGGTGATCAAACACACTAATGAAGAGTATAAGTAGACCTATAGGTAGGGCAAAGAAAACATACGTGGTCAAACAAGAAAGTGCAAATGATTGCAGGGAGCTAGGTTAGTTATGAAGAAACCCTCATGAAGGTTTAAATGTGTTAAAAGTATCAATTAACTAATTTAATAAGGATAAATTTTAGGGATGAACACTCGATTCACTATCTACAACCATATCTTGAGCAAGCATAATACACATGAATGGTTATTTTAAAGATGTAAGTCATTAAAAAGTGGAAGAGTTTTAAAATAGGATAACTAAGTTCCCAACATTGTGATGAATACCATTGAATTATCATTAATTTTTGATAAATTACCTATATCCCAAATGTATAAAAACACCCAAACGGTTATCTATAGGTTATTCTAAGTAGTCAAGCTACCTTTCAAATTGAGAAGAGAAAACACAATGCATACAATCTATGGGAGTTTAGGTGAATGAATGGGTATTTATAAAATTTAATTTGAGATCAAAATATACCTTAAAAATGACTTTATATAATGATTAAAACAATGTAATTCAACCCCTATAGTCACCTATAACCAAAATACTCTTGAGACACACAATTAGGCTTGCTTGAGAAGATTGTAATGTTTCATATGAGAACTGAGGTTGAAATGTATATAAGTGTATGGAGTCATGAATAATAGTCACTATAAGATAAATAATAAAACTTCAATTGAATCCACTCTCAATATTAAACCTTCTTAGTGACCTATAGGCAAAATGGTCTAACTTAGGTGACTTGAAGCTTGTGTATACAATTTTGTGAGAAGAAGTGTTTGTTGAAAGAAAAAAATGGTTGATATTTACTTGTGAATATGGAAATAAATTTCATGAATGAACTTAGGGTAATTAATATAAGTAAACCTAGGTATTATAAAGCTAAAACCATGCAAACAAGGAACTCTCATGAGGCTAGTCAAGTGATCTACTAGGGGCTACAATTATGCTTGTATGTGTTAAAGTGTGAAGAGACTATTTGATGGAGAGTGAAATGGAGACATAAGAGAACTAATAAGGTTTTTATAATTTTATTGAAACATTTCATGAACTTTTTAAATCCTTAATAGTGAAGAAATATTTAAACACAGGTTCCTAGGGTCAAGAATACATATATGCTTATAAACCCTAGTATTAGCAAATGAAGGTTTCAAGTAGGCCTATGGAGATGAATGATAATGAAAACCATTAAAAAGGTTCAAGATTAATGTTTAAAACATTCCAAATGTGTTTAGAGATCAAACCAAACATCATAATATCATTTTTAGGCCTAATTTCTCTCTTGACGTAACGAAGTGTAGACCTTCTAGCCTGAGAAGCACCAACTTTTGCTCAAATATCCTAGGACAAGTTGAATCATATCTAAATATATAAGGGGTGATGATCATATTTTTAAACTCAAAACATTAGGAATTAGTTCTCAATTTAGTGGCATCTCTTTTATGAATCATTGTTAAGAGTGAAAGACACTCATAGGTTACCCCGAAGACTAGTTTTGACCAATTGAGAGAGATTAGCCTAGTAAGAACCTAAAATGAGTTGAAATAAACTTGAAAACCACTTTAAAATCATGGATAAATCCAATTAGGTCTCTATCATGTCATTTTCTTGTACCTACACTTGTACAGATTCAATAAATGTTGTACTTTTGTGAGATGTTGAGTATAAAATAGGGTATTGAAGATCATGGACAAATTAAAATAATTAGGATAGGTTATTTTGGATGTATTATACCTTTTCAAACCCTAAAAATCAATTTTATCTACCCTAAAAGTACACCTACAAGTCTAATTGTTGAAGATAGTTTGAAAAAGGCTTAAGAAAGATTAGGTTTGTGGGCCATTTCATCGTTCTCATACCTATACAAGGTTATAAAACCTAAAATTTGACATGGAGAATGGTTATAGGTTAGTTTAATTTAATAAAACACTTTTTGATGGTATAAACATGTGTGGTATATGTGAAATTTGACATGGAGAATGACCTAATTAGGAAGAAAGATCAGGTGATTAAGTATGTTAGGTACTCAAATCTATTTGTAAGGGGATACTGGGTACTCAAATATATTTTTATTTTTCCAAGATCATTTATACAATTTCATATATAATGAGGTTTACATTTTTTTAGGGCTACAAGTAATTTGGAGAAAATTTACGCTATAAGTGCAAAATCTAATATTTTGAAGTGTTTTATGGATTTAAGTGACTTGTTTTAGGTCTGATATGATAAAGAAGCCATCCATGGAGGTATATTATTTTCTTGAAGGGAAATTAAAGTTTTTAACTTTTACAACAAGTTGGAGAAGGAGAAGTTTAAGTGGTTAAATCACCAAATCAATGCATGAAACTATTTAAAAAGATATTGTTAGGCCAACCAACTATGTTCATTGCCACTTGGAGAGAAAGAATAAGTTAGGAGTTAGTTGAAATAAATATTATAATTGGTTTAAATATTCCATAACTATCATAGGAAGACCTTCTCCTTCTCCTACACCAAGTCAAGATAAAAAGGTCAAAGGATATTCTTCAAAAATCCCTATCAAGGTGGAGTAACAACATTCAATAATATAGGAGTTGGTTGAAGACTTGAAGACATATTTTCATGGAGAAGACTTCATCAAGGAAAACATGTAAGCAAGAATATAGGTGCATAGATGAGACAAACTCCAATAAACAAGCCTAAGACTTCTTCAAACATTTCAAACAAGCTTAGCTCTACCTCCTACACCTTTTTTTAGGAAAAAAAGAGAGAATTTAGTATGTACTACATAAGAGTTAAATGAGGACTAGCTCTCTCTCTCTCTCTCTCTCTCTCTCTCTAGGCCTACTATTGATGCGAAGGTATCTTCCAAATAAGTATAGTGGATGTTGGTTGAAAATGTGCCCTCATTCTCTTAATTATCTCTTCATTTTTTATTATCTTTTCAACTATATACATGCATCCAAATCCTCCTAACTAAATAGGGGATCTTTTATAATTTTAGGAGGGCTAGGAGGGTTATGAGGGTTTTATCTTGCACTTGAATGTGTTGTATAAAAAAATGGTTTTAAAAAAAAATAATGTAAAACCAAAATAAGTAATATTTTTTTTTTGATTGGCATGAATTTCAAATACTTACCTACCCTACATTATGACATTGTTAATTTATTGACCTAATTAAAAAATTCAAGCGAGTGTAGTGTGTGTTATCTCCTCTTACAAAGAGAATGTGAGCATAATTTGAGTGTTGAACGTGATCTCTATGAGTAAATTTAGAGAGAAATGTCAAAATAGGGGTTTGTAAGTTATTTTTTGTTTAGTTAAAGTAACACATCCATGATTTTACATGTTAAAATCATGTACGTGTTCTAGGCTTGGTTTTTACCAAGCCTAGAAAACATAACACTACATGTTATTATAATAATGCATATTCATTTTGAAATATTTCATGAAATTATCCATGTAATTTTCCCCCAACTCTATGCACTTACCCCTTGATAAATTAAAGAGTCTATATTTTATATAAAACTTTGTCCAATTATGCTGATGTCATCAGTCAATATGTATTTTATGTGGTAGATCTCTTCTTCAAAAGTTGTAAGTCTTATTTATTCTAATCAAACAAAATTTGTGATTGGGATTTGAAGTTGTGAATGGATGATTGAGGCAATAATATTGAATTTTATAACTCTAGTTGGTGCACTTAATAGAAGAGGAAAATGCTCTATGAATGCTACATCTTGAAGAACTTGATGAATGACACCGGTAAACTATGATTTTCTAGTTCATGTTGTTCCTTGAATTATCATGCGTAATGAAAAATAATTTTGACCCTAATATTCATTACTCCATGGTACTTATCTATCAAGATCTCTTCTTCCCAACATATGTATTTCAATTACTATTATCACTCAAACTTGTACCCATGTGACAGTTTCTCAAGACTTCATAGTTTCGAGTAACATGGAGATAATCCTAGGCTATGGGTGGCCTAATAGGTGGATTGAAACTCTATATTATATGGATAACTTCCCTTGATGTATAAGTTAGAATATATACACTATACTACTACCTTGTAAGGGAAAAGAGAGGAAGATAACATGAAATAAAATCTACCTAAGGAGGTGATACTCCAAAATATCTCATTCATCTGTCTAAAATACACTAAGAATTTGAATTATGACATGACCCTAATTTCCTTACTCAAATAAATAGTCTCTAAACATAAATTTTTTCACATAGACGCTATTATCTTGATGCATCATCTACGGTATTGATCAATAGGTCTCTTAAATACATCAATGAAGGATTACACTTGCCATTAATACAAAGATATTCAATCACACTATGTAACTTGCAAGGATGATTAACCACCTATAAATAGGTAAATAAGAGAGGATAAATGTAAGGAAGCATTCACTATCATTGACATTCATCTACAAACCATTAAGCATACTCTAATCAAAAACATTAAGGAGGCTAAAATATAGTCTTATTCAATTTAAAGAGCCAAGTACAAGTGTTTTTTTGAGTATGTATTCACCACAACTTAGGTTAGGGATGCATACCAATTCCAAAAATAGGCATACTTAGAGAGAGAGAGAGAGAGAGAGAGAGAGAGAGAGAGAGAGAGAGAGAGAGAGAGAGAGAGAGAGAGAGAGAGAGAGAGAGAGAGAGAGAGAGAGAGAGAGAGAGAGAGAGAGAGAGAGAGAGAGAGAGAGAGAGAGAGAGAGAGAGAGAGAGAGAGAGAGAGAGAGAGAGAGAGAGAGAGAGAGAGAGAATTTAATATTATAAAAAATTGTTAGTGTATGGTTTGAAGGATAAGAAATAAAAAAGACAATTTTTTTCATTATTCATATACCCATCAACCAATGTATTGCTTCCATTATCATGCAAATAGTTCCCAATCCATTGGTGCCAATATATTTTGATAAGAAATAATTTATGGGACTAATGGTGAATGGTATTTGATTACCCACCTTGTAAAAACCATGAGGTTCCATTGTATTTTTTGAGGAAAATCTATTGTGATTTTATCCTTAGTGAGATTCCTAGATATTTTAACTACTATGAGTTTCATGGCTAAATAAAAGGCCTCTACATAGGATAAAATAGGTGTACATCATACACCTAATCATCCTAAAAGAGTCCATATCCAAAAAATTACTTCAATTTGAGGTAATCACCTCTATAGTGAATTAGGTTTTTGAGATTGACTCTTTTCATGTGCGTCATGCACTTACTAAACCACTCATTATACATATGAGTAAGTTTTATAAAAATGATGATGGAGAGGGTAGACATGGGGATACTCTAGCTACAGTGTATGCCTAACCAAACCATTTTATATCCTATGGTGCCATATGCATCAAAATTTTAGACAAGAATGGTGGTGATTTTAGGGGCCTAAATGCTATGGTTATGACTAATGATTTTTTAGCACTATAGTCATATAAAAGTTCACTTGAGTGTAATGAATGTCACTTAAGACCACCCATCCCTAGTTGATCCCTAGAGATATCCTATGACATATTTAAACTCTTATCCAACTTTTATGTGGGTATTACACATCCTAAAATCAATCCTATACCTTCCCCTAGGGATCTAGACCCCTTATGCCCCAAGTTATACCATCGAGACACTAGCACCCCCTTTAGACATTTGAAATTTGCAATAGTGACCAAGGAATGATGCTAGTGTCCCTTACTTAATTTCAACCCCCAAAAAATATATTTTCAATTCCTAAGACACTTGGGGGTTGGCCTAGACCTATTTCACACTTTGTAGATACACTAAATTAGTATAAATATGAGACTATTAAATTATTTAAATTTTCATGATGTTGTAGTTTAGAAAATAAGATTTATGGAATCATCAAGTATGGATATTTTGAATCCAACATTTTCAGCACAATATGTGTGTTTATCCTTAGGGTGAAATAAGCCAAAAAATGAAGCAAGTCAATGTGAAATGATGTCAATAAAATAGCAAAGACCTTCCATAAATAAATAAAAACGAATCATGAAAACCTCAAAAAGATAAAGGTAAGCCTCCCTAAAAAAGCAAAAAGATAACAAAAGAGAATCACACCTTTTTTAATTGATTAATAATAGGCCACTAAGAATCCCCAATGCCCAAGCCATTGTCTCTATTTAGATTATTAGGCTTTTTCTCAATATTGATCATTTCCCTCACTTTTATTTTCCAATAGTCATTTTAATTCATAATAATTTTTGCTTGATCCATGTAAATATGGTGTTTTGTGGTCAAAGAGTGTTCTACCAAAGCCTAACTATCAACCTTAGAATTTTGAATATCATGTGAATGCTCTTTCATTTTAATTTGTAGTGATCTACCAATTTCCCCCACATATGAAATCCCACAAGAGCATGGGATAATATAAAAACCTTTATGAGAAATAGGATCAATAGAATATTTATAAAAAACTAAAGAAGAAAGAAGGATATTAAGAGGTTTGAAAGCAGTCTGTATTTTGAATTTCTTTACAATCCTTACCAATTTTTATAAAATTCCTTTCACATAAGGAATAGTGATTTTCAAAATGTCGAACTCCAAATTTATTTGAGTATGATGTCTAGTATTATGAAAATAGTTACTAATCTCCCACCTTTTATAATCATTATCTATTAGAGCCTTGGTAAAGTGATCTTTTTTAGATTCAATGTGTTCCTCATCAGATAGTTTTTGAGCTATCATATCCAATGAAAAAAGGACATTTTTTTGGCAAGGATTATGGTGTGAGTTAGCCTAAAGATAAGGATCTATGTGGGGATTTTTTATATAAACTTCATGAGATAACACCCTTTCTAGTTTCTTTGAGATAAGGACATCAAGGAAAGGTAAGCAATTATTCTATTCTTTTTCCATAGTGAATTGAATCTTGTCAGACCTATCATTTAAATATTCAACAAATTTATCCAATTCCTTATCTCCATGAGACCATTCCACATTAGTGTCATCCACATACCTATCCCACCAATCAGGTTTTAAAGGGTAAGAATAAAGATCTTTTTTTTTAAAAAATGTTCCATAAACAAATTCACAACAATGGGATATAATGGTGAACCCATTTCCACCCCTTTTGTTTTCTTATATAAATCCCCTCTAAAGGTAAATAAAGTTGATCATAAACATAATTCCACTAAAAATGGTGTGATTCTCTTTTTTTGACTTTTTGCTATTTTCATGAGTCTGACCTTTATATTTTTGAGGTTTTCATGCTTAATTTTTATTTATTTATGGAGGGTCTTTGTTGGTTTATTAACATCATTTCACATTGAATTTCTTCATTTTTTGTCTTCTTTCACCCTGAGGATGGGCACACATATTGTGCCTAAAATGTTGGTTTCAAAATATCCATACATGATGATTCTAGAAATCTTATTTTATAAAATAAAATACTTTTATCCCTTTATCCACTATATGGAAATTAGATGCAAATAACCAAAAACAAGCTTAAAACAAGTAGTGTATAATCAAGGTCATTGATATTTATTCTACCCTACTTATGCATATAGTCATCTACAACCACCCTAAGCTCAAAATATACATATTTCCAATCTCAAGCCTAATTCAAAGAACTCAAGTTGACACTTGTACTAGAATTCACTTTCACTTTCACCAACACTTATATTGAGATAACTATATTGGTCTTGATCCCCTCTCAAGGGATTTGTATGTAGGCAACTCTCAACACAATGGGGTGTTGAGGACATCTAGCCTACCCAACTAACATCACACTTTTGGTACTTGTGTTTCTCAAGTACCCTAACAACATGGAGATATAGGGTTTTCATATAAAATAAATCCAAAATAAGTCACATATAATGAAGCAAGTTTCATTTGAATAAAAATTAGCTTATCAAACTCAGACATAACTACTCGTAAAAGTCAACATATACCCTTACACAAGGACACTAGCATGGTGAATTACTATCTAAGGTTAACACACTACTATCCAAGAGGGTTTTTGACACCTATATCTTATTCATGACACCTTGATTAACTTATATGCTAGTTTAAGCCTCCAAATCACCCATCTCATTCAATTTATAGATAAGTACTTATTTGTGTCATTTATTACTATTTTTAAAAATATCAAATTAGGTTGATTCTTAAAAAAATTAGTGGATATATTTATTTCACCTCTCTCCCTTGATTTATTGTACTTAGACCCTTTAACAACCTAGGACTTACATACACTAAATCCTTATAAATTAAATCATTTTGGGAACCTGACTTACTTCAAATAGTGTAAAAAAACCCCAACCATAGGGTTTATGTTTCTATCCTTCTAGGACCCACATTCAAAGTTTATATCCATATATATTTTTATTTATATATCATATAATCATAATAATAATGATAGATGAAGTTTATCACTATTTGATGAAAAGTTTTTAGCTTCTATTGTATGTTTGTTTCCTTTCATTTAGAATGAATTCAATGATTACATAAACACATATGTGCATGATACTTTAAATTAGTTTAAATCTATGACATATTTCATTATTCCTTTATCATGTTATCTTTATCTTATGTGCAATTCAATTAAGAAGCAACTCTTCACACACAGAGGATATAATACATAATATAACAAACACACTACCTAAAAATAAAAAGTCTCATTTATATGATTTTGGCTCTTTGATTAACTATGATTCATTATTTATCACTAATAGACATAATAAAACATCAATGGTTCTGATTATCACTACTACTTATTGACCTTACACATTTAGTTACTATTTCACCTCTACTACCAGCTCTATGCTCGTAGTAGACCCTGCAATCCATGCTATGATGTCCACAAGTGGTTCTGAAGCATGGCATGTTAGAAAAACTTATATCTATATTTTTTTTTTACCAAATTAGTGTTCCTTCAGCCACAATTTCCATTTTAGACCTCTTAAAACATTTTTCCACATACAAATATATTTTTTATGAAACACTTTGTGATACCAAGGTGCTTCACACAATAGAGGCAACTTATCTTGATTCTATAATCAATACTATGAAATGGATTGAAGATAATATTTCATTTGAAAAAGAATATCTTTCACCTTAGCACATTATAGACCAAAACCTACCTCTCTACATTGCATTGTGAATTAATGAGGTGGGTGTCAAATGAGAGTTAGTTGGCAATGAATCATGGTTGAACATTTGTAACATCTCTTTTCTCCAACTTATTAATATACGTGCTAAGGATTTGGATCCTTTTGATATGAACATATGAAGGTTTGATAATATGTCACACAAAGGTTTAGGTCAAATCACACTAAAACCTCACATTGGGACCTAGAACACTACTTAAAACATGCCAAGTTATGCCCAATGATATTAATTACAATATCTTGATTGGGAGAACTTGGATTCTTGATATGCATGGATTTACATAAAATTTACATGCATGTTTAAAATTCAATTACAAAGGTCATATCTACACATTCCCTATGGATCAACATATAAAGCCTTCATATAATTATATTCCTCACATGTATTTTGCTATAGTACCTCTATAGTCTACTATATAGTATTGACATATAGCTACCTCAAACACCTCTAGAGTATATGGGAATATATTAACTTCTCCATTTGAGTTGAGATATTTTTTAAAAATGATTACATAGGATTGGGACTTGGAAAACATAAACATGGAATTCATAATCTTATTTAGGCATATCATCAATAAGGTAGGAAAGGAATTAGATATAATCATAACATATATGATGCCAAGTCTTCTCACCATGTTTCTCAATAGATAGTGTGTTGTCCACCCATTACATGGGTAAATAGTATAGTGAAATCATGTTTCTACACTTTTAGTTGTTTACCCTAATCTTATTGATGATATCATTTCTCTAGATTTACCTACTTTTGATGAATTTGCTAATGATGAAGCTCTCTTAGAATTTCTACATGAATATGATATATCCATTCCTTCTATCATGACAACAAGTTTACTCATTCCAAAAATGCCCAGACATACTTTGGTGAGTTTTCAAACACTTCAGATGATGTTTCATCCAACATAGATGGTACCATTATTATAAAATCATACAATGTTGATCAATCTACATTACATAACATATAGATAGTTGAATTCAATTATGGAGCATAAATTTATCCTCACATCATAATATGGATGTTGCCTTACATAAAGAAAAAGATATAGATATTAAAAATATGTTAAAAGAATTCCCTAAAATTCTTGCTTGGGTTTATTCTGATATGCATGGTATTGATTCTTCAATCACAATACACTTGATTACACTCTATCCAAATGTAAATTCAATTAAAAAAATTAAAAAATGCATCCTAAGCTAGTTATTTTGTCAAAGATGAGATCTAGTGGCTTCTTGATGTCAGCTTCATTTGACCAGTTGTTCATCCCCAATGGGTAACTAACATTGTCCTAGTTGTTAAACCTAACATCCAAATACAATGTTGTTTTAATTATAAAAACTTAAACAAATCATGTCTTAAGGATGATTTTCTTTTGCCTAATATCAATATGATAGTGGAATCCATAGCGGGGTATGAAATGTTCTCTTTTTGGATGGTTTTTCTAGTTATAACCAAATCAAGATCATTGAGGAATACTAGGATAAAACTTCTTTTACCACACCATGGGGAAATTTATGTTATGTAGTCATGCCTTTTAGATTAAATAAAGTAGGAGCAACATAATAATGTAATATGAACCATATTTTTCATGATCTCATTCATAAAAAAATTAAAGACTATATCGATGGCTTGCTTACAAAATCAAAAGAGAGAAAACACCATGCAGTAAATTTATGAAAGATTTTCAAAATATTGGGACAATAAAATGTATGACTAAATCCCAAGAAATGCATCTTTTAGGGTTTCATCCAAAAAAAATTTAGGATTCAAAATATCTCAATGAAACATCAAGGTTGATCCAAAGAAAGTGAAAGCTATAATAGACATTCTTCCTCCTATAAACCTAAAGAAACTTTGATCTATACAAGGAAATATTTAGGTAGTACATTGATTTGTGGCACAACTAATAGATAAGAATCAATCATTTACCAGATTACTTGAGAAGGATACAAACTTTTAGTGGGATATTACATGTGAATAAATTTTTGATGCATTCAAATAATATTTATTAAACCCAACTATAGGGTAGATGCACAAAATTGGGGGACAAAAAACATGACACAATGAAAAATATAAAACATTTTATGTAAAGGGTGTACACCCTTTTCAAAAGGGTGTATGCCTTTTTATTAAAAAATAATGCAAAACACAAAAGGGTTGGTCCTAACCCTAAAGGGTGTACACCATTTATATTTCAAAGGGTATATTCCCTTTACAAAGGGCATAAGTTCAAAGGGTGTATGCCCTTTATAAAGGGCATATGCCATTTATAAATGGTGTAAGTCCAAAGGGCATATGTCATTTGGAATGCAAAGGTTTTTTCCCTATTTGGTGTTTTTCAAGGATATATTACAAGGGTATATTTAGTAAAATAAATGTAATAACATTTTACTAAATATAATAAATTAGGGACACTCTACATCTTATGAAATTTATTAAAGAGTTATAGGAGTTACCATTTAGAAGTAAGTTTTTAAAATTCCATTCTAGTCAATAATTAGTTTTTATAATTTCAAGTTTGGAAGATAGAATGAAAAACAAGGTTTAAAATCATGTTACATATGTAATATATCAATACCATTGAGAATTACATTCCTAATTTACCTACTTAAGTATTACCTACCTACTTTATCTACTTAAGTATGCCCTATTTAATTAAATAACTAAGCCATATCTTGATCTCAAGGAGTATACCCTACCTAAATACATAATCCATAGCTTGATCTTTACTATTCCCTACTAGTGTCAAAGTAAGTTCTCCACTTACTCACCCTAGTCTACTTCAAGGTCCTCTAGAAACTTCCTTGCACTTAGGTCTCTTCCTAACCATAAACTATCTCTTAGTCTATCACAAAACATATTTTGAGTATTGGTATTTAAATACTAATTACCTTATTATTTAGTATTATATCTTAACTTCTTAGCCTCTGTATTTAGATTAAAAGACACTTTTAATGACTTAAAATAGGGTACTTAGTCCTAAGATAGTAATCTACCTTCAATCAAAACCCTTTTTTGACTCCTAAATCACTCAATTGTACATCCTCACTTATTTGAATAATATTATGAGGGTTTCACCAATTATTTTGCTCAAGCTTCTTAGTGCATTAATAAATTCAACTTAAAACTCATATGATATCAACTCTACCCTTTATAGGCCTATTAGGCCAAATTATACCTCTTAAGGACTTGATACAAAGAGGTCTACAACTACCTTGTTTTTTGGACTCATCCACTTAAAAAACTCAATGAAAATATCAAGAAAATGATACAAGACTCATAGGTGTCTTTACATAATCTCAAAATACTAATTAGATAACCAAAGTGCCCAAACAATTGACTAAGTCCTAAGCACTGTTATAGTATTATGTATAGGCATGTTTGGTCTTGAAAAGGTGATATTAATATAAGATCATCAAAATACTATTATAAATATTTCTTAAGATGTTTGGAAGCTAACTCTGATGATAATAAACTTATTTCTTTTATTTCTTTCTTAAGAATTGGAATTCAATGGAAACTCTGGTCTTTAGGTTTGGATGGCCTAATCTACTTACTTGAAAGGCTATTAACTTAGCTTAACTTCCAAATGATTTGAATATATCAATTAATAGTTTGTATCATGAAACCTATAACATATATATATATATATATATATATATATATATATATATATATATAGTAATTATATAGTCATTCATGCATTACATCTACCACATGCGTAGTATTACATGTAGGTATGTGGTCACTCATACATGATATCTTCCTATGGTCATGATATTGTCACTCATATTGGACACAAATGTAGATATTCACCATAGTACACTCCATTTCCACCTAAACCATTAAGCCAAACCCTAAACCCCAAACCCTAAACACTAAAACTTAAACCCTAAATATTGAAACCTAAACCCCAAACCCTAAGCCATAAACCCTAAACCATGAACACTAAATAAAATACATAAACCCTAGAACCTAAGCCCTAAACATTAAATCTTTAACGTTAATAAATTAGTCCTAAACCCAAAAATAATAATCCATAAACCCTAAACTATATAACCTAAACATAGAAACTTAAAACATTAAATTCTATACTTTATACCCTACACCCCTAAAACATAAATGTAAGCCCTTAACCCTAAACCCTAAAACATGAACCTAAAATCCTAAATCCTAAACACTAAAACATAAACCCTTAACCTTATACCCTCAATTTTAAACAATAAACTCTAAAAAAATTCAAAATTAATAATTTTAAACCCTAAACCCTAAACCTTGAACCCTAAACTCATAACCCTAAAATCTAATCTTGAAACCCTAAGTACTAAACCTTAAAACTTGAAATTTAAACCTTAAACCCTAAACCCATAACCATAAAACTTAAAACTTAAAACCATAAACCATAAATCTTAAGACCATAAATCCTAAACCTTAAAATGTAAATGTTAGAACCCAAAAAACTAACCCCAAACACTAAAATACAAACCTTAAACTCTAAACCATGAACACTAAAACTAAACACTAATACTTGACATCAAACCTAAAACCCTAAATCACAAGATGTAAATGCTAAACCTTGAATGCTAAACCTTAAATTAAAAACCTATGCCATACACCCCAAACCCTTATCTCTAGACCCTAAACCATAAATCCCTAAAACTAAACCTAAAACCCTAAAAAGTAAGCCTTAAAACTTTAATCCCTAACCCTAAATACCAAAACTTAATCCCTAAACTCTAAATATTAAACTCCAAACCTAAACCCTAAACCTTTACACTTAATCCCTAAACTCTTCCAAGCCTAAAACCATAAACCATAAGTCATAAACCTTACACATTAACTCCTAAACTAAAAATTCTAAAACCAAAATAAAAATTGAAACCCAAAACCTTAAACACTAAAATTAAATCCCTAAACCATAAATATAAAACCCCAAACCCCAAACCCAAAACCCAAAACCATAAACTATAAACCATAAACACTAAACCCCAAATTGTAAACCATAAGACCTAATCCCCAAATACTAAATCCCAAACCCTAAATACTAAACACTAATTTTCAAACCCAAATCCATCAACCAAACCCTTAAGACAAAAAACTTAAACCTTACACCATAAACCATAAACCTTAAGTGTGAAACCATAAACCTAAAACCCTAACCCTAAACACCAATCCCCAAACCCTAAAAGATAAGCCTTTGGTTCCTTGAGACAAAAACCATAAATCCTAAACCTTTTATAATAAAAAATAAATTATAATCCCTAAATCTTAATCCCTAAGACATAAAACTAAAACTTGAACCCTAAAAACTAATCCCTATACACTAAACCCTAAACTGTGAATCTTGAACCATCAACCATAAACCCTAAATTTCTAAATCCTAAACCTCTAACCATAAACCATAATTTTGAGTTATCACCTATCTAGAGAAAGAAGAGATGGAATTGGTTAAGCCATTTATTGAAAGTATAGGGGTAATTCTCACCTATATTGATAAATAAATGACTAGGGACATTTGTGTAAAAGGCTTGAAAGGTGGATTCAAGATGAATTACTAAATAATTTGAGTTTTTTAATAAATTAGTCTATTAATATGCATGAATGGATATAATTTAGCATTAAAACTATATCATACACATAATAATGATAGATTTATTCATATATTACACCTACCCCATACATCATATTCTTGTATTCATGATATAGTCACTAATACCATACACAAATATCAATAATCACCCTAGTACACTCCATTTACACCTAAACCATTAACCCTAAACCCTAAACCCGAAAACCTAAACACCATAAACCTTAAATATTAAACCCTAAACCTAAACCCTAGATTCTATAAACCTTAAACTTTTAACCCTAATACATTATCCCTAAACCCAAAACAAGAATACCTAAAACCCAAAACCTAGACCCTAACCATAAAACCTTAAAATATTAAACCTTAGACTTTATACCCTAAAACCTAAGCCCTAAAACCTAAAATTTAATCCCTTAATCCTAAATCCCAAGCCATAAGCCTAAAATCATAAATCCTAAACATTAAACCATAAAAACTTAACCCTATACCCTCAATATTAAACACCAAACCCTAAACACAAAATTAAAAATCATGAAACTTAAACCCTAAGCACTAAAACCTAAACCCTAAACCCAAAACATTAACCCCTAAATTTTTAAAACTAAACCCTAATCTTGAAACCCTAAGAACTAAACCTTAAACCTTAAAAGTTGAACCCTAAACCTCTAACCCAAAACCATAAAACCTCAAACCCAAAACCATAGACCCCAAATCCTAAAATTGGATAAACCCAAAACATTAAAATCTAAATTCCATAACCTAAAAAATCAAACCCAAACATTGAACTATAAAATTTAAACCCTAAACCCTTAACTCAAAACCCTAAAAATGAAACCTAAATGAAAAACATTAAACATACATTATGGAGATTACACCACAAGAGAATGATGAAAGCATTGGTAGTTATACTCAACCCCCTCTCCACTTTCATATCATAATTATTAAAAAATCAAAAAGATTTCAATGCAAGGAGAAAATATGCCACAAAAAATTCATTGCCATAAATGCTAATAATTTATACTCATGACCCACATCATTCTTTGAGAATAACTCACAAACATGAGAAGATCCGAAATGCTTCAGCCTTTTTTCTCGATCATTTATAAATAATTGTGTCTAGTAGAAGGATTTCATCTCATAATAAGTAAGTTTAAAGAGGAAATTTTGGATCTATCATCATTTTTCATCATCCCTCATCATTCAAAATGAATTTATGACATGCAAGTGAAAAGAGGATATTATCTTATTTCCACCATGGAAATCATTTAATAATATACTTAGAGTAATTGATAATGACCCTACTAATCTACTAGGCATGGATGAGAATAATTACCATAGTACACTCCAATTAGAATATAAGGAATTAAAACACCATTCAAGATTTATCTAAAAAAGATATTATTCAATAAAAAACAAATTTCTACTGACTACTGGATTGGAACACACTCTACTAGATGAGATAATGATAAGGGATAATGAAGTAGTGATTAGGTATGATGAGGGAAAATGAGGTAATGGTTATGGATAATTAGGGATGAGGAAAAATTAAGAGGGGGTGATTATGTGATGTAGAGCTTCATTCAACTTTCACTTCTCTAACACTTTGTTTTCAATCTTTCCAATCCTTCTTAGCCAACACTAGGTTTATCTTGTCCAAATGGACCAAAACTCAATTTTATGTTTCTAAAGAGTTTCAAAACAAGTAAAACATTTAAAAAAATTGCTTTAAACCCATATCAACCCACTTCTATCACTAATATCAACCCACTTCTATCTTTTGTTTTCTAGGCCTACTAGCCCTATTTCTGAGCAAGTCTCCTTGGTGGAAGGAAATGATAAACTTTATTAAGAAAAAAATACATTTTCAAGGGCCATTTTTTCCATTAAACTCATACATATCCATCTTAACTCAACTCCCTAGACACAAGGTACTTTTTGTTAAATCCACCCCTCAATTAGCCCTCCAAATGACAAAGCTCCTAGGTTTGGGCAATGTATGGACATCCAATTCAAAATATTGATATTTTTAGATTCCATTTTGTATCATTCAAATTATCCAACCATTATTTCAAGCTTACTCTCAATGTTCACCCCTTTTCCTTCTTTAGCCTATCACCAACTAAATCTTTAAGCCCTTTAACACAACCCAATACACCAAAATTCATATTGTAGAGACCATACAAGTTAGAAAATGATTAAATCACTTATTAAACATAAAAAATATAATAACTACCAATTTTTATTAAAAAATTGATGATTAAAAATCAATTTATGCTCAAAACCCTAATCATAGGGTTACACTATCCTGCACAGGGCCAAAAGGCTTGAAAATTCATTATCTAGAGCTATATATTTTTTCAAAATCCCAAATTTATTTTAAAATTTTTGTTTTATATTTCATAAACTTTAAAAATAGGTTTTGGGCTTAATCCAAGGCATTAAGGACTCAAATGCCACAAATCTCAATCAATTAAATGTGTTTTTCTTGACTATACAAGGGTTTCAATTAGTCTTTCCATATTTTTAACTATTTAATTCTCACTTGGACATTAATTTAAGATCATAAACACTTAATATTGATATCAATTTACCATTAAAATTAAAATTAACCTTCCCATAGTCATTTCTCTTCAAACATAAAATCCTTCAACAACTTCCTTAAATAGGGTCTCATTTAAGATGCTTAGGGATCTGTCTGTATCATTAGGGTTTTATTTTATTGACATGATTTTCCTTTAAAATATGATAATAATATTCTTGTAATAAAACATATAAACAATCAACCTATATAAAGAAAAACTTGAACATTTTCATCATTTATATCACAAGAACATATAAATTGTTTGCATACCTTAGACTCTCATCACTGTGAACAGGGGTTTATGAAGGAATTGCCTTCACTACATTTTTATCACTATGAAGTGTTCAATATATTATCTATGGGTCTATATTAACCTAAAAAACTTGACATAATATTCCACTATTTTTTATCTTTAGCTCTTCCTTTTATAACTATTGTTCCATGTCCTTCCTCCATGTATGTAATCAATAGGTAGTGCATACATGTAGATTCTCACACACAAGGCTATAAATATATGGCATTAAGGTCTCATTAAAAACATAAATAAACTGATTAAATCATATATATTCAAATTAAAACACATTTATCAAACACCTTACTTTATTCATGATATCATTCTCTGATACAAAATAGTCCATTCATGGAATTGAGATACTTCTTGAGGAGTTCTATCAGCTTTTATACATTTCTACCACCTCACACCTTCACTTGTCATATTAAATCATAACCACTTTAATGACCTTTCATGAAACCATGAAATTATATTAAAAATTTATTCATCATTTACATTTAATCACCACTCACTCAAACTTTGTTAGACCACCTAAAACATTTTGAAAATTTGAAAATCCCTTTGGGCAAGAAAAATGATTTTGCATTATAATTCAAATTTCACTCACAAACATGAATTCTCATCCATATCACACCTCTCCTAGGACTCTCAAACACATCCTAGACCAACGTTAAGAATTTATAATATACCCCCACATCATAGTCCTAAGGGGAGAAAATAAATTAACATCCATATTCTTCTTCATTTAAATGTTCATATAATTGTGTATGCTCCTTGCTTTCACACCTATGCCTCTAATTTTTCATCCATTTTATCCTTTGATATTTTTACTACTACTTCTCATACTACTACTTATACCTGTATTTATTCTTCTTGTTTTGGTTTCATTCATAATTCTCTTCAATCTTCATGGCATGTAGGATGGATTGCCTTTCTCTATCTATTGCTTCCTCTAAAATTGTTATTTTTGCTTCTTAATCAAAATAAATATTCCATGTTATTTTTTCCCCTTCCTTAGTGACCATTCCAAATCTTAATTCTTACTCATAATCTTGTTGGCAACATCTTCTTTTTTCTATCATCTAATACATCTACTCCTTTGATTGTCTAATTAGTCAACTCAATACTTTGCCTCTCCTCTTCATGGACTAGTAAATAAGTCACTTGTTCCTTAACCTATTCAACAATTTTATTAATCAATTCATGTGTTTCTTACTTATCTCCTATTCCAATGTACTCCTTAAATGAACTTATTGTATATCTATAAAAAAAATGTCATCTTTATTTTCAAAATATTCATCAAAAATTACATTCAATGCATTACCTATTTTTGATTCTCATCTATCCACTCTTATTTATCAAATAGTTCACCATATTCAAGGTAGAAAAATAACTCATCTTTAGCTATACATTCACTCTTCCATTCATCAACTTCCTCTTCTTTATGGACTATTGCCCAATCAATTTCTTCACCCCAATTAGGCTCTTTACTTTCCATTTCTTAACCTGCATTCAACCATGACAAATCAATGTTAGTCTAAAACTTTTGAGGAATAATTTCCTCTCTCTGATCTTCCATGGCAAGTTGTGTTTCCATATTATTCAACTATCTCTCTAAATGTTCCATTAATTGTTGGCTTTCCATTTCTTATATTCTTTCTCTAAAATTACACTTGACTCTTTTTCTAAGTTTTTTTCCACATCTTAGACTATATACTCTCTACATCTATAGTAAATATCTTTCCATACTTTCCAATGCATCCTTCATTTAATTTATCTCTATCTTCATCATTCTCTCACTGTGGCAATTAGATTTTACCCTATTTCCCATTTTTCTTTCTACCTCTCATTTCATTTTTATCTTTAGTACCTCACTTGGGTACACAATATTCCTCTTTTTAATGTGCTCACTTGGACCAATTTATTTTGGTTCATAATTAGAACCCCTCTCACTTTTTATCTTAGACCTCACTAGGGCCTTTCCACCTCTTGTCCTTCACACTAGGACTATTTTCTCTTTACTAAGCTCTATTTATGAGCTTATCTCTTTTGAGCTTGTTAATAGATGTCTTAATTCAAGGCTTAAAACCATACTAATTATTTTTTTATTTCCTCACCTATCACATACTATTATAAATGAACTCAAACAAATAAATCAACCACAAGTAACTCATACCTTTCTTAATCTTCCTTCTTAATCTATCTCTCAACAAGATTCCTTGCAAACTGCCTCCTTGATTACCTATAAATTATGGATCAACATACAACATGATATATGAAAAATATAATAAAAATTTATATGTTTATTATTATAGTAACTATATGGATATGAACGCAAAATGATGCAGAGCTTCATTCAACTTTCACTTCTCCAACACTTTGTTTGCAATCTTTCCAATCCTTCTTAGCCAACACTAGGTTTATCTTGTCCAAATGGATCAAAAATATATTTTATATTTCTCAAAAGTTAAAAAACATATAAAAAATTAAAAAACATTACTTCAAAACCATATCAACCCACTTCTATCACTCATTACCTTACATTTCAATCAATATTCTATCTTTTGTTTTTTAGGCCTACTAGCCCTATTTCTAAGCAAGTCTCCTTGTTGGGAGAAAATGATAACCTTTATTAATAAAAAAAACAAATTTTAAAGGATAATTTTGGTCGATGAAACTCATACATCTCCATCTTAACTCAACTCCCTAGACACAAGGTACTTTTTCTTTAAGCCACCCCTCAATTAGCCCTCTAAATTGATAAAACTCCTAGGTTTGGGTAATGTATGGACATCCAATTACAATTATTTATATTTTTAGATACCATTTTAGATAATTTAGATTTTCCAACCCTTATTTCAATCTTAATCTCAAATTTCACCCCTTTTCCTTCTTTATCCTATCACCAACTAGGTCTTTAAACCCTTTAACACAACATAAGATACCCAAATTCATACTATAGAAACCATACCAGTTACAAAACTATTAAATCACTTATTAAAAACAAAACCAATCATAAACACCAATTTTAATCTAAATTTTGTGATTAAAACTCAATTTATGCTCAAAACCCTAATCCTAGGGTTGCACTAGCCTGCACAGGGTTGAGAGGCTTGAAAATTCATTATCTAGAGCTATATGTTGTTTTAAAAGACCAAATTTATTTAAAAATGTCTATTTTGTCTTATATAGACTTTCCCAATAGGTTTTGGGCTTAATAAAAATCATTAAGGACTCAAATGTCATAAATCTCAATCAATTAAATGCATTTTTCCTAACTGTGTAAGGGTTTTCATCAGTCTTTCCATCTTTAAAACTATTTCATTCTCACCTAGAACTTCGTTAAATATAATCCAAACTTAATATTTCTATTCATTTACAATTACAATGACAATTAACCTTCTTATAGTCATTTACTCTTCAAACATAAAATCCTTCCATAACTTCCTTAAATAGGGTTTCATTTAGGGTGCTCAGGGGTTTGTTTGTATCATTAGGGTTTGATTTTCTTGATAGAATTTTCATTTAAAAGATGATAATTATATTCTTATAATAAATCATATAAACAATCAACCTATATAACAATAACTCAAACATTGTCATCATTTATATTACAAGAACATATAACTTGTTTGCATACCTTAGACTCTCATCACTGTGAATAGGGGTATATGAAGGAATTGCCTTCACTAAGTTTTTCTCAATATGAAATGTTTAATAAATTATCTAGGTATATATATTACTCTAAAAAACTTCACACAAATTCCACCATTATTTATCCTTGGTTCTTCCTTTTATAACTATTATTTCATGTCCTTCTTCCTTGTTTGTAATCAATAGTTAGTGTATACCTGTAGATTCTCACACATAGGGTTATGAATATATTGCCTCAAGTGATTATTCAAAACAAAAATAAACTTATTAAATCTATATATTTAATTATAACATATATATCAAACACCTTAATTTATTCATGATATCATTCTCTGATACAAAATAATCCATTCATGGACTTGAGATGCTTCTTGAAGAGTTCTATCAAATTTTCTAAAGTGCTCCCTATTTTTCATTCATAGATAATCTCACCTCATATTAACTACCTAATATGAACCACACACACTCTATCTCACTCAAAAGAATTTTTATAGACTTGTATATCAATTCCTAACTATTTCTTGCTCCAAGAAACCTTCACATTCCTTTCACCCATGTAGGGTAGTGGACACCCTAGCTTCCACCTCACACTTTCACTTGTCATATTAACTCATAACCAATTTAATTAACTTTCATGAAATCATAAAATTCTATTAAAATTTTATTCATCATTTAAATTTAATCACCACTCACTCACACTTTATTAGACCACCTAAAACATCTTGAAAATTTGAATGTCCCTTTGGGTGGGAAAACTAATTTTGCATTCTAAATCAAATTTCACTCATAGACATAACTTATCATCCATATAAAACCTCTCCTAAGACTTTTAGACACATCTTAGACCAACCTTGACCATTTATAAGATTCCCCTGCATCATTAGGGATGATAAAGGATGATGAGGGTTGATGAGGGAGTGATTATGGATGATAAGGGACAATGAAAGATGATGAAGGACTAACTAGGGATGATAAAAAATTATGTTTGTTAATGAGGGATCTATTAAGGATGATGAGGTATGATGAGAGTGTGAATAGGGATGATGATAGTGTGACTAGGGATGATGAGAGAGTGATTATGTATGATTAGGATTGATGAGGGGGTGTTTAGAGATGATAAAAGATAATGAGGGATGATTAGGGATGATGAGGGAGTGACTAGGGATGATGAGGTTTGATGAGGGAGTTATTATAAAAAATTAATTATGATGATATCTAATGAGGGAGTGATTAGGGATGATGAGGGTCAATGAGGGAGTGTCTTATGTGAATTTGGAGTGCTAGAAAATGACTTTATTCTAAGTGACTTTCAAATAATTCATGAGATTAAAGTCAAAGAATGCATGGATTGAACTTATATCTAACATTTATTTTAGAGTGAATGGTATATTTTTATAATTAAATTTTAATGGTATTTTAATTTATTTTATTCTGAATGGAGTCTATTAGGGTGATTAGCTACATTCATGTTAGGTATAAGTTATCGTATCATGACTATAGGTATATTTCATGTATGAGTGACTGTATCATGACTATAGGTATGTTGCAAGTTACATGCTATAGGTTAGTCATTTATGTATATTTATAGACCCATTGATTGAAAACCCACAAATTATTTAGGAATCCACCTTCAAGTTCAGGTATTCAATTGGGTAGGGCATACTCAAGTAGGTAAAGTACGTAGATCAAACTCAACTAGGTAAAATATGAGGCATAATAAATGGTATATATATATTACATATGAAACATGATTTGTAACCTTGTTTCTCATTTTATCTTCCAATCCTAAAATTTTAAAATTAAGTATTGACCAGATTGTATTTTGAAAAACTAACTTCCAAATGGCAACTCCTACAGCTCTGGAATCAATTTCATAAGATGTAGAGTGGCCCTAATTTTTTATATTTAGTAAAAGGAATTTAAATTATAAGAATATAAATTAAATGTAAATTATACTTAGTCCTTTTAACATTTCAATATTTTTTTACATTTTACCTCCAAATTTGCCTTGGGTAGAGACTTGGGGAGGTCTGAACCTAGCTTAAAACTAGTCATGGAGTATCCCACTTAGTTTCTAAGAAAGTTCATATTATTTTTTGTGTTTTTTGACAAATTTGATTAGGCAAATTTTATTATTTAAAAAAAATTATATAGTTTTGTAAAGTAAAAAGTGTAGTTTTAGAATATATAGTTTTTTTAATGTTAGAATATTATTTATAATTTTTACTTAATTTATACATTACATAAATCATTATATGTTATATACATATCATCAATAATTTCATTATAAATTTTTGAATATTTATCAAATGCTTATAAAACTTATATCTCAACAATCTACACTTATAAACTATGCTTAAAAAAAAAATCATGAAGTTAAGGTCAAATTTTTTTGTCTGTACACTTGTAATTTTAATTTTCTAACTATCTTGACTTGTAAAAGTAATTGTGTGTGTGTGTGTGTGTGTGTGTGTGTGTGTGTGTGTGTGTGTGTGTGTGTGTGTGTGTGTGTGTGTGTGTGTGTGTGTGTGTGTGTGTGTGTAAAATAATAAATATTCTCAAAAATATTCAACATTTCACCTATCCATATATGAAGTTTCATACAAAAATTCATTCATTTACTCAAAAAAGTGTGTTCATACACATGCAATATCCTTTTATTTTCATAAAAAAGAGAAACCTATTATCATAAATTCATCTATTTATCACACTTTTATCATTTGGGTATGCAAAAATTTTATATATTTAGAAACTAAATTAAAAATGGCATAATTCATGTTCTCACATCATTGATAAATTCTTTCTCAAAGTGTCTCTTACATCCTCTCCAAGTTAAATTTTTATTATGTTAAGGAAAAAAGTGTTTCTTTATACCCCAATTTTATCCCCCATTATCCTACATCTACCCTATAATGGTATATATTGTCATTCAAAATGTGCACCTATGGATGCTCTACTATACATGGATGTTTTTTAGTGGGGCATTGAACACAAATGTATTGCATAGGGCACAAGAGTGTTTGGTACTGGGCATGGAAGTGTTATCTCTCACCTTCATATGTTGAGCATTGGTTATCTCATCACAATGACGGGAATGTCCCCAAGACATGGGACCCTTACACTCCTTGGGATGAGCCTTCATATTAGGTTGGACTCCTCCTATTCTAAGTATATATATTTTAAGACTAGCATGCAAGCCTAAAGAGTAGAAAGGTAAATATAGTGCTAATATAAGCCTAAAATTTTGAGGCAAAAGGGAGAGAGAAGGTAAGAGATTAATTAAAAATAAAAAAAGGTGATACACTAAGAATAGAGAGAGTATTCTTACTACCATAAACACAATACAAACTCTGAGAATAAGATGTTTCCAAAAAAACTCCATCAAAGCCAATCTAAATGCATAAGTATTTCACAAAGAGGCATGGGAATGCAATGCAACACTGGGAGGGATGACAATTAGTCCATAGACAATGTCAACATCAACTTGAATGTAAACAAGATACAACTTGTAAATGAGTTCCTCATTCTATGCATAGGTATGGGGTATGGATAATGATGAGAGGAGAAAATTTTACCCATATAAAAGGATCAACAAACATAAATAACACATCAATTATAAAAATAATAAAGAGAGGTGAACCTAATTCTCATTAACTTGCAAGATTCAACCAACAAAAGTGCTCTTAGAGGGCAAATTTTAGTAGCATGAGGTTGAAAAAATGTGTCAACCCTTTTTACAATGAAGAACAAGGATATTATAATGAATAAGACTTTTTACAAAAAATGTGCCACTTGGGGTGGTAGATGTAGCTTTTAATTCTATTGTGACACTGCCTCTATGCTTATTTAAATTCTATCTAGTAATTTAGATCTGGGAGTTGATAATAGGGCCCTTTCAAAATACACATGTTTATTAAAGGGTGGAATATTTCCCTAAAATAGTTATAGGGGTGGTGTGTACTCATATTTTGACATCTGATAGCTACTTTTATATTTACTTGCTCTGACAAAGCTTCAATCTCCACTCAAGTAATTTTTTAGCTACCTCTTCATACCTTATTACCACTTTGAAATCATTATGTAGGTTTGCTTTTTATCTTTAAATTCCATTACTATGTGTGATGGAAAAATCAATGCATGTTACTTTCTTTGCATATTACATACACACTAAACTATGCACATACCCTTGATTCTGAAGTAATCTATGCTAAGGTGCATGTGAGAGTCTTTTAGAAACTATGATTTTATGGAAGAGGCAACACATAACTTTAGATTGTACCCTAATATGCTCAAGGGCATAGATGTATGATCCTATGTATTGGCACATAAATAAATTATTTAGGCATGGGGAAGTCTTCAAATAATATCACTCAATAAGATTGAAGGTCTTAGGTGCATTTCTTCATGATTTGTAACTTCCACTTACATTCTTCTTTTAGTTGGAATTCTAGAACTTGGGGCCTTGCATATTGAACCTATATACTTCTTGGATTGTGAAATGAAGGATCCTAAGTGAATCATGCATCAAGTAATCTTAGTGTGCATAGACCATCATTTAGTTGATGCATAGATCTACGCTTGAATACCTTAGGTGTGGACATAGAGAGGGGATGCATGCATACATTTTACTTGAAGTGCATCTAACCTCATAAGTATGCAATTCTATCTTGGTGAGTCTTATGCTAATTGGGGGTGACTTATAAAGTCAACAATTTTGGCAACCTCTATGGGCTACTTACCTACTCAATGAGAATCTTATAGCTATTGAGGTGATCCATTGGCCACAAAGTCTTTGGAACCTTTGATCCTTTCACTTGTGAATGCACTAGCTATGTATCCCCATATTTTGAGTGAATTGAGACCCTCTTATAAAAACTAAGAACTATGATAAAGGCACTTAGAGGAAAAAATCTAAGCTAAGAGAAACAATACACACAAGTGCTTAGATTAAATGAAATCATCCTAAACCAAGGTGAAAAAAGCACTTAAGGAAGTGAAAAATGCCTATTTTATATATTTAAAATTTATACAAGAATTAATAGAGATAGTGCTTGAGATGGATCCCATTGACTGGGATAGGTAGCTCTTCTTCATTAAATTTAGCAAGTTAGAAAATGTTGGATTTCTTGTAGTTAGTTGATGTATAAAGAATATTCCATATTGCATCAAATGTAGTATGACTTCTAGATTTCACTCTATCTACATCCTATTTGAGCACTAAATCTCCCTCTTGAAACTTTTTATCAATAACCCTCTCATCAAAAACCTTCTTGGTCTGGGCTTGATAGAGCTCCATGGTGTACATAGCTTATGCTCTAGTCTCTTTAAGATCCATTAGCTATATTAATATTACCATGAGGGGATTAATTTCAAGAAATTATAAGTAATGTGCAAGTTAAATGAAGGAAAATCAAGGGATGTTTGAAATTTAGTCTCCTTTCTATAGACCAACATGAAGGGTGAACTTCCCAACACTATCTTGGGTGTGACTTGATCAGCCCAAAGGGTATTTTTGAGATTAATATGCCAAGTTTAATGATTATCCTCCAAGGTCCTCTTTATAACGTGAATCAAATTCCTATTTGTGGACTCAGCTAGACCATTACTTGGAGGGTAATAATTCAATGAGGCACTCACATGGATGTTATGATTGATGACCCTTTCATTAATCTTAGACTAAGGAAAGTTAATGCATTATTAGATATAATGGTGGATGGGATGTTGAATCCTATTAGAATGACTTCATAGAAGCTCAAGATGGATGTTTAATTAGCCTCCTTGAGTGTTACTACTTTTGTCCACCTTATGAAATAGTATGTGGCTATGAGGATCCATTTGTGCCCATCACTTGATGGCAAGTTACTCATGCCTATGAAATCTAAGCCCCACTTTGCAAAGGGTTGATTGAATTTTATTGGGCATAATGGTAAGGTTGATAGCCTTTATTTTCCTATGAAAAAGGCACATTTCTTATAATTTCACATGTACATGTAGGTATCTTTAAATAAAGTTGGCCAATAATAGCTAGTTTGCATGATTTTTGTAGCAGTGGTTTTGGGTGAATAATGTCCCCTACAGGGCCGTCATGGAACTCTTGAAGAATTATACCTACTTACTCTAATTACATGACCTCAAGATAACTCCATTGAGGTCCTTATATAAAATCTCACTACTTATGATCATATAAGGAATGACCTATAATCTGAAATGGCTATGCTTAACTTTATCAAGTCTAAGATGATACACATTATACTGAAGGAAGGCCTTTATATCTTGGATCCAATTGGTTGTGGTTTCTTAGCACATTCACTCTCTTTCATGTGACACTAAGAATTATCCATCCTATAATTTTACTACTTCATCCAATTGCTCATAGAGTCCCTTTCCTCATGCTAGTTTAGTGACTTGGATGTCTACATTGTATTCCATCACCTTTGTGACATAACTAGCTCTTTTCTCATTAATGTCCTTGCTATGTAGAAAATATTTAAAACTTGTATGCACAATCATAAGTTGGATTTTGTTTTTGGAGAGAATATGTCTAAATTTATTGAGCACTCTCATAACTATGAGGGTATGCTTCTTCATGAAGCTTTAACGTAACTCATAATATTTTAGTGCTTGGCTGAAGAATGTAATTAGCTATTCCAAATGATCATTGTTTTTTTCCATAAGGATAGCTAAGATGTCCTCAATCCCATAAAATGAATAAAGGATAAAATCCTTACAATAATTTGGATTGATCAAAGTGGGATCCTACACAATGGCACACTTGATGGCCTGAAAAATTTCCCTACCCTCACAAGTCCAAAAAACTTTCCCTAGCCTCACAAGTCCAAATGAATGCAACATTATTTTTTAGAATCATAGTGAGGGGGTTGGTTATGATGTAAAAACTAGGCATGAATCTTATAAAAAAAATTATTCTTCCTAAGAAGCTCTAGAGACTCTTCTTGTGACTTTGAAGAGAGAGATGAGATAACCGTGACTCACTCTATGTCAATTATAAGTCCTTTGGAAATAATGTGCCCTAGGAGAGTTCCTTCATGAATCATGAAGATGAGTTTGTTAGGGTTCAGAGATATTCTAAACTCCTAACACCTTTGAAAGACTCGCTCTATATGATCTAAATGATCTTCTATGTGCTCAGAAAAATAGTTATGTCATCAAGGTAAACCAAGATGACCTTGTTAATGAGTTATTTAAATGATATATCCATAGTTATTTAGAATATCAAACCTATGTTTGTCAAACTAAATGACATTCATTGGTATGTGAAGCTACCCCACTTGGTGGTGAACATGGTTTTGTAATAGTTGCACTCTTGCACAAGGATTTGGTTGTATCCTGAGTAACCATCAATCAATGAAAATATTTTTTTGCCTATGATCATTTGTAAGATTTTCTACATTGGCAAGAAGGGATAGTGGTCTCTAAGGGAAGCCTTGTTTAGGTCTCTGAAGTCCACACATAGATATATTTCCTATTATTTTTTCTCATTGGGACTAAGTTGGTGACCTATGAGGAATGCTTAATTTAAATTATTATACTGGCTTTAATGAGCTTTACTAGCTCCTTTCACATTAATGGTTTCATTTTTGGATTAACAGGACTCTAATTTTGGCAAAAGGGTTATGCATCAAGATTGAGCTCAATTATGTGTTACACTAAGCCTAGATCAAATCCCCTAATATCCTTATAGGTCCATGAAAATATATCATCATATCTCCTTCTAAGTTTAATAAAACTCTCAATTTTTAGTGGGAATCATACCTTGCTAACTTTTAAGGTTTTCCCTTATGAAATGATTATTTGCATATAGATTTATGCTTTCATTATCATTATTTGAATCTCTCCCTTGAATTATTCATTAGAATTAAAGATGATTTCTAGGGTGACTAGCCCCTTTGGTAGCTTTTTCCCCTTTAATTGGATGACTTGATCTTTGTATTGGGCTTGTAGCTATTCCTGGTTCTTGACACAAAACCCTACCTCATCTTGTAGGAAATTGATGATCTACTCATCACTTTTGAATACTTTCCAACTTTTCATGTTATTGTGGACTTTTGGTTTGACCATAATTTTGATGAGATATTCAGACTCTTTCATTATGTCATATAGGATGTCATACTATGCACCTATGGTTGCAAGTCTATCCACATCAACATTACATGATATTTATATGGAAATGATATTGAACACATCTAAGAATTCAATTAAATCCCACATCCTATAGTTTTAATATTTCATCAAGACATTTTTGGTCATGTTCTACCCTCTAACCTAGTTTAAAAATAGTTTATTATCACCCAATGATTGTATCACCTTGATTCCTTTCTTTTATGTAAGTTGAAGGCCTTGGATCAATGCCTCATACTCAACATTGTTCATGTAAGTGAACTACAAACTAAAGGCATGGAAATATTTATCCTTTTTGGGGGAGACAAAAATCACACCTATGCCAACACCATTTTTACTTTGGGATCCATCAAATTATAATTTCCACATACCCTTAGGGCTCTCGTGCACCTTCATGAGTTTAGGTAGTGAAGAATATTCCTCCATGATATAATATGTACCTAGCCTTGTCTTTGTATTGTCATATGGATCACACTCAAAATGTTTTCATGCCCATTCACCCACTAGATCATCTAGGATTTCTTAAAGTGGTGTTATGGGCTCATAGAGAATTGAATTCTCTTCTTGATTGAACATTACATAGTTTAGCTCAACTAGTCTAGAAGAGTATAGTTCGATATGGATTTTGAAGATAGGATCTACCTTGATGGTCACTTTAGTCCCATAATTAGTTTTAAGTAACATATGTGACCAATCTAAAGATAAATAGCCACCCATCTATTTCATGAAGTCCCTATAGAGGTATATGGTGAATTAAGGAGGTAAGTCGATTACTGTGATATCCTACACAATGGATAGGCTTGGGCATGTAGACAATATAAGGTTCAAATCTTTGTTGACTCCTAAAATTCTAACTATCATTCCATCAAGCTAGACCACTCATTTTGAAATAGGGGAATACACAATTCTATTCGTATCTACAATGTTTTTTTGCGTCAATGAATTAATTACACCTAAATCAATCATGAAATTACTTACTAGATGTTGGTTGATGATTAAGGATACGTATAATGGAACCTATGCTTCTTCTATTTTTGGATAGCATAGGCTCATAGAGATGGCATGCAACAACTAGGATGCCTTATAGTCCTAAAATATTTTCAAAGCATCTTTTAGTAAATTCTAGTAAGACAAAATAGTAAGAACATCTCACATAGTTACACTGAGGCTCATATTATTCATTTATTCTAATATGTTGAAGAGAACCTGAGATCACGTCAACTATAGTTTTGGAATAGTAGTCTCTTCTGGTATCCATGTATTAGTTTCAAGTGGTCCTTCCTTTTGTGTAGCCTTTTCTAGGTGAAAAGGTTGTGAAGGCACCTTGGCCTATGTACCTATGAGAATGAATTGAGGTGCTGAAGGTAAGGGTAGTGAAGTTGGTATGGCTTTCTTTGTAGCTCTCCTTTTGAATATTGTAATAAAATAAATTGGAGTGCTTCCTCCATTAGGAACATCACTCTAATTTATATAATTAAATCCATCTTCTTACCAATTTATGAGAGTAGACCCATCTTATTGATGAGTTCATACTTGAACCTCTCCTTCATGTGGAGTTGCGCTATTCATTTTATCTTGGGGATATGGCAAACCTTGTACCATGAGTGCTTAGTTCATGACTCCATTTGCACATGTAGCTTGATTATGTGGTTGGATGCATGGAAAGTACCATTTGGGATACTATGTTAGATTGTTATGTATTATAATAAGGGATCTAGAGGTACTATCAACATCAACCTTCTGTGAATAATTTTCTTTATTATATGTGAGCTGATTTTGTGTTTGCACACCGCCTTGGTAAGGAGGTCTGTTTGACTGGTATTGATGAGTGAAATGTTTATGGGGTTTATGATACTAAATTTAATGCCTTTTGAGAGAAATAAGCTCATTCCCAAAAATTTATAGTAGCATATTCACCTCATGTAATTTATTAGGAGAAATGGTAGATGAAGTAGGTGGGCTCACTATAGCGAGGATATGTGCTAACATGGATTGTAAAACTACTTTGATAGGAAGAGGATCTATGAATATAGGCATAGGGGGCCTAGGCATAATTTTTACTATTTAGATCAAATAATTATATGTGCACACCATAACTCCATAGGCATTAGGTAGGATTGTCCCTCCCATAAACTAGATCATTATAGCTATATCATTATTTAGAGCTTTTATAAAATATAAAAATGTAGTGTTAGGAGATGGCTTACATAAAGGTGGGATTCTATCCCAGAATCTTTGTAATCTAAATTTGAATTCAACCATCATTTTATGTAGGGATCACTTTATGGTTTTGAGTTACTCTATCAGAGATAAATGGTCTCTTTGATCCTTAAATTGTTTACATAATTCTTCCCCAAGTTCATCCTAGTTATGAATAGAATTTGGTCTCAAGACTCGATAACACTAAAGGGATTTACCTTTAAAGGAATAATCAAGTAGACTAACTATGAAATTATCTTTAGTGACATGGTACACTGAGTAGATATTCACGATATCTTGAATATGTTCCATGGGGGAAGTTACATTTTAACCTATAACATAAGATAATATTTTAAGGGCTACTTTGAAATGTCATCATACTAGATAATAACTAATGGATTGCCTTTCTTGAAAGGTACAAATAGTTTATTCATTGGTACACCATGAATAAGACAAGGAATAGTCCTCTTCTAAGCATATAGAACCTTCTAAATAGAGGTGTAGACTGAGTTCTATGAGATGACTAGATTGAACCACTCCTAATAGGGGACACAAATGATTTTACTCTTCTTCTTCTAGAGGGCACTGGATTATTAATGAAATGGAAATCAATACCTTTCACATATGATCTTGTTCTTCTTGACATGTAGATAGGGGATTGATATTTATGAACTAGGAATGATTGGAGTCACCAAGTTTTCTTATTGAGTATCCACTACACTTTTTAGCCAAAGGTAGCACCAATTCCTTATCCTTTTATTCAAACTATTCCCACAAAGCATGCCAAAAACTATTATCATTTGAAATGTTCACTTGTGGATGCTTTCCTATACATGGATGTTTTATGGTGGGGAACTAAGCATGAATGTCTTGCACAGGGTGCAAGAGTGTTTGGCACTAGGCATGGAAGTGTTATCACTCACCTATTCATTCTAATCATTGGTTATCTTGTTGTAACTATGGGAACATCCCCAATGTGTAGGACCCTTGTACTCCTTGGGATGAGCCTATGAAGTAGGCTAGATTCCTTCTATTCTAAGTACACCTAGTTTAAGACTAGTGAGCAAGATTAAATAACATAAATTTAAATATAATACTAATATAAACCTAAAATTTTGAGGGAAAAGGGAGAGAGAAGGTAATAGAGTTCTAAAATATAAAAAGGTGATACACCAAGAATAGAGTGAGTGCTCCTACTACCATAAACACACTACAAACCTTTAAGAACAAGATGTTTCCACACAAAACCTATTAAGGCTACTCCAAATGCATAAGTATTTCACATAGAGGTGCATGAATGCAATGAAACACTGGGAGGGATAATAATTAGTCCACATACAATGTCAACATAGACCCAAATTCACATAGGATACAACCTGTAAATGAGTTCCTTATTTTATATAGAGGTGCTAGGTATGGTTAGTGATGAGAGGGGAAAATGTTACCCACAAAAAAGGATCAACAAACACAAATATCACACTAGGTATAAAAAGAGTAGAGAGGCAAACTTAATTCTCAGTACCTTATAGGATTCAACCAAAAGAAGTGCTCTTGGAGGGTAAATTTTAGTAGCATAAGGTTGACAAAATGTGTTGAACCTTTTTACAATGAAGAATAAGGATTTTATAATGAGCAAGCCTTTTTACAATTAATGTTCCACTTGGGTTTGAAGACATCTTTTAATTCTATTATGGCACTGTGTCCATGCTTCTTAAATTTTGTCTGGTAATTCAAATATTAAAGTTGATGCCAAGGTCCTTTTGGAATACATGTGAGTATCAAAGGGAAAAATATTTCCCTAGTATAGTCATAGGGGTAGTGTGTACACATATTTTTATGTCTAACTATTGCTTCTACATTTACTTACTCTGATAAGGTTTTGATATTTGCTCAATTACTTTTCTAATTACCTCTTCATACTTTATTACCACTTGGAAATCGCTACGTAGGTTTTTTTTTTAGCTTTCCATGTCATCACTATATACGGTGGAAAACTTAGTGTGTGATCCTTTATTTTCATATTACATTCACATTAAACTATGTATGAGCCCTTGATTTGTAATTAATCCATGTTGAGGTGCATGCAAGAGTGATTTGAAAACTATAAGTTTGTAGAAGTGCAGTGCATAGCTTTAGATTGCACCCTATGATGTTCAAGGGTGAAAATGTATGAAATTGCATACTAGCATGGAATTGTGTTAGGTAGGCATGGATAAGTCTTTAAATAAGAGTGTGCAAGAATATTTAAGGTATAAGGTGCATTTTTTCATGATTTATAACTGCCACTCATGTACTTCCTTTACTTGGCATTCTAAAACTTAGGGCTCTAAATATTAAATGTGTGTACCTCTTAGATTATGCAATGAAGGATCCTATGTGAAACACACATAAAGGAATCCTAGTGGGCATGAACCATAATTTAGTTGATGAACATATCTATGCTTGACTTCCTTTGGCATGGGTACAGATAGGGGATGCCTATGCATATTTTTCTTGGATCACCTATAACCTTACAAGTATGCAACTCTTCTATAGGGTCTTGGTGAGTCCCATGCTAACTGGGGTGACTCAAAAAGTCAATAGTACCACCAATACCTGATATTCCACTTCTTTTCTACCTCTTAGTGACAAATCATGTACTTAGTGTACTCTTGACACAACACGATGATCAATATAAGGAGCAATCTATTTACTACATCAGTCATACACTTGTTGATTATGAAAAAAATTATCTAAAAATAGAACAAATATGTTTGGCACTCATATTTATTACTAAAAAACTCCAACACTATAAGATTAAAATTGATACACAAGTTATTACAAAAGTAGATCCTTTAAAGTTTCTTATGTCAAAACCACATCTCTATGGTCATATCATAAAATGGGTCATGTTACTCAGAATTTGACATAAATATTATGTTACAAAAATTATTAAAGGGCTAGATAATCAAAGATAAATTATAAACAATACCACTATCAAACATAAATCATATCAATTATGATTTTTTTGAGGACTTCACAACTTACAATACCATTTATAACACATGTACAATGCTCTTTGATGGTTCTAGATGTGCATCTAGTATCAAGATGAAAATTGTTCTCATCAACACATTTGGGAACATAATACCACTTACTTACTAAATGATTTTTTCATGTAAAAATAATATCACAAAATACAAGGCCCTTATCCTCAGCCTTCAAGTAACTCAGGATCTCCAAATAAAATATATTAAGGTCTATGAGGATTCAAAATTAGTTATCATTCAGGTTATAGATGTACACCAAACTAAATAAGAATGTCTCATTCCCTACAAGAATATGGTCCAATGTCTATAGGATCAATTTGAATAATTATCTATTGAAAACATTCCTCATAAAGATAATCATCATGTCAATGCAATGGCTAGTGTAACATAATTGATCCCCATTGACATCAATAATGACTAAGCTAAATTCACTATCAAACAATTATAATCACCATAAATATCCCATGCTAACCTCATATCTCTAATAGTTTTATCCTCTATGCATAGTAAAACAACATTTAAATGGTTTTTAGACATATATAAATTTTTACACAATTTTTTTACACCAGATACTTTCACCATGAATGATAAGCACAAATTATAGAGAAATTCCCTCTTGTATGTCATCATCAGTAGGGACTTACTCAAATGATCTATTGAGGGACACTTGTTATGATGTTTAACAATCAAGGAGGCTAAGTTATCCATTAGCCAAGTACACAACAATGAATTTGGTGGCCATTTTCAATGTCACACAAATTGCTATTATAGGGATATTATTGGCCAACCATGGAGCTAGAATGTCAATTATGTGAAAAATATGAATGACATGATAACCTACACCATGTCCCTCCACAATATCTATAACCCATTGCATCCCCATGGACATTCATTGTATGGGGATTTGATCTAATCGATAAGATAAATATAAAATCTATAGGAGATCACAAATTCATTATTACATCTATAAAATAATTTAAAAAGAAGATATATGCCATTTTATGATGACCAACATTATCTCATGTTTTATCCTCCCAATGGCCATCATTACAGATAATGGAACTTCTTTTAAGAACAAATAAATGAAGAAATTGTGTGCTAAATATAATATCCAACACCCATTATCTAATCCATAATACCCATAGGGTAATGGCCAAGAGAAATCTACAAACAAGATAATAAATAGTATCTTCAAAAAAACAATAACCAAATTTGGTAATGATTGTCACAATCAACTTGTCTATGCAATATTGGCCTACTATAATAGTATTCACACACCAAGAGATAATCATTATTCATTATTATATACCATAGAAGTATTTATCCCATTGGAATTAGAAATCCCATCCTTATGGGTTTCAATCAAAGGGATTATTACATATGATCAATACAAAGAAAGATGTCTCCATGAATTAGACTAGTTGGATCACAAATGGATCTAAGACACAAAACATCTTATAACATATCAAAAATGAATCTAACAAGCCTACAATAGATGTGTTCACACTAGAGAATTTGAAGTTAATGATCTTGTCACAAAATAGATTCTTATAAATGTATATGGCAAAGAAGAGACAAAAGGCAATTTCAAACCAAATTGGCTTGTCCCCTACTTAATAATAAAAAAACTTAGCCAAAGGTATACCATCTAGCTTCACTCAATGGTAAGGTTATCAATAATCCATTGAACACCATGCATATATGGAGATTTTATACATAAATAACTCACATTACACTTGTATATAGTTTCATTTTCATGATTGCTTATATATAGCTTATATACTCAAAAAATACAAAAATAATATAAAGTGTTCAAAATATAAAAACATTTAGATATTGCTCAAAAATAGAAAATTTAGATTGTTTGCATATCCATGTTTACATTATTTATACTTGTCAGGTACTACATATGCTAGTTAATTTTAGTATAGTCAGTTTTATCATATATACATGCTTCACTTGTTATTTTTTAAGTGTTCATAGATTCTTATAGGATTCAGGTCCATCACATAGATCCAAAGTTGTGACTATGTACCCACTAGGGGCATATGGAAAAATATAAATATTTAACATTGATACATTATCCCACTGGGGACATCTTATACATAAATTTCACTTTACTAAGTTATATCATCCTATACTAATATTTGTTATCAAATACTACTACTATAGAATTAGCTTATGTACATCTTTGCTCTTATACAAATTTGTACCACATATTCATGCATTCTTTCATTTCTATTTTTTCTATTTTAGATTTGATTGCATCTTCTTGTTTATACATCTATTCAAGGGAATTTGAATATGCCATTATTATATGGATCTATGTCACTTCCTTCTATTATATGTATTATTTAAGCACATGCCCATGTCCTTGTGTGTGATTTATTGATTGTGTATGTAGACATTTGAAAATGTCCTTCCATGTGGATCTATGACAACCTTACTTTATCTTTATGTATATGGACATTTGAACATGTCCTTATATGTATTACTTTCTCAAAATTAGTGACATTTGTCCATGTCCTTTATATTATGGCCCCTTGGTCTACTTTGCATGACTCTTTATTTTGTATGTATGATTTCATGTATGAATCATGGCCATGATACTTGTATCTTTTTTATTACACTTTCACTTAGTTTTTGATTCCATTACGGACCTCATGCATATCCCCTTCCTCCTTGGGGGCCTTGATTGACATCATCCCCCATCCCCCTAGGTAGTTTACATGGATTATGTCTAGTTTTTCTATTTATACACATGATTACATTTTTATATCTATCTTGAAAACTTTGTGAATGCTAGATCTAACATGCATCATACATTACCAACTTATGATCAGATTATCTTACATTTTGATGTCATGTATATATATTAGATTAGTTTATTATGCAGATATCATATATTTTTAGCCTAACACACATCATGTAAATATTTTATTTTGAGGATAATTATTTTATAGTTAAAATAACTCCCCTCAAAGAGGTGGAATTCATCAAGTTTTTCATAGATATCAAGCCATTTGAGTGCACTTAGAGTATACTTTTTAGCATGCAAACACAAAATTACAAAGCTTAGAATCAAAAAAACATAATGGAAAATAGTCAGATAGAGATCATAGTTAGTTTGGTAGAACAATAACACATAGGAAAATAATGAAACACATAAGACACTATTTTAGTGCACTAATATCTAAGGAACCATGCTACTATCTAGTAGCCCAAAAAATTGGAAAATCTAGATTTGATAGAAGAACATAGTAGTTACTATTGACAAGTTTAACCTACCAAGTTAACCTATCACCCCTATAATTTGAAATTTTCTTTTCATGATTGTTTAACCTATTTATAATTGTGTTGGTGTTGTAATTTCCTTGGAATAGTCACTTAAAACCTTGATTATTAGAGTTTCAAGATAGATTTGATAGATTTAAGGTTTTGTTCATCATAACTATGTGTATGTCTAGTCACTCCATGACATATTTCAAGTGATGTAATGAGTATATGGTGTCTTTATATGACTCATATAATGTGTAAAGATCATTTCATACTATAAAAGTTCTCATATTGGTTGGTGAAACTCTTTGCTAACATCATAACCCATTTATGATGATTTCTTTATAATTTTATGACTTTCAAAGAATATATTGCAAGGTAATGGTAGGAGATTATCAAAAGAGTGTTGGGACACATCATATAACATCTTTAAAAACATTTTTATGTCTTATTAATACCTTATGCATATTTTCAATCAAGTTTCTTAAGTGATTATTGGTAATTTTAGTGCAAAAAAGGGCTCTTTTGAAGCATCTATACATGGTTTCAAGGTATAGTTGACTTTAAATTAACTCTATAACTTCATAAATCCTCATTAAGGTCAAATACATGATTTAGAGGGAGTTATAGGTGTTAAAACAAATAAAACCCATTTATCTCTCCTATCAGCTTCTTTGGTAGCTCAAAGAAGGTCAACACTTTTTTCTTGGTATGACCACGAGAGATAATTTAAATTAAAAATATCTTGGGAAATGATAGGTACCCTAATGAAATTCAATATTGTGTCATTTGTTGTCATATTAATTTATTAAGAGTATAATGGGGTCACTATATCCTATTCATCTAGATAGGGTCGATGTTTACCTCTGTTTATTCACTTCAGAACTCAATGGAGAAAAATGGTTATGGTGGGGTGATTTTAAGGTCAAATAGGACCTATTATATGTTGGATTAATTAGGTATATAATTTTGAGAAGATACTGGTGCCAATAAACTAATTGCTTATGTTGATTTTTGAATGTGCTAAGTAGCTAAGAAGCATGTTTTGGTTTGGTAATTAAGTGTATTCATCTTAAAGGGTTCTCAAGTTTATATCTCAGTCATGATACACCTCTTACCTTCAAAAAAACTCATATTCCTCCATCTTAAAGGATGGATTCCTAGAAATAGCCTATAGTGAAATGGTCTTTTGGCAAGGTAAGGTCACAAAAACATGAGTTCTTGATGAAAAAAGATCTTAAGGAGGTCATAAAATGATCTTGGTAGTTACCTAAATAGAGATAAAATATTTATTCATATTAATAAGACATTTCACATGACATCTTAGAGACCATTCTCTGTTAAGACTTGAGAGATAACTCATAGGCCTAACTACATAGAATTTTCCTCATGGGCTTTAATAAACAAGGTAAATAAAAACATTGAAAATGACAATTAACAGAGGGGTCATGAAGATAATTTTTTTTAAAAAGAGCATAAAGTGTTTTCTCAACCCCAGTAAGAATCCTCAAGATGACTAGTGGTACTCATGAGAGCAAAAGATCCAATCAGGCCTTATATGCCTAAATGTCATACTTAGGCCTATGTATCATGATTAGAGGAGACTTGTGATGGATATGTGTGCACAAATAAATTTGTGGAAAGAGAATAAAGATAAAATTTTAGTCTCATTATAGAGATCAAGTAAATATAGATACTTTCAATAAAAACCAACCAAGGCTCTATGGAGGTTCTTAAGGTGACATCAAGATAACATCAAGAATGAGAAGAACACCATTGAAAAAGATGAAATAGAGGTGTGAAGAGGTGTTGGATTGTTTTAGGAGCTTCCACTTGGTGTTTTTGATCATGAATATGACTAGGTTCAAGTAATTAAAGTTGTTGTAGTAGTCAACCACTTAGTGAGTTAAAAAGTAGGATCATAAATGAGGTCCTTGAAGCACACTTTAGCATTATTTAAGGTTTATTTACAAATTTTAAGGTAGAAATATGTCTCCACTATTTATAGGCTTTGAGGTTGGTATAATAACTCTTCAATATCATATAAATATTTTTAAAAACTAATGTGATGTCCTCCTACTTTCTTGCACTGTTAGAACACTAACAAAGAGTTCATTTGCCCATTTGGGAAGATTAAGGTCAATTTTTAAACTTTAAGGTTTTTGTCTTAATTTGTTTAAAATAGTATAAACCTAGATATGGAAATATATAAACAATTTATGTTTAAGAATATTATATCAACATAATCAAAGTCATCTTGACAAGATGTTGAAGACATCCCACATATTTCCTCTATTTGTACAGAGGCAAATTTTAGTGGCGAAATACCAAATAGAAAATTTTTATGATGAATTGCCTATTATGGTTTTAGCACTAAACATATTACATTTATAATATGTAAATAAATTCAAGAAAATAGCAATGAGACATTCAATAACCCTTTCTTTTTCCGAAGTGAACAATATACAAATAAAATAAACATTCAAGTATAAGTTTACATATGAATTCTAGTTTCTTATACTAATTATAGAGACATTAAAATCACCCCCTATTTCAGAGTTAGTCAGATTCTAGTATATTTTAGAATTGGTAGACTTGAATAATATGCCACAAGCCGATAGCCTCGAGTGCCCAAAAAATTAAAATTTTACTATGATTATTATTTTTTGTTCGCCAATGTAGTGGTTTTAAAATAACACAATTCACCCAGATTTTAGACATTGTTTGAGAGACTATGAATGATTTACCAATGGAGATTATTATTTTTTATTTGTAAACTATTTTTTTTGCCACAAAAAATATTTTTTTTTGTCAGGTGTTTTACACATTTCGCCAATTTTTTACACCTTTTCTAAAGGAGGGGTTTCTTAAAGTATACCCTGATTTGTACAGAGGCAAAAAATACCAAATAGACAATGATGATGAAATTATGGTTTTTAAACAAATTTAAAGGTCTAATACTAGTGAATTCTAGTTTCAATACCTAATTCTAGAGACATTAAATCACCCCCTACAAGTAGAATTGGTAAACTTGAATAATATCTAGCCTCGAGTTAGCATGAAAAGGGGTCTAAAGATATACATGTAAGGTACATTATAGAATAAAATTGTAAAATACCTATTCAATTACAATTTAAACCTCATATCACTCTCATTTGATGACTAGGTACATTGAATAAATGAATACCCAAACAAACCTATAGGTAGAGCAAGGTGTCATACATGTATGACCTATATGAGGGAATGGATAACAAGGTTATAAATATGTAGGTTTGAATGTTAAAGGGATTATAATTAGTTTTAAACTTCAAATTTTTAGCAACATAGTTAAGGAAAGCTAAGTTTCAAAGCCTAATATGTAAGGATTCTTAGTTTATCACCTACAACCATATCATGAACAATGATGACACAATCAGGCCTATTGAAAACATGAGTGTGAATGTGTGAATAAAGGTGAGAGATAAAGTGAGTATATAATTTTATGAACTCATGGAAGGTCAAAGATACCTAAATAGGATAGTATGAAACTAATGAAGCAAGAGTTACTTTAGGACTTGTACTCACACAATCCAAAAGAATAAGTCATAGTTAGACCTATCTAGTTTCGATGAGAAAGATGTATTTGGTTTTAAGGAAATAAATATATAAAAATGTGATGAATAATTAAAAAATACATTAATGAGTTTTATACTCTCTTAATTCTAATGAATAAAGTATCTCTTAATCCATAGATACCTAGAGGACAACGGAGACTATTCAGGCTTGTCTAGTTTTGGTGAGAGATGTATTTGGTTTGAAGGATAAAATCTTGCATGTTTTGAAAGAAATTTTGAAGGTGAAGATTTATGAGGATGATAATGGGTTTTATATTTATCTCATAATTATTTATCTCAATATTAAATAAAGATAAATGATCACATAGTCAGCTAGGGTTAAAAGTGCATGATGTGCTTCAAACCCTCAATGCATAAAACATGAAGTTGTAAAGCTCGTGGAGGGAGGTTAACCATTGGGTCTGAATTAAAAACATGGAGTGAGGTTTTTAAGACATAAAAAAATTATTGGAAACTCAAACCAAGTGTTAAGACATCATTTTTAGGCCTAACTTTTCCCTTGACCTCATAGAATGCATACTTGCAACCTGTGAGGCTACAAAATTTTGCTTGAAAATATCATAACAAGATTAATGGTCATAAAATGAGTTTGGAGATGTTTTTGGGGTATTTAAACTTTAATAATATGGCATTAGTTCATGGGAAGAGGATTTTTCCTCTATGAACAATCATTAAGAACCTAACATATCATAAACCCTCCAAAACCCCTTCTTAGAGCTTGATGACTGAATAAGACTTTATAATTATTTTTAATGCTTATGAATGGCCCTATAAATTTTTTTATGACATGTATAGGAAATTTTAACACCTATTGGAGTGATTTTCTTGGCATGTGAAGGTACAAAACTATACAAAATGGTATAAATTTATGGTTATATGTGTGTTTTATGAGTGTGTAGAATAAGAATTAGTTTCCAAATTAGGTACATAGGTATATCAAGACTGAATAAAGGTTTAAAAACCTTAAAATCACCTCTTCAAACCTTATAATAAGTTATATGATCTCTACAAGTTACAAACTTGGTCAAGTTTTGCTAATTGAAAGGCCTATATGCAAACCTATAAATCAATTCAAGAGACTCTTTTTTAGGATGTTTAATTTTAGGATGATTTTATAGGCCTCAAAAAACTATTTCCAATATTTATAACCTAAAAAATACTGGGAAAACCACCTCAATTACCACTCATGCCTGCACAAGTGCCTAGACTAGGGTTTTGACCATTTTATGTTTTACCCATCCATACAAGGTATTAGAACTTTAAAATTGGAATGTAAAATTTTTAGGGAATGGGTAAAATGAATAAAAAACTTCCTATAATTATCACATGTATAAGATTCCATTTGAGAAAAAAATCAAATTTTTAGGCCTGATTGAGGCCTAATTTGGGAAAGAGATTAGATGAAAAAGTGTAATTTTACTTAGTTCCAGGTATTTAAACTTGGCATGTATCTATAAGGGGATATTGGGTTCTCATAAATATCATTATTTTTCTACTAATATCTTTACATTCTTTAACACAAGGATATTTACCTGTTTGGAGGGCTACAAGGAATTGGGAGAAAATACAAGATATAAGTGCAAAAATAGATCATTTAGAGTGTTTTATGGCTTCAAGTGACTTTTTTTAGGTCTGATATTATATATAGAGGCCCATATGTAGTTATATTTTTTTATTGAAGGAAATTCAAGTTTTCATCTTATACACCAAGTTGGAGGAGGAGTTCAAGTGGTCAAATCATAAAATCAATACATAATGCTCTTCAAAAATATTTATAAAGGTTACTTCTTGTCTTATATTCCACTTGGAGAGTAAAAAATGTTCATAGGTAATCTATAATAAGATTCCAAATGGTTGGAGTCTTTAACTATCCTAGGAAGACCTTCTCCCTTTCCTACGCCAAGTCAAGTTAAGAAGATCAAAGGAGCTTCAATAACCTTATAACATTCCAAAAAAAGTGGAGAGACATCATAAATGAATGAATATAAGGATTCAATTGAATAATTTATTATGACTTGAATACCTATTTTCAAGGACAAGACTTATTCATTAAGTAGGACATTCAAACAAGGATATAGGGTATGCAAGAAAAAATATAGGCACATGTATGGGTCAAAATCCAAGAGTCAATGCCCATGACTTTTTCAAGCCTTCCAAACAAGTATAACTCTATCTTATACTCCATTTTGGAAATTAAAGGGAGATAAAATTTAGGAACTACTATGTAGGATTTGAAGGGAGTGAATGAAAGGGAGTAACTCCTATTTTACATAAGTAACATATCACATTGTGTTTTGGCTATGCTAAAAAGCTGTCAAAATTTTTAATACACCTTTTAAAGTAATAAGAAGTTAGTTGTCTTACATTTTTAGGCTATTTTATAAATTTTATGCTTGATTTTCATTGATATAACCTAGTGAATAATTAGCTTTCTTATTTTAATGTGTATATTTTGTACTTTTTACAACATATAAGAGTTCCTATTGGTTATACTAAGTGTCTAGGTTCAATCTCAATCCAAAATTGGAAGTGAATTTAATAAAATTTCATTCCTTCCATGTTAAGAGTGAGTGTCGTTAAGGCCTTTATGTGAAACATTAATTTATGAGTCATATATCTACAATGAAGTAAATTTGTGTAGGTTTCTTTGCTTTCTAAGAGTTTTAAGTGAAAGCACAAGTTGTAACAAACATTGGTGCTCACCTCAATTTCAAGTTTTCATGTTAATTCTAGTTCAAGTATTGTCCCTTCACCCTTTCCCTTAGTAAAAATATCAAAATTTAGTAAGGTTAGAGTCAAGTGAGTGAATCAAGGGACCAACCCTCTATCCAGATATTCTCTCCAACTCTAAGTCACCCACACTTTGGAGATATTCCATTATATTTGTAGGAGTGGGAGGAAGCACACATTCTCACAAGGGTTGCACTCCTAGTTGATAATAGTTTTTTGGGATGCTTGGTGGGACGTGTATTCCTTGGCATAGCTGAATATTGGAGTTTGAGAAAGACATTTTTAGTATCATAGAACATTCATCATTATTAAACTAGGAGACTCTTTGAGTTGTATACTTATTAGTAGAAGACAAGAACTAGTTTCATGCTAAAGATCACTACAAGGTCTTCAAGCAAAGGTATTCCTTTTGAATTTTCTGAGTTACATTAACATTTAAATAAAATAAGGTTCATAATAACAAATTTGTATCCCAAAATATTGTTTCAATCTACAAACCAACCTATTATGCAAGACAATTTAATCTCCACTATCAACATGGCTAACCCTAGGAACCAAGTGTTTGTCTCTTTGAATAGAGGAAGCCCTCTAAATATATCTTATTATGGTGATATCCCATCATTATATCTTAAAATCATACCTTATGTCTTAGGAGAAGATCAAACCACACCTATTGAACATATTAAAGATGTAGAGAACCTGTAATCTATTCATAATGTTGTCCATGATAACATTGATATCCATTTGCTTGCTACATCCTTCAAGGGAAAGGCATTATAATGGTATATAATACTTCCTTTGAACTCTATTTAATATTTTTGTACGTAGTTTGAGGATAAATAAGATCATTTATCCCTTGTTGAGTAGCTCACTACCATTAAGAGGGTACCCCATGAGTTCATGTTTGATTTTAACCTTAGGTTTTAGAAGACATGGACTAGGATACCTCTCATGATAATGCCATCTCATTAATATGCCTTATTTTATTTCTTAAGAGATTTAAATTTTGATATCTCTATCATGATTTAGTCCATGGGTGGAAATACACCTGTATATGCCTATGAAGTTACCATTAGAGAAAAAAATATCTTAATTCAAGCTAGAAATCTTGTATCTAGGCCACTAATACCCATTTTTATAGAAACATAGCCTATTTCATCCCCTTAATCTCCATCAATGGCTCGAATTCCATCCCATCAAGTTCAAATTATATCCCCTCCTAGTCAATCTAGTGAGCTTGGTGAACTAAATTGTATGTTGTAATCCTTTGGTAATGGAATAATCCAAAAAAGGCAACAATATCAAGCCAATAGGCCATATGAAGAACTTAATCAACCCACCTATCAGCCATTCATAGATCAAAGATCTCCCTACCAAGGCTTTATAGATAATAGACCTTCATACCAATCTCAAGGAGTTATTACACAAACCAAGCCTTATCATGTAGTTGATCCCAATTATCCTTCTACATATAAGGTCATTGTACCTATACCAACACAAAAAAAATTGATGCAAGAGTCAAGTTGGCATCCTTCTAATCCAAATGATATGTAGATTCAAGATTTGGTAGCTCAAACTATGGTAGTTCCTTAAATGACCCAAGAAGAAGCTTCTCTTTAAGGAGGTCGACATAGTGAGGATATGATATAAGGAAAAATTCATCATAGACAAGGGAATCCTAATGCAACATTTTTTAATTGGCAAGTTGATTATCATGTAACTTTGAATTAGGTTGGTGAATGTAGTACCTCAAAAAACATGGTTGTAGCCATCAAAAAATATAGAAAAGGGTTATTGATGAGTCTCAATAGGTGGATCATGTTCCAAACATGCCTAATATTGTTTATAAATGTACTAATGATCAGCTTCATATACCTTCACCTCTAAAAAATTAAAATGTAGAAGAAAACAAAACTCACCAAGTACCTCAAGTACAATATCATCCAATTTCTCCAAGGGTGAAACTAAACATGGGTGGATATCCTTTCAGTATAGTTGACCACATGAAGTAGAAAAATAAAAGAACATCCTTAGTCAAGAGATTTTAGCCCTCAATTTGTCTACAAAACCAACAAAGAAGGAAAGTGTGGTTTTGGAAAATTCAAGTCATCAAATGAAACAAGTACATAGGGTAAATAAGGAGTTAAAAGTGAAAAAATAATTAAAAATAAGTAAGACACCTCCTTTCTATCTCTCCTTAATTGTTGGAAACACTTTAATTCACAATTATATGGTTGACAATGGATAAAGTAATATAATGATGCCTAAGCAAATTACAGATAAGTTGGGTATGGTCTATGAGCCAAACACTAAGGGTGAATTAAATATTTATGGATCTCCAACCAAGATAGTATTCATGATCAATAACCTGAAACTAACACTACATGCATGCCCAAATGTGAGCATTAAATATGATGTAGTGGTGGTGGACCTTACTCCATATTTTTCCATGTGTTTATCATGAAAATTTGCATCAAAGATAGGTGGTTATATTTCAGCTAATTAAACTTATCTCATGTTATAAATAAGGTTTGGAACTAAGGTTAAAATTCACTTTGAACCTATTACACATTTTTGTTTGAAACCATACATGTCTAACATTGTGAATGCTAACTATGTCATATGAGATGAGGTAGAAAAAACTAGTGAAGTAGAAGTTAACTCACCTCTTGAATGAGTTCTTAATTTTTTTCTTGATGAATGAGATTTTAACCTACATGGTAATTATCCTTAAAATATGATATAATAATAAGGACTCAATTTCTATTGTGTACATGGGAATGGTGCACAAATTCTATCTCTAATCAAGGAAGATGAATCAAGGGATAGTTTATGGAAACTATAATTTTATGGTTAAAGGAACAAACATGGTACATGGACTATTATGATGCTCATATCACCCTACAAAAAAAGGTATTATTATGCTATAATTTTTCATTTTGGCTATTCTAATAATGTATCATAGTATGAAGCTCTAGGCCATGGTTTACAATGGGCTAGAAAGATGGGAATCAACCTCTTACAAGCTTTTGGTGATAGTGAACTTGTCAACCAAGTGAGAGGAATAAATTTATGTAATAATTATTTTCTAAGGTCATATAAACATAGGGTTTGGGATCTCTTTGAGGACCTTAATGCTTTTGATATCCAAATAGTGCCTATAGAGATTAACAAACATGCAGATACATTGGTTGCAATAGGAGATCAATTTGAAATTCAAACTAATGTAAGGAATGAAAAAAATTAGCTACATATCAAGATATAGGTAAGACATTTTATTCCTAACAATAATGGTAACTAAATTTTTTTTGAATATGATAACCAAATTATACACTTTTTGCAAGAGGAGGCTGAATTCTCTTCTAGAAATTAGTCTAAGCTCTTGTAACAATATGGTGATTAGATAGTCCAAATCAAGTCCAAAAAGCTACCCAAGGTCTTTTCACACTTGAGAATATCTTCATTAGATATTATGAGGTGAGGAGAACACTATGCTATCATTGAGATAGCTAATGGGAAGTCTCTCAAACTTGGTAAAGTATGCTCTCCATCTCAAAAAGAGTCATTTGTTGATTCATGTAGAGAATTTACTAATGTCTTTCCATGGTATTATATTTATTTGAATGGGTTTTATCCTAAATTAGCTCAACACACCATTGAGCTAGAGGTTGACATAAAACCAATAATACAAAAGCAAAGACCAATCAATCCTAAGCTTGAGCCTTTAATGAGAATAAAGCTTCACAAGTTGATTGAATCAACCATCATCTTCCCCATCAAGCATTATATTTATGTGGCTAACCTTGTTCCCATGAGGAATAATAATGGAGAGATTAGAATTTATGTGGATTTTCATGATTTGAACAAGGTCTCACTCAAAGATCATTATCCATTGACATCAATGGAACAAATATTGCAACTCGTAGATGGTTCAAAAAGGTTGTCATTATTAGATGATTATAGTGGATATAGCTAGATACTTGTGAAGGAATAATACCAGTTTAAGACAACATTAACTACTAAGTGGAGTACCTTTTATTATGATAAAATACCATTCAAACTATTTAATGTAAGAGAAATATTATAAAGAGCCATATGTAGACACTAGAAAACTATACATGATGGTTCTAAATGTTGAACTAGCCCCAAAACCACCTCAAGACCCTCTAGGGACTATCCCACAACTTGTTAACTCCAAACCTAACTCACCCTAGCTAACCCTTGACCAAACCTAACCTTTATCCTTGACTTCTAATAGTCACCTTGACCATTGATGGTTAGGCTTAAACGTTGATGGTTAGGTTTTAACCACATAAATAGTTAACCATAATCAACTCTAGCTTGTTTTTTTATATTCAAATGTTATAATTTGTGTGGAAGCTAATATATGCAAAATATAAATTTAGACACCCTATTAAACACCTTGTTGAGCTATTATTTCACCTCTCCTTCCTTATTATAAAAAGAGAAGAGGAGGAGATGAAATGGATCATCATATACATCTAGAATAGAAAAATTTGTAGGTTTTTTCATAGCAAACCAAGAAGTGCAAAAAATATCTAAAGTGCTACCATCCATCAGCCAATAGCCAAGTATCATTACTCTACCAAAATTACTCTAGACTCTATCAAATGAGTTATTAGCCACATACCTCAACCCTTCTTTAGATTAACAACCAATAAAGTTAAGTATCTATTTTTTTAGTGATTAGTTCATTTTTTCATCTTGCAACTAATGTCTAACCCAAGAATCCATTCTACATCCCCATCAACCCAATTTCTTAAACCAACCTAGAACCCATAGTAACTGTCGATGGTCACCCTAATCACTGATAATCTATCCATAACCACTGAAAATTGTCAATTGCCGATGGTCATCCCAACCCTTGATGGTCACTTTGTGACAAATAAATAAAAAGTTATTTTCACCCACTAGACCTCATCTCAATCCCACTTTTAGACTCTCTACCTGATCATATAACCTCATCCTATTTTTTGGGCCACATTGGATTTATTTAGCATCAATATTAATTTGTTTATTGATATAATTATCCAAATTAATCTATTCATTTATCAAACACTTCTTGTATTTGATTTTAGTATTTTCTATGATATATGCAAGTAATTTATCTTTTACTTTCAGAACTTGATTATTTAAAAGTGTGCTTTGATAACCTCTAAGGAAGCTTGTGCTTCTTATATCTATATTGCTAGGCAATCCACCTTACTATCTAACTAATCAACCGTTTCTTTAATTCTTTCTTATTTTCATGTCATTCCTCCCAAGCTAAAGAGGAGTATCTACAATCATGTGGATAAATGTGTGCACAACATATCAGGTTCTACTAATCATACCCTTCTCAAGTTTCTTCTCTCTTTTTTCTAAATAATATAAGAGAAAATTCACTAAAACATTTTGACACACCTGGTGGGACCCTTTAGTCTTTTTTTGGGTTCATAGTTGCTTCTTCTTCTTCTTCTTCTTCATATTCTTCTTCTTCTTGTTGTCTTTCTACTCATATAATGAAATTAAAATTTCATTTTGGGCTTAAAATTGGCTACATATATCATTTCCTTTCTTATTTTAGCTCACATAGCTTAATTAATCAAGTGAATTAATAATAAATTCACTCTTATCACACACACAAGACCAAACCACTTACACTTAATCAAGCATAAAAACATTTACATAAGGTCCGACTAGGATTTCATTACCTAGTAGTCACCTTTCCTAGCCATCTTACTTGGATTTCATCACCAAGGAGAGAACCAAATCAACTCTCTGGTTGAGTATAATCATTAGAAATTATTATATATTGGTTAAGAACTTGGTACACTTATCAGTGTGGTGTGTGAAGTGAGGGTGTAGTCTCTAATATCAAGCCACATATTGATTTCTAATACAAATCCCTTTGAGAGCTTAAACATAACCTAAAACCAACCATAGACTTATTTTCTAGTACCTACTCTACAAGTCAATTTGAGTCACACAATTCTTAAAGCTTAAGGAATAAGCCACAAGAGAGACTAAAAAGTACCTTAGGATTTAACATGTTTTAGTGTGTATTTCATTCCCTTGAATTTTTATTGTCTTCTCGTTGTTTGAGTTGTGAGATTGCTTGTATCTTATTCTTTCCCTTATCTACATGGTTTTAACTATGCAACAACTAAAAAACCAAGCAAACTAGGATTCACCTCCTAATCATCTGTCTTTCTCTTCTCCCTCATCCATAGAGTACATCTCAGATGTAGAGAGTCCTCCCCATTATTTTATAATTCCTACTATCCATTGAACTATTTCCAAAGGTGATGCATATTTTTCCAAATTTTTGGATAACAACCTCATAGCCCTCCAAATTACCTTAACACCATATCTCACCATACCTTTACTTCGATTCTACCTATTGACCTATCGTATGGCATGTCATCCCATCTTATGGGTGACACTTTTATTTCCACCATTTCCACCCAACCTTTAGTCACCCAAACATCATCCTATACCAAAAACCCTACCAATACCACCATCCAAAACCAATCCACTCAACCAAGCAACACTCAAGCACCTTCTTCCCCAACTAATAACCCTCATAATATAGGAGCAACCCAACCTTTGGGCAGCAGTACTTCTCTTACCATAAGAGTACCCTCTACTAGTGTCACCACCATTCCTCCCAATTCTAACCTACCTACCTCCATTCCATTTTAGAGCTTGGTGGTTCCCATACCCTTTAACCTTCCACCTATCAGTACTAAAGTTACCACTTATACTTTATCTACTAACCCAACCGTACCTCCTACCTAACCTACATTAATCTCTCAACAAGTGCCTATAGTAAAAAACCTGAGTTACATCCCTAAACCACAAGGGTATGTACCCCTACCTTCTACCCAACCACCTATCTCCATGTATTCATATGTGACATCATTCCAACCACCAATGTCTACATACCAATATGTGGAAACTTATCAATCCCCCACCATCTATCTATATGTTTCACCTACCCAAACCCAACATAATCTACCTTACAAATACATGAGTGCATAAATAGACCTCATCACAATTTTAGTGGATAAAATGACTACTTTGGAGTCATATATCTTTGGTGCCCCTAACCTATTATCTTATGAGCAAATTTTCTATGAACTAATTCACCCATCCATCCCCATTCAATCTTATCCTTCTCAATGGGAACTTCTAAAATTTTCAAAGCTTCAAAGCAAGGAAGACCCTCAACAACATCTAAGAGAATTTAGGAATTCATGATATATGATCACCTATGATGAAGTTATCTTTCTCTATACCTTTCTCATATCTCTATCAGGTCTAACACTAGATTGGTATAGTGTTATTACAAAGCACTCCCTCTTTTCTTTTGCCCAACTAGCTCAAATTATCTTAGATCACTTTTCCATAAACATCTCTAAGAATTTTCCATCACTGATCTCTACTCCATTCAACAATTTGATGATGAATCCATAACCAACTTCATAGCCCATTGGATAATTTTGATAAATCAACTCTCTTTCTATTTTCCCCAACCTGAGTTAATTGAACTCTTTACTCAAGCTTATGCCAAACACATTTCCTTTTCTTTAAAGGTCTAGAGCTTCAAGACATTTGATGAAGCTTTCACCATGACATGGAAATTAGAGAACAGAGCCATTGATGAGGGGAAGTTGAAATTGAGAAAAAAGAATTCCAACATCAAATCAAATGAGATACCCTCTTCTAAACCTATCAATCAAACCAACACTAACTCCAAAAATAAGGGAATCATAAATGCGATTATCCTTAAGACTACTCCTCCACCCATTATTAACTAATCCAACTCCTCAAATTCCTCTAATTATAATACTAAAAAACCTAAACCACAACAATAAAAAGTCATTTACTCTAATAAGGGAGTAATATACTTTGATCTTGGAGAAGTTTTTGAAATCAAATATCATACAACTTCCACCAATCAAACCCCCATAGCAATTCAATTTCTCTCATCTTATACCTAGTTAATATAAAGAAAATTAATTGTGAACCTTTCACCATGTCATTGGGCATGAAATTATTAGGTATAATACATTTGAAAACGTCATACAAAACCTCATAAATAAGGAGGAATTTGTATTGGATAACCCCAATGCACCCCTAAATCAAGCACTTAACATCTTTAAACAACCATTTCCCAACCATGCCCCTTCTTTGAATAATGAAAATAATAGAGAAGAATCCTCTCACAACCATTAATTTCATAACAGTAATGTAGTCCTTATTCAACTCATTACTAAGGAACCCATTGATGAAACCACCTTTCCTACCTCTCCACTTATTTAGGCAGTGGATTCACCCTCTATTCCTCTAAAAAATGAAACCTAGGAAATAATAACCCCTATATCTTCTCTACCTATTAAGACATTTAAGATACTGACCCAACCTTTGGAAGACATACCAGAAGGGGTAACCATTACCACCATGTCCTTCTCCTCCATCATACAACAATCCACTATTCCTTTGAAAAGCACCACTAAGGAAGTGATCACTCTACCTAACTCTCCCATAAGAGACTCATCTTCCCAAACCTTAGAGCCTTTGATTGAGGAAAAGGATGAGGTAACCACTTATCTCTCTCCACCCATGGGTTTGACCTTTTATCTTAGTATCTGAGGGATCAAACCCATCTATAGACCTTTCTTTACATTGGTTCAAAACATAAACTACTTAGGCCAACTCAATGCAAATTATGCCATATTTTAGCACCATCTCAGGCTTCCTTACTAAACTAAATAAGAATCTCAAACCACATCATTGTCATCCCAACCTTACATTCCCATTATCAAAACCACTTTCACCAAAACTAATCCACTAAAAACATCTACCGAACAAACCATACCTAAACTATCCAAACCAATCCTACCTAAAATAACCAAGCCACTTTATACCATTCCAACCAAACATACCAAAAACCTTGGCATACTCCTTACTCATGACCTTATGCACCCCTCATTGAAATTGGAACTAACTTCACCAAAGAAACCCTAAATTAATCCAATAAAGAAGGTGAAAACACCCAAGATTCCATAAACCAAAACTCTGCCTCCCCTTTCCACTTTGCCCTCTATCTTAGGACCACATTGCTCTACCTTAATTATGAAATCAATCATCAAAATCAAAACCCAAACATCAATTTTTGGTTATGCCATCACTCATACTTTTATCCACACCTATTTTCATCAAACCACCCATAAAAAAACCTCTTATCTTCCAATCATCTATAAAAAAAAGCTAGCATCTCAAATGTCTACCTCAAAACCTTCTAACCCTGAGCTAAACTCTACCAAAACCAAAACCATCCACCAAGGGTGCTCCTTCACCTAGATCTCTGACCATAAAACCCACTCCTAAAAGGGCTTACACCTTAACTACCAAACCTAAGACCTTCACACATTTACCACCATTGCTCGAGTCTTACTCAATCATCTTATAGAGGTAATTGTAAGCATCTTTCCTAACCTATCCACCCATTAGATCATTTGACCCACATAGGCCTAAACTATCTTTGTATAATGACAAATTCATATGCTCATATCATAGAAAATTTAGACATAATACTGGGAACTATAAGGTTCTCCAAGTATTAGCCCATTGACTATATCATGAGGATGACTTATTATTAGATGAGCCTCCTATGATCCCACCACTAATCTAAAAAACAAAAATAAGCCCCTGATGCCTACCTATTTCCCCCACTCTAACCTTATAGTGAATATGAACCGAATCAATCCTCTATCTTGACTCTTCCCCCAATCCAACTATCCATGTGATCACATGATCATAGACTCAACCAAAAGATAAGGGAAAAACAAAGGTGTCCATTCAATAGACATATACCTCTTCTACCACCCAATCACCTAGCCAACACCAAATACCTTCACCCTCAACCCAACCCAAGATGTCCATCTTGCATCCCTCTCACTTCAACCCATTTGAGTCAATCTAGTGAGTAGTTCTAAAATAACTTCACCAAACATTGATGAAGATGAGTTTATATGAACTGATCATTACCTCACCCCATCACTACCAAGCAATGATAGAGGATTTTCAATCCATAGAGGTCCAACTAGAATACCCATAACCCCTAGTAGCCTTTGTTAGATCTCTTCAACTTTCCAACATTTTTACCTTTAAGGATTCAAAAATACCCTCCATCCACCCAAATGACACAAATCTTCCCTTATTCATTATTACATGCATCCACCAAACCCACATCAAAATGGTTATGATTAATGAGGGATATAATATCAACATTATATCCTCTCACACATATAACCAACTCAAATTACCCAAGAACATTATTTTAGAAACCTCCATGATGCTCTGATCATCCAATGATACCATTGCCACAACTTTAGGAACTATTGTCCTTCACATTCACCTAGGACCCTACATTATTCCTAATCTCTTCTATGTAGTAGAAGGTGAATTTTAATAAAAAAATTTATGGGGATGCCCTTGGATCCATTCCATGGGATATGTGTCATCCAACCTACATCACATGCATCAAATTTTAGTATGAAGGTCAAGTTGTCACCATACAAGCGAACTTGAGCCCTTTCACATATTGTAACATGATGTACTGACCCAATGACATTATCCTTCCCCCATCCAACAAAAATTCACCAATAATAAAAAACCCCATATTATTCTACCACCAAAGCATCCACTAATTCATCCATCCTTTCTACCCAAATCCCCATAATGGACCCTTTGGAACCAACCTTCTAGCATCTTTCATTAGGGGAGTATCACCTTTTAACACTAGACACTTTTCCTACCCCTTAATAGTAAGGTAATATTTACCAATAACTTAGTTATGACACCAATATTGGAGTCATAATTCTTTGTAGGCCCTCAACTTGTCAAACCAATTTCATTTATGGGGGACTTGATAAACCCCTTGACACTTACATTACCTCTTTTTCACCTTGACCATTCACCTATAGTTTTTCCTATCTAGATAAACCATATTTTGCCAAAACATATCTTTATAGGTGTGCTTGGAAGGGATTTGGTTTAGTTCAGTATGAACACAGGCTACATGAGTTGATTCCAATAAAAACCCAAAAACCTCATGAAAAACATGGCCTCAACTTCATGCCACTTGAAAAGCAAACTAACCCACCTCTTGTCACCATTATTGAGCAAGACATCCCTTCCTCACTAACCCCTTCTCTATCAACAACTAAAGATTTTGACATCATCCCCCCCCAACTTTTTTTTTCATCAACATGATCATCTTTAGACCCATGGGTTATTAAAAGGATGGGGTGATCATAACCATCCCTTTGACTCATCCTAAGATGATCAAAGATGATTCTCCCACCATTAATATTGTTTGGTGTTTGGACGATGATTCCATTCTCACCTATCTTGGTGTATAAGATTCCTCTATACATAAATCTCTTACTCCTAAGACTTCAACCATTTTTAATGAATTCATTATGGATATCAACTTGCACATTATAGATAACCCACACATTTTCAAAATTGGCCAATCACTAAATTCTAAGGAGCTTCAGGACTTCCCCTCCTTGCAAGAATATAACATAGCATTTACATGTTATTATAGTGAAATTCCAAGAATTGATCCTTTTATTACTACCCATAACATAGTCACCAATCATGATTCCAATCTTGTTAGGAAAAAACTTCAATAAATTCACCCTCACATATCCCTTCTCATAAAAGATGAGCTTTAATGTCTCATGTCCATAAATTTCATCCAACCCATTGATTATCCCCAATGGGTCACAAATATTTTGGTGGAAACAAATTGATTACCTATGTTGATTTTTGAATGTGTTAAGTAGCTAAGAATCTCAATTTGATTTGGTAACTATGTGTCTTCATCTTAAAGGGTTAGAAAATTTATATATTAATCACAATACACCTCTTACCTCCAAAAAAATAATATGCCTCCAACTTGAAGGATGGATTCCTTGACATATCCTATAATGAGATGGTCTTTTGGCAAGGTTAAATCACATAAACATGATTTCCTGATAAAAAGATCTTAAAAAGGTCAAAAAATTATCTTTGTAGGTAACTTAGAGAGAAAATATTTATTCATATTAAGATTATAATTCACATGATATCTCAAATACCATGCTCTCTTAAGATTCAAGAGATCACTCATAGTCCTAATTGCATAGACTTTTTCCCATGGGCTTCAATGAACAAGGTAAAGAACAACATGGAAAATGATAATGAATAGAGGGGTAATGAAGATAAAGAGGTTTTTGAAAGATAATAAAGTGGTTTATAAACACCCTCTAAGAATATTCAAGATGACTAGTGGTACTAATGAGAGCAAAAGATCCAATTAGGCCTTATATGCCTAAATGTCATACTCAGGATTGTGTATCATGATCAAAAGAGACTTGTGATGTATATTTATGAACAAATAAGTTTATGGATAGAGCATAAAGATAACCTTTTAGTATCATTATATAGATCAAGTGAACATATATACTTTCAATCAAATGTCAACCAAGGTTCCACGGAGGTTCTTAAGGTGACATCAAGATAACATCAAGAATGAGTAGAACACCATTGAAAGAGATACAACAAAGGTGTGAGGAGGTGTTTTAATTTTTAAGAAGATTACACTTGGTGTGTTTGATCATTAAAATGACAAAATTCAAGTAATTAAAGTGGTTGTAGTAGTCAACCACTCAGTGAGTTACAAAGCAGGATCATAAATGAGGTCCTTGAAGCACACTTAACATTATTTAAGGTTTGTTTACAAAGTTTAGGGTAACAATATGTCTCTATTATTTATAGGCTTTGAGGTTGGTATAAGCAATCTTCAAGATCATATCAATATTTTTTAAAACTAATGTTATGCCCTCCTACTATCTTTCACCCTTGGAAAACTAATAAAGAGTTTATTTTCCCATTTGGGAAGATTAAGGTTAATTTAGAAACTTTAAGATTTTGATCGTAATTTTGTTTCAACTAGTATAAGCCTAGATATGGACCTATGTATAAAATTTACTTTAAAGACTCTTATTTCAAAATAAGTAAAGTCATATTGACAATATGTTGAATACATCCCACATATTCCCTCTATCCAGACAAAGGCAGAAAGGACCAAATAGTCATCTACAACAACGTTGTGAAAAAAGTAATCTAATATCATATTTTGGTACCGAGGCATTGTTTTGATATAAAGGTCTAGGGAGAGAATAAATAGTGAAATTAGTGCCTAAAACTAGTAAATGACCTAATTTAAAGATGATACAAGTCAATGAGGCCTCCATAGACTCATTTAATGGCTAGAATATAATGAAATGCAGACCTAAAGGTATACAGACATATAGGTCATGCATTTCATGAGAAATGTTTTGAAAATATGTATCAAAAGATGTAATTAAGGACTAAATGATGAGGGGATTATGGTGTTTCAACATATGGAAAGGTCCAATACTATTGAATTCAATTTTCAATACCTAATGTTAGAGATATTCAATCATCACCTATAGGTAGAATTTGTAGACTTGAATAATCTAGCCTTGAGTTAGCATGAAAATGGGTCTAAAGATATATGTGTAAGGTAAATTATAGAATAAAATTTTAAAATACATATTCAATTATAATTTAAACCTCATATCACTCTCATTTGATGACTAGGTACATTAGAGAAATGAGGACCTAAGTAGAGCTATAGGTAGAGCAAGGTGTTATACATGTATGAATTCTATGAGGGAATGGATAACAAGGTTGTGAAGAGGTATTTTTTAATGTGAAGGTTTCAAATGATTTTAAAACTTCAAAGGTTCAATAACCTAGTTAATAAAATCTAAGTTTCAAATCCTAATATGTAAATATTCTCAGTTGATCACCTACAACCATACCATGAAATGTGATGACACAATCAAACCTATTGAAAATATGAGAATGAATGTGTACATCAAGGTTTGAGATAAAATGAGTAGATATGAGTGTATGAAGTCATAGAAGATCAATGAGACCTAAATATTATTATAATAGAATAATGAATCAAATTTACTTTAGAAACTATACTGACATAATCCAAAATAGCAAGCATAGTCAGACCCATCTAGTTTAGATGAGAAAGATGTCTTTGGTTTGAAGGACATAAAAATATAAAAAGGTGATGAATAATTAAAAAATAAATTAATGAGGTTTATACTCTCCCAATTCTAAGGAATAAATTAACTCTAAATCCATAGAGACCTATAGGCCAATGAAGACTATTCAAGCATGTCTAGTTTTGGTAAGAGATGTATTTGGTTTGAAGGACAAAAGCTTGCATGTTTTGAAGGAAATTTCAAGGTGAAGCTTTAATATGATGATAATGGGTTTTATAATGATATCATAAGCATTAAACTCACCAGAAAAGAAAGAGAAATGATCACATAGTTGGTTAGGTTCAAAAGTGCATGATGGGATTCAAACCCTCAATGCATGAAACATGAAGTTCTAGAGATCATGGATGGAGATTAACCATTGGGGGTGATTTAAACACATGTAGTGAGGTGTTTTAAACATAAAAAAATAATTTTAAACTCAAACCAAGTGTCAATATATCACTTTCTAACCTAATTTCTCCCCTGACCTCATAAAATGAATACTTGCAACTTGAGAGGTTACCAAATTTTACTTAGATCTCTCATGAAAAGATCCATGGTAGTAAAATGAGTTAGGAAGTGTTATATGGGTATATTAATTTAAATCATGTGGAATTGGTTTATGGTAATAATCTCTATCCTCTATGAACAATCATTAAGAACCTAACATATGATAAACCCTCTAAAACCCCTTCCTAGATCTCAATGATTTAATAAACCCTTATTATGATTTATAATGCTTATGAATGACCCTAGATACATTTTTATGACCTATATAAGAACTTTTAACACATGATGGAGTGGTTTTATTGGCATGTGAAGGTATAAAAATGTACAAAATGGTCTAAATGCCTAAGTATAGGTGTGTTTTGTGACTGTGTAGGGTAAGAATTGGTTTCTAAATCAGGTAAAAAGGTATATAAAGACTAAATAAAGGTTAAAAAATCTTATAATCACCTCTTAAATATTCCTAATAATTTATATTATCTCTTCAAGTTATCAACTTGGTCAAGAAGAGGGAATTGCATCTTTTTACTATCCAAAAGGCCTATTTACAAACCTATAAAGTATTTCAAGAGACCTTTTTCAGCATGTTGAGTTGTAGGATGGTGTTTTAGGTCTCAAAAATATATTTATAATCTTTATAACCTAAAAAATTCTTGGAAAACCACCTCAACTACCATTCATGCCTACACAAGTGCCCAGACTAGGGTTTTGACCATTTTATGGTTTACCCATCCATACAAGGTCTCAGAACATTAAAATTGGCATGGAGCATGGTCAGGTCATGCGTAAAATTAATAAAATAATTCATAGAAGTTTCACATGTGTTGTATTCCATTTGATAAAAAAATTCAAACTTTTAGGCCTAAAGGCCTAATTGAGGCCTAGTTTTGGAAAGAGATTAGATGAGAAAGTGTGTTTACACTTGGTTTTAGGTCCTAAAACTTGGCTTGGAGTTTTAAGGGGATCTGAGTCCTAAAACATATCCATATTTTTCCAATACAATTTATACATTATTCCACACAAGGAGATTTACCTATTTTAAGGGTTGTAAAGAATTGAGAGAAAATGCAAGATATAAGTGAAAAACTAGATTTTTTGGAGTGTTTGATGGCTTCAAGTGACTTGTTTAAAGTATTATATGATGTAGAGAGACAATCAATGGAGGGGTATTATTTTATTGAAGGCAAAGTCAAGTTTTCACCTTTTACACCAAGTTGGAGAAGGATGATTTCAAGTGGTAAAATCATCAAATCAATATATAAAGCTCTTTAACAAGCTTTATCAAGGTTACATCTTATCTTCTACACCACTTAAAGAGAAATAAAAAGTTATACATTAGTTGGAAGAAGAATTCAAATGGTTGAAGGAGTATTCAACTATCCTAAGAAGAATTTTTCCCTCTCCTATGCCAAGTCAAGTTGAAAAAGTCAAAGGAGCTTCAAGATCCATATAACATCCCCAAAAAAGTGAAGAAACATCATAAATGAGTGAAGAGAAGGATTCAATTAAATAATTGATTAGGAATTGAATACCTATTTTCATGGAGAAGACTTCATCAAAAAATACATGCAAGTAAGGATATAGGGTATGCAAGCATATATATAGGCACTTTTATGGGTCAAAATCTAATAATTAATTCCCATGACTTCTTAAAGCCTTCCAAAAAAGTCTAACTCTATCTTCTACACCATTTTGGAAAGGAAAAGGAGAGAAAATTTAGGAACTACTACATATGATTTTGAGGGTGTGAAGGTAAGTGAGTCACTCCCATTTTAGGGTTGTTTTATCTCCCCTCTCCTACTCTTTCTTCTATTTGTATCTTAATTTATAGAATTAAAATATCACATTATGATTTGGATATGCTAAAAGGCCATCATAATTTTTTACTACACCTTTTGAAGTAATAAGAAACTGGTTTTCCTACATTTTTAGGTTTTTTTATAAAGTGTATGCTTGATTTCTATTGATATAATCTAGTGAATAAGTAGATTTCCTATGCTAATGTTTGGATTTTTTACCTTTTATAACATATAAGAGTTCATACATTTTATACTAAGTGTCTTGGTTCAATCTCAGTCTAAACTTGGAAGTGAATTCAACAAACTTTCATTCCTTCCATGCTAAGAGCGAGTATTGTTAAGTCCTTTGTGTGAAATATTAATGTAGGAGTCATAGACCTAGAATGAAGTGAATTTTTGTAGGTTGATTTTCTTTCTAAGAGTTTTAAGTGTAGGCATAAGTTTTCACAAACATTGGTTCATCACCGCCCTTTCAAGTTTTCATGTAAATTATAGGTAAAGTATTATCTTTTCACCCTTTCCCTTAGTCAAAAGATAAAAAGTTAGTAAGGTTAGAGTCAATTTAAGTGAGTGCATCAAGGGAAACATCCCTCTATCTAGAGATTATATCCAAATCAAAGTCACCCACACTTTGGAGAGATTACATTTTTCAAAAAGAGTGGGAAGAAGCACAAATTATCACAAGGGTTGCACTCCAGGTTGATAATAGTTATAGTCCAAATTTGCATAATTTTAATCATAAGTTATTATATTTGATTAATTTATGCTTAATTTTACACATAATCATACTAGGTTTACTTATATTGGGGAATCGTACATGACATGATCATTCCCATTTTAATTTTAAATGTACCTAAACATAAATTTCTACAACTCAGTCCATAATCCATATGCATAAATATCAGAATTGGGGGCATATGTGCAACACATTGTTTCCACATGATCAATTTTTCACTATCTTATCTCAGATGGAATGAAAAATCCATGTCATTATATGTGTTTTATACTTTAGACACCATTTGTGCATGGTTTCACACTAGATTGATGACTTATTTTGTCTGTAGTGGTTGACATTTATGAATAGTAATTGAGATACATTCTTGAGTGCCTGATAGGCCCTTTGGCCATTTCAATTTTAGAGTTTCCAAGTGGCCCTATATACATCCTATACATTTTTATTTATGTCATATAGTTTAAATCATAAATGCATCTACTACACATGGGTAGCATTAATGGAGTCATAGCCTACTTGAGTTCTTGAGCCACCTACATAGGAGGGTTGGATAAACCATTAGTACAAGCCAAGTTATTCATAGTGTATGATCTATCGAGTAGGGGTGGGAAATGAAGGGGTAAAAAATAGATTGATTTATTGAGCCACCCATACATGGAGATTGAGAAAACCATCAAATCAGTCCAAGCTATTCATCGATTTTATCATTAGTTACACACACATAAGTAATCACTAGGTTTTTGTATTGGTTCACACACCCAATGAGGTGTATTCATTCCTTTCCTCTCTCTCTTATCTCTTTACTCAGTTTTATCTTTTATTTTTATATTACTTAAGGACTAATTCATACATGTTTCATTTATAAGATACGTAATGGAGCATGATTTGCATACTCAAAACTAGATTCAAGGGCTTTACCTCTTGGGTAAGTCTAGGTACGCTTTTTTTCCCTTTATCCTAGTCATTTCACTTTGCTATATTTCTAAAATAAAGGGGTAGAATATGTAGTCATATAAAATTTCACTTGAGTGTAATGAGTATCACTTGAGACCACCCATCCCTATTTTATCCCTAGACCTATCTTAGGGCCTCTTTCGACCCTTATCCAACTTTTATATTGGTATTACACATACCTAGACATCCCAAAATCAGTCCTAGACCTTTCCCTAGGGATATAGGTCCCTAATGCCCTAGGTTATTCCACTTAGACACCCCCCATTTAGACATTTTCATACTACACTAGTGACCAAGGGACTGCGTTAGTGTCCCTTGCCTAATTTCAACCCCAACAGATATATTTTCAATTACTAAGACATTGAGGGTTGACCTATATCTATTTCAAACTTTGCATAAGCACTAAATTAGTATAAATACATGTATACACTATATTTAAATCAAATGAAAATTCCCATAAACAAGCTTAGAACAAATAGTGCACAATCAAGGTCATTGATTCCTATTTTTCCTAACTAATGCATATAGTTATATACAACCACCCTAAGATTAGAATACATAGATTTACAATCTCAACCCTCATTCAAATTGCTCAATTTGACACTCATACTAGAAATCACTTACACTTACACCTACACTTAGATTAGGAGAACTACATTAGGTTTGATCCCCTCTTAAGGTATTGGTATGTAGTCAAATCTCAACACATTGGGGTGTTGAGGATGTCCAACCTACCCAACTAACATCACACTTTTGCTACTTGGGCTTTTCAAATACCTTAAAAACATGCATATATAAGGTTTTCATACAAAATCATTCCAAAATAGTTCACTAATAGTGAATAAAGTTTTGTCTATATAGGAATCATCTTATTGGACTTAGACATAGCTACTCTAATA